>JADRCH010000076.1:5932997-6003827 GCA_019843965.1 Rhynchomys soricoides | reverse complement strand
AATTTAAAAAGTGCTACCAGTGATTTACTTCCTCCACCAGGCCCCATAAGAGTTCCACCAACTGGGGACCAAGTGTTCAAGTGCCAGAGCCTGTTGGATATATTTCTGGTTCAAACTATCAAAGACAGTAAAGGATATTTTGTGGTGCATAATCTTCACATGATGTCTCAGAATTTGTTCAAAGAACATTGGACATAAAGTATTGCTTATAGGGAAAATATAGTTTTAAATATACTACTTAGAAATAAACAAAAAAATTGAGGTAATTGAAATACAGAATAAAAACTAATACATATGCAAAAGTGAACTACAAAACTTAAAATTGATTCCTAGAAAGAATGTAAATATCACAGGAGTAATCAGACCAATAAGAAATTATAAATTCTGAATAACAACTAAGAAGACTGATAAGATCACTACAGATATTATAGACAAGACTAGGTCAACAGAAACATGGAAAGCCATTGAAGGTACAAATTTCAAAAAGGAGAGATGTTTCTAAACTACATTTTATTAAGCCTAAAACATATAACTCAAATAGTTCTACTCACTAAACAAATTGAATCTATTTTTTTCAGAAACTCCTCCCAAAAGGAAATCCTAATTCTAGCCTCCTAAAATATTGGATCACTACCTAAATCAAAATAAAACTAGCAGTGTATTCTTCAGCATTTTTTCTGAAAAAAAAAAAAAAAAAAAGACAGAGGAACCACTGATAAAACATTTTACATAGCTTATGTGTTCTGAGACATAAAACTTGTCAGACATTGTGAAGAAAATGTACAAGAAATTTCTTAACAGAGATGCAAATAAGAAACAAAATAATAGTAAGCTTTATGAAAGTGTGATCCAAAGTCAGGGAAGGCTGTGTGATAAAACCACTAGAGCAAAGGTCTAGGACTTACGGAAATCCCATTGTAGGAACAGATGTCTTAACTTATCTGTATATTAAATAGTTTTCAATTAAAATCTTCAAAAATTACGTGATCGTAAACAATTCAGCCATTGAAATCTGTCTGTAGAAGCAGGAAGGAGGGGAAGAAGTTACATTTAAAGATGTACAAAATTACTTGACAAGACTGAGCATGCATTTAGGAGCCAAAACCTCTATAATACTAAAGTAGAAATGTCTGTAGTCTGTTAAAAAATATCTATGGTAAAAAGCTCTATCACAGATCCTATTTGTTGATGATTGAAAAGAGTCCTTTTGAGCCTGAAAACATAATAGGTGGAAATGAATGAATGTTCAGCAATCCATCTAAGTTCTCAAAGAACCAAAGGTCTGCAGTGGTTTGAAGAAATAAAAAGGTAAAATTTAAAGGCAGAAATAAAATTGTCAGTTTTGTAGATATCATTACTCATACAGAGAAACCAACAAGTTTTGCAAGAAAATTTTAGACTTAGCTGACAATAGTAAGGTAGCAACACATTGGCTTCCCATGTATCAGTGAGCACAATAAGTAAAGCAGTTCACTTTTAACAATTCAGAAATCTTGGTGCTCAGTGGAATCTGTGTAAGGTTCCTTCAGTACACACAGCAGTAAGCCTCTTTGATTGAAATAGTTTGAGACTGGAATTAGTTGAGATTTGTTCATTGCTTAGTATAGTCAATATTTTAAAGATGTCAGACATATGTCTCTGTTTCTCTGCATGCTGTGTGTGTGTGTGTGTGTGTGTGTGTGCCTGTATGTTTGCATCTCAATGAGTGCATAGAAATTGACAAGCTGATTCTAATTTTGTTATAAAAAATTAGAGGAGGAAGAACAACAATGCCAATCCTAGAGAACAGCTTTGAATACTTGCAGTACTAGATACAGAGATTTATTTTAATAATATGATAATTATTCAGTGTTGTGGTTGTACAAAGAGAAAAAGTAAATTAAAGAAACAAGTGAATCCATAAAAAGCATACATATAGATTTATTTGGTGATTATACTTGTCATATATTCTGCTTAACAAATTATCTCCAGACTTAGAGCTAAAGCAGCAAGCATTTATCATCTCATATTGTCTCTGTTAGCAACTCCAGCAGCCTCACTGGGTAGCACTGGCTCATGGTCTATCATGAGCTGCAGTCCAGCTGTCAGCTGTGGGGTGCAGCAACAGCTTCCAAGCTCACTCAGGTGGCTTCCGGTGAGAGGCTTCCTGTTCCATCTAGCACGGGTCTCTCCATAGGCTTTCAGAGCAGCTGGCTACCTCAGCAACCACTGCTATTGGGGAAAAAAAGACTAAAAAGAGAACACTCATAATAGAAGCACAGCCTTTCACAGCTTAATATCACAGATGACAAACTGTCCTTTCCTGTGAATGTTATCAGTGTCCCAGAACAACTCGATACAATGTGTAAGAGATTATACAGTGAGAATATCTGAAGGTGACAGTCTGGGGCTATTTTTAGGGCTGACTATCTCAGAGGTGACAGTGGTGGTCTACATAAGTATGAAAAAAATGTTCTTTTTAAAAACATATCTGAGCAGTTTGACATTCCTTCAGAAATGAAGAAATAAGTCATATCACATTAAACAATAAATGTCATCTTTAGTATAAAATAAAATACAAGAAAGTTTTAGGAGGCCTTAGATATATTCTTTCAAAGTAAGGATGTTGATTAGTAAGGGTGATATTGTTTCTCCAGTCTTTGTAAAGCAAGATGCTCAAAATTATCGCTTGTTAATTAAAAACAAAAAAAGGTCTCTTCATTCAAGACCATCATGATGAGTCAGTGTGTTGACAGGACATGGTAGAAGACCAGGTAGAGTTCATAGATGACCCACATAAAGAAACAGATGTCACTAAGGAAAAAGGCAAGTGAAAAAATCACAATGCTGTCAATGTAAATGGAAAATGTTTTTGAAAGTCCCAAATGTCATGAACTGTTGAAATACTACCCTCATTTACTAAAGAATACTGTCAGTGTGCATGCACCTCCATCACATCACTATGGGAGTAACACCCTTACTGCAGGAGTAGCCCCTTGATTGTGTAAGCACTACACTCTTTCAGTGAGGACCACCCTCAATGTGGGGTGACCATTCTCACTCTTGGAATACTACCATCATTGCAGGATGATCACTCTTACTCCTGGAGGAGGATCACCCTCATTGTGACAAGTTCACTCTCATTCTTGGAGGACCATCTTCACTTTAGGAGGATCACTCTCACTGTGAGAGTACCAACTTCACTGTGGGAAGAATATCGTCACTTAGTGGATATATGAAAACTTCTTCATATGAATACATTTCTTTGTATTTATCTATTTGATCAACCACGGTTGCTTATAATTATAAATTTCAAACTTCACTCTTACTAATTCTGTCTTTATCTTCATTAGTGTTGATTTTCATATACTTCAAAAGTGAGGTACATTTGCATTGTGTCCTGAATTCACTCTGGGTTTAGAGATATCTAGGATATCTTGGACTTGAAAGAGACAACCAGAACAAATCAAGATTTACCAGATATTTTACGATTTGGGGAAATTTACATACATAATTTCCTTTTTATAGTTTTTTCTATTAGTCACTTCTGTTTAGAAGTGTGTAGATCTTCAGAGGCTTCATTAAAATAGAAATCTCTGCTTCAATTATTTATGAATACAACACATCTCTTTTTATCATTTATTTAAGTAAAGATCTTAATAATTAAAAAAAGAAATATTTTAAAGCAAACAAAAGGCAAAAATGGGACAGTAAGGTTTGGAATGGCCTAAAAACAAAATATAAAATTTTAAAGTAAATATTGACTGATATGAAGACCATAGTATCAAGTCTTTCTGTGTACTCCTGAAAGCTGTTCAATGGAAAATTTGGCTAGAATATCTTCAACATTATTACAAATAAAGAAGCCAAAGCTTCACTCTATAAAGAAAGAACTTTAATTCTTGAATTAAAAAAAAAATGTTTCATTAACCATCAATGGTTATTGATAAACTACTTTTTTTCTTGTTAGGAGTTTCAAGTTTCAAACATACCCATGGAAATCCTCATTATAGTCCTAGCAAGTGACTCTCTACTATTAAGGGGCTAAGTTGGACATTTGAAGTTCTTTTTCTGATTGCAAGCACAGGCAGGGATGCTAAGAACATTTACAGGATGTCTTTGTTTTGTTCCCAGAAACTTTCTAAAATCACCTGACAGAAACGTTCCTGGACCTAAAAACCACCTTTTTATCATTCTAGAGCAATCAGAATTTAACCTGTTTAGCTAGCTAGCCTGCTAATTTTCATGCTAAAACAAAAGCTTATGGCTCATATCCTTTTCTAGAAAGGCTAGAAAAATCAGCCACAAACTCAAGCTCTCTCTCTATATCTATAGATCTATATATCTACTGCTGGTAGAAATAATCTAGGTAGGAGAACTCAGCTCTTAGCTCAGTCCCTATTTCCCAGGACCAAACACTATATCATTCCTGCCTTGGGTTAGCTATTCGTCAAGATAGTTGATGGCAATTAAATGCAACATTAAAATATGAATAGAGTAGAGAAAAAATACAATTTTGAAATGTACAACTTACTCATAATTGTTCAGGAATAGGTGTGCTGAAATATTTCACAAGTCACAGTCTACTTAGAGTACTTACTGTGCACCTTAGTATGCATTCAAGTTGGTTGGATGTACTTGTTTGCACATACATGCATGAGAAGATACTGTGAAAAATTTACCAAGTATCACAAGATATTTTTATGCTTATATATGTTAAATTTATTTAATTATTGTATTATTACTAAAGTTTATACCAAGAACCTTTGCCCTATGTAAATTAAGAAAAATAAAATTTAAAAAGTGTACTAGTTGTTAAAGTGCTAACACAATTCCATCTAGCTGCAAACACAGGAAAGTATATTTAAACTTTTGTCAGCTTAATTTCATTCAAAAGTAATTTCAAAGCTAAATGTAATAGTATGCACCTAGAATCCAAGCACTGGGAAGAAAGACAAAGAAGATCTCAGTGAATTCAAGCAGCCTGGTCTCCATAACAAGTTTCAGGCCAATAAGAACTAAAGAAACCTTTTTTCTATTGAATGTGTAATTGCCACAGATTCTCTTATTCTGTAGGAAGTTTCTTCATTCCAGTGATGCTATTGTTTTGCACAGAAGCTTTTGTTTTCATGCAACCGCATGTTTCACTTACTGGGATTATTTCCTGTAATGTTATACTTTGCAGAAAGTTCTTGTCAGTTTCTACATATTGAAATATTATAAAAATGTTTCATTTCATTATAAAAAGTGAAGTGTTGCATTTCATTATAAAATATGTTAAAGTCAAAAAAGCAATCGTGTATACTCTCATATTAACTTTGTAATGCCCATTTCCTCAGATTTGGTATCTGACTTCAAATAGTATGATCCTTTAAAAATTAAAATATGACAACAACGGAGCAGAAGATAAACTTTCCTTTTTCAATATATCAACACCTCTGAAAATTGGAGCCTTATGAACTTTGATACCATGTTGATAAATGGCAAAAAAATCACAAGCCCCAAATAACTGCAAAATATATTTTAATATTTAATGAAATGTGATTCCCATTGCAGAAATTTCCAGTGAACTTTGAGTATCACAACGTGTTATGATTAACTACAATGATAATGTTACTTAATTCTAGAAGTAGTTAATGATCATTAAATAACAATTGGAGAAACAAGTCTCCTGGTATTTTGTCTACTGCCTTTTCTTTCTGGAACATTAAATTTTCTAGAAATACTTATTTTAATACATAGACTATATAATAAATTGGAATAATTTAGTTTAAATCAAAAAAGAAACTAAAATTAAGTTTTTATTTAATAAGTGAGTTATAAGTTAGGAAAACAGGCATCACTGTTACAGTGGCATTGTAGGTGTTCTCTGTTTACCATATACTGGAGAAATTATGTTGCCAATAAAAGAAGATTTGAACCTGGGAATCTACTGACATCTAGAACTCTGTCCACTGAAGCTCATGAATCCCACTTTTTCAATGTCTGCTTTACTTTCTTCTAAATCAACTTCTCTTAAGAGTATGGATGTTACAGTTTTTTGAGTCTGGAATCTTGCAAACTCAAATAAAGAGTAGAGCAAATCTCTCTGAAATAACCAAATGTTTACTTCAATTCATTGGCTCTCAGTTGCCCACAAGTACATGTCTAAACTAATCTTTGAAAAGAGCATGAAACTGCAATCAGCCTAGAATAATTTGTAAACATTGATAGATAAAGGTGAAATCATTTTCATCAAAACATATGGACAATAGGTGATATAATTATATCTCTATATAAGACAGAATAAAGACGAATAAAGAAGGATAAAGAAGAGGAGAGGAGGACAGCAGGTCCATACCAGCAAAATTAGGGACACACACACACACACACACACACACACACATTAACACTATCAACATCAAAATAACATGAGATAACAATCACTGGCCATTAGTATCTCCCAAAATCAATGGACTCAATTTCCCAGTAAAATGATTCAGGCTAACAGAGTAGATACATAATGAGGATCCATCCTTCTCTGCATACAAAAACGTACTTCAGCAATAAAGATAAGTACTACCTAGGACTAAAGGGTTGGAAAAATTTTTTCCAGGCAAACAGACCAAGGAGCAAGCTGGAGTAAACATACTAATAAAATATAAATTAATTAATCAAATAAAATAGTAATTAATCAAATAAAATAGTAATTAATTAATCAAAAGATTCAGAGAAGGACATATCATACTCATTAAAGGATATGGCTACCAAGAAGATACCTCAATTCAGAACATCTATGCCCTAAATAAAATGGCACCCACATTTGTAAATGAAATACTGCTAAAGCTTAAATTATATATCAAACCTCACACATTAATAGTGGAAGACTTCAGCACTCCACTCTTACCAACTGACAGATCATCCAAACAAAAACTAAACAGTGAAATAATGAAACTAACAGACATTGTGAATCAAATGGACCTAACATCTATAGAATATTTTGTCCAAACTCAAAAGAATATTTCTTGTACTCAGTATCTCATGTATCCTTCTCCAAATTTTTCCATATACTTGATCACAGAGTAGATATTAACAGATAAAAGAAAATTGAAATAAGGCATTTTATAGTATCAGACCACCGTGGATAAAGCTGGACTTCATCAATACCAGAAACACCAGAAAGCCTACACATTCATGGAAATTGAACAAATCTCTACTCAATTATCTCATGGTTAGAGAAGAAATAAAGAAATTAAACACTTTCTAGAATTCAATGAAAAGAAAGGTACAGCATAACAACATTTATGGAATACAGTGAAACAGTGCTAGTATGTAAGTACATAGAACTAAGTGCCTCCATAAAGAAATAAAGAAGTTAGAATGTATCCATATCAGCAACTTAAAAGTATACCTAAAAGCTCTAGGATAAAAAGAGAGCAAACACACAAAAGAAGAGAAAAAGGCAGGAAATAATCAAACTAAAAGGTGAAATCAAACACTTAGAAACAAAGTTAACAGTACAAATAATCAACCAAAGCAAGAGCTGGTCTTTGAAAAAAATCAAAAAGATAGACAATCCTTTAGCCAAACTGAAGACAGAGAGACAGTATCCAAATAAACAAATTCAGAAATGAAAAGTGAGACATATGAACAGACACTGAGGAGAGTAAAATAATCATTAGGTTTTTGAAAAGCCTATAGTCCACAAAATTGGAAAATCTTAGTAAAATATACAACGCACTAGACAGATACCACCTAACAAAGTTAAATCAAGATCAGACAAACTGTCGAAACAACTCTATCCCCTCAAGAAATAGAAGCAGTCATTAAAAGTCTCCCAACCAAAAATAATAAAAATAAAAATAAAATAGGTCCAGATGGTTATGGTGCAGAATCCTACTAGACTTTCCCAGAAGAGATAGTACCAATACTCCTCAAACTCTTTCTACAAAATAAAAACTGAAGGAACTGTGCTAAAAAAATTCTATAAAGCCACAGTCATTCTGATACCTAAACTACACACTCACCAAAGAAAGACATTTTCAGACAGATTTCTTTTATAAACATTGATGTAAATACACTCAGTAAAATACTCACAAGGGGAATCCAAGAACACATAAAAAACATCATCCATCAAGATCAATTATTCAGGGATGGTTCAATAAACAAAAATCCTATCAAAATAATCCCCCATTTAAACAAATTGAAAGAAAAAAATCACATGAAAATCTCATTAGATGCTAATAAAGCCTTTGACAAAATCCAGCACCTCTTCACATTAAAAACATTAGAGAGATCAGGAATACAAGACACATATCTAAACATAAAGCAATATCCACTAAGGCAAAATTCAACATCAAGCAAAATGAAGAAAAACTTTTAACAATTCTACTAAAATCAGCAACAAGTCAAAGCTGTCCAATATCTGCATCTCTACTCAATATAGTACTTTAAATTCTAGGCAAAGAAATTAGACAACTAAAAGAGTTCAAGGGAATATGAGTCAGAAAAGAAGTCAAAGTATCACTATTTGCAGATGTGATAATATATTTAAGCAACTACCAAAACTCCTACAGCTGATTAACGAGTTCAGAAAAGTGGCGTGATACAAAAATAACTCAAAGAAATCAATAGCCCATCATTATACAAAGTATAAACAGACCGAGAAAGAAATTAGCGAAACAACACCCTTTAAGATAGCCACAAATAGTATAACTCAGTGTAACTCTGACCAAGCAAGTGAAAGATCTGTACAAGATCTTCAAGTCCCTATAGATATTAATAAGAAGAACATATAAGAAGACAAAAAGAACTCCAATGCTCATGCATAGGTAGGACTAACATACTGAAAATGACCATCTTACTAAAAGCAATCTACAGATTCAATGCAATCCCCATCAAAATTCCAACACAAATTTTTATAGACCATGAAAAAGAAATTTTGAAATTCACATGGAAAAATAAAAAATCCAGAATAGCCAAACAATCCTGAAAAAATAAAATAACTTTGGGAGGAATCACCATCCCGGCAATCAAACTATACTGCAGGGAAATAATGATAAAAACTGCATGGTATTGGTACAGAAACAGACATGTTGGTCGATGGAATCTATTGAACACCCCAAAATAAACCCACATATTTATGGACACTTGATTTTTAATCAAGAAGCCAAAACCATACAATGTGAAAAAGAAAACATCTTCACCAAATAGTGCTGGTCTAACTACATGTCTACATGTGGATGAATGCAAATACACCATATTTATCACCCTGTACAAAATACAAGTTCAAGCAGATTAAAGAGCTCAACATAAAACTAGATATACTGTCATAGAAGAGAAAGCGGGAAATGCCCTTGAATGACTTGGTAGAGGAGAAATTTTTCTAAAGAGAACACTGTAATCTTAAGGTTTAAGACAATTGATCCAACAATTGATAAATGGGATCTCATGAAACTGCAAAGCTTTAGTAAGGCTTTAGTAACAAATCCTCAGCCCACAATTTGGGAAAGGATCTTTACCAACCCTACATCTGACAGATGGCTTGTATCCAAAGTTTACAAAGAACTCAAGAAGTTAGACACCAATGAACCAAATAACACAATTAAAAATTGAGTTACAGAGCTAAACAGACAATTCTCAACAAAGGAATCTCAAATGGCCGAGAAGCACTTAAAGAAATGTTCAGTCTTTAGTCTTCAGGTAAATGGAAATCAAAACCACTCTGAGGTTCCATCTTACACTCATGAGAATGACTAAGATCAAAACCTCAAATGATAGCACATGCTAGCAAAGATGTGGAGTAAGGGAATACTCTTCTATTGCTGGTGGGATTGCAAAGTGGTGCAATCACTTTGGAAATCAATTTGGCTGTTTCTCAGAAATCTAGGAATAGTTCTGCCTCAAATCCCAAATATACCATTACTGGACATCTATCCAAAAGATGCTCCACCATCCCTCATAGATTCTTGCTCAACTATGTTGACCTTAATGAGAAAGGATGGACCTAGAGTTGCAAAGACTTGATGTGTCAGCGTGATGGTCAGGAGGATACCCAGAGTGGCCTCAACCTGCTTAACTATTGGAAGGGGCGTGAGTGTTGTATGTAACCCACCCTCCCCACTCCTATGATTTCCTAACAACAGTCAATGACAGTTCACTGAAGATCTATACTATTGAGATTTTACATGACCTTTTCAAAATAATTTAGAAATCTTTGTTCTCAAATCAAAAAGCTTGTGAAAACTTGGTTGAACCAACATATGACAAAAGCCAAGACTTGTCCAATTACCTGGTGCTTATCATCATGCTAGGCAGAAAACTCTGTCCAACTTGGTTATGTAAACTAAATGACCATCAAAAGCTTTATCATGAGTTAGGTAGACAGTTGAAAACTTCATTCTTGACATGATGCAGACTTGATCTAGTTGTAACTTTAAATCTTCCCAGAAATAATTAAAATTCTTATCAATATCTGAAACTTAGATATAATTTTCAGCAATGAAAGTGGAAGCAAAGTTGTTAGAAATAGTGTTTACTTTTAATTTGGGTGAACTCAAGACAAAAATTAAGCATTAATGAGTGGAATTGATTTTAATAATTTCATTTGTTTTTAAAATTTATTTTGTTGATATATGTGGATCTATATCTCTTTGTGTGTCTCTGTGTGTGGTCTCTGCCTCAGTCTATCTTATTCTCTCTTGCTGTTTCTCTCTGACTCTGTCTCTTTCTTTCTCTGTGTCATTGTCACTGTCTGCCCCCTCTGTGTCTGTATATATGTATGTATTTGTATGTCTGTGGTGTGTATGTCTGGTACACATGCCAAAACTGATGTATGGAAATCAGGAGAACATTCTTTAGCTACTTTTCTCTGGGATCAAATGATGCAACTCAGGTAGCCAGCCTGTACACCAAGTTCTAATACCCACTGTGCCATAATGCACAAGTATTCTAAAAGAGTTGTCTCCTAAACTTACTCAAATATGGCTTAAACTCCAAACTATTTTTTTAAATACCAAATAAATAAGATATAAGAAGAAAACACCAAAATAATGTAATGAAAGCTTCTTCCATGAGCCCACGAACAGTAATATTAAATAAACAGGTTATGAGGGCATAGTCAACCTCAGCTGCAAGAGCAGTGCAGAGACACATGTGCTATCTAAGTCAGGGAAGAAACCTACAATTGACTACCAATTCTGGGGCACTGTGTGCTGATTGCAGGAGTCTAGTGTCTATTTCTAAGGCAATCTTCATCTATAGAGAACCACATATTTTTGCAGCAAGCATTTGGATACACTCTGTACCTGAGTGTTGTGGAGGGCAAGACTTTTCTACATAAAAAAAAAAAAAAAAGTTGATTATGGCTCGCATGTGGGAACTTCTATGGGTAAAGAGAAGAATTTTACTTTTGTCCTGTTTGGCCTGAATTTCTTGTTTAAATATGACACCTTAAAAGGGTTAGTGAAAAATGGATAAAAACAACATCTACCAGATCAAGGTTTTAGTGTAAGGTATGGAGGCTTCTTTTTCTCATAAAAAGCAAACCTGCAGAATGGTTCTATTTATGGAGCAAGAGACCTAGGTTCACATGCTGTATCATACAATACATTCATGCTAATTTATCTTCCTCAAATTCAGTGCCTTTTTTTGTAAAATGGGTGGAATTTGGACATATCAAACTTTAACTGATTTATATTTTCATGACAAATTAAAATTACATATGGCGGGTGTTTACTTTCAGACATGATTATAGATAGAACATTACTTATCTACTATGGCAATAGACCAACTATTTTTGATTTATTTTCTTTTTGATAACATAATATAATCAAACTATTTCTACCATCCATTTTATACTCACAAGTATGTGTGTTCTACCCCAGATCAAGGAAACTTCTCTTTGCAATTGATGGAGACCATTACAGAAAACTACAGCCAATCAAAGTGTGTCTATAGTAGCCCAGTAACAATTTATATTTGTATAATAAAGCTCACACATCTAGGGCTCAGGGATTACTGCATAAGAAGGACTGGGAGGATTTAAAGAGACAGAAACATGGGCATTGGCTGTGTGATATTTTTTTCTTCTAGAAATGTAAGAAAGAATGCTCATGAAATAACATCCAAAAGCTTACCTAAACATGAGCCAAACAATAGACATATTGAAGTGTGCAGAAGGGAGGACACAAGGCTTCAACCCTACACAAAGAACTACAGAACCATCTTTCATCCTTGAAATGAAAGTGTATTTGCTAAAACTGTCACATTAAAAATGACACAGGATCAAGTGCAGTAAAAATATCCTTGCATCCACAAGTATACCAAAACAATTAGTACTTAGATATGACATACATTGTGCAAGTTTACAAATTAAAATCTCATCTTACAATGTAATCATTTTATTCCTCTATTTCATTAAACCTGGGAACAAAGTAATCGTATACATTTGAACTGTATATAATATTAACATTTAAAGATGTAGGAAAGTTCCCTTAGGCTTAAACAGCAAAGATGACCTAGATGACCTACTCCTTTTAGAGTTCTTCTTCATTCCTTCTGGATTTAACCTCTTTCTGTAACCAGAGAATTATAGATAAGTGAGAAGCTATATTCTGGCACAATACTAAATGAATACTTCCTATTTGTCAGCTGTTTTGATTCTTTGAAAAATCCAACCTGACAGTCTTTAAAACACAATACATGACTATTAGAAAATATATTAAAGCATGATGTGGAAGAACTTAGCCAGCCCAGCTAATATTCATTTATAACTAAGTTTTGTATTTCTCATGTAAAATGTTGCTGAGGACAAGATGCAAAATATCTCAACGTGTTAAGTGAGAGCAAGAGTGTTAACAACATTAATGTGAAAGCACTGTCTCCAGACAAAGTAACCTTAGGGCTTTTCTGTAAGCAAACACAATAGCCTGCAAGCGTCCTTCTCCTTTTTATTTCTCTTCTCTTCTCTTTTCAGTTAGGCACAAGATTCATTGACACTTTTTATAATGCCTCCTTCTGTCAAGGTGTCCCTTTCCCTATCCACACAGTTTTGTCCATCTCTAAATCTTTATTTAAGCTTTTCTCCAGTGGCATCTTTTATCTACTGAGATAACCAAGCCCTTTTATCTCCAGGACACTCAGATGAAGGGCTTAAGAAAAACTAGAGTGGGGTGGGCAAGCAGGGCAGGCGTGTTCTGCAGAAGACTCTGAATCTTATTCTATTCTGTTACTTACACGTTTGGGGAGATTTAAAAGGATACTTTAACATGCTGCTGGCTCCTCTGCTCTCCTGTCACTGACACATGTTTTTTATGCATTTCCTACAATGAAGAAAAAAATACACAGCAGGATCATGCTTTGTTTCACAAATAATCTCCAGTTCAAGTGACTTAGAACACCACAAAGCAGTTATCTGAATCATTTCAGAAATTGCTTCCCAGTGCACATTGAGTCCTTAATAACAGAACAGAATGATGGCTGTCTTGTTGTTCACTAAGGTTGCAGCATTCTCCTTCTGCTTTCAATGCTTCTTTACCTTGCCCTGCAAATGAAAGAGACCTGCAAAGGTTTTCTTCATCAGGCACCATAGGTTCTGATGATTACCTGGTCTGTTGGGTTGGTACATGTTATTCTGAATCAATGCAAGTGAGTTTCACTAGAAACTTAAGCATCTGAGCTGGAGACATCCTATGAATGACTTGTTTTCAGTTTGACACCTCAATAATTAATGTTTGTTTGATTTATTCTTGTATTTGTATTTGAAAGTAAATAGCCTATTTTCCATAAATCTTGAATTTAGGACATAGTAAAATCAACTCAGGCTGTAATAACACTGTAACCCTGTACCTGGCATCTCGGTGCATCTGTATATATGACAGTGGAGAACCAATGTCCTCTCCTCTCAGGGTCGCTAGGAACATAAAACAAAAATGTAAATATTGTAATGCAGTATGCACAGTTCACTGTCTCACTCAGAGTAGCCATTCAATAGATGTTGGTAAATGATATTATACTTACATTATTGAATGAATTCTTGGGCTCCTTACAGCTTAATCAAGAAAATCTGTAGTTCTTCTTTCTTATATTGGGGGCACATATTAGCATAGAATATCTTTTTCCTTGGCAAAAACTGAGAAATAATTTACTAGTAGATGTTTAATCTTAGATATGGGGCAATACAATGGCCTGGATGGTCGTTGTATCAAACTTCCATTATCATTCCTCCATAGTACCATAATTTTAATGAATAAAATAGCACAAATACTTTATGATTCTTAGAATCAGATATAGAACACAGGCTTCGCTTTGCTAATAGCATGTGTTGGTGTGGACACATTTTTCTTGTGTCTTGGTCTCCTTGTAGAAGAAACATTTTTCCTTAGTCACAAACATTGTTAGCTGCATTTTATTCTTTCTGACTACAGACTAGGTGAGAATTTCAGATTTGAGAAGACAGGTGTCTTTGTTCATACTTCTCATTTCTCCAACTTTGAAAGATACAACTTTTGGTCATGGACCCATTCTTTCAAACTCTTGGCACTTTTTCCAAATACTACAAAGCCTGCTTCTTCTTCTTTTAAAGACTGATATGGTTAAATCATGCCCATGTGTCCTTAACATTTATAGGGTTGACATCTCAGGGGTGTGGTGGGGAATGAGTCTTGACACTCTTGACCCTCACAGGACTTCACTGTTTCACCCATTTCTTACAGCTCCATGTCCTATGGTAATTCTACATTCCATTTCCCTCAGTTGTGCTCTGGCCTTGCTTGTAGAGCTTTATACATTTTGCTAAAGTCAACAAAAGGCTGTGTCAGAATTCCTACAGGTGAGGACAGTTGTTTTACTTTAGACTCTCCCATAATACATTATTTTTACATCTGTTAAAGTTTTTGTAAGAAAATCTAAAATTATGCATCTCAAACACAACTTCAAGTCTTGAGTTGATAAAAAGTACAGAGGAAGAATCTTTGTCTTCAATGTTGTCTGTGGTCCAGGAATACCAACAAAAATGGGACCAAGAGAGAGATTAAGAACCCCAAAGTTCATTCAGGAACTATATCCTAACCAGGTTGAACTGACAATGAAATGTTGCCCTTCCTAGGTGTTTCTGTGATACTAGATCTGCTAGTTGGTCGACCACATAAAAAGACAAGCCAGAGGACTGAATGCCATACTGCACCAACAAGATTTTTATGTCTTACAAGAGGAACTACCATTGCTTGCATTTTACAGAAGAAAGGAGTATAAGCTTCATAACTTGTTAATTATTTATCTTGTTACAAGAGAAGAGGTAGTGCTGAAAGCTAATGATGTTAGTCCTCAATTGTCCACATCTTCCTCTATCACACATGTGCATTTTTTTTACTTGAATGGCAACAGGTCAAACTATGTTTGTCCCATTATTAAGCTGACTCATTTCAAACATTGAAAAAAAAAAACATAGTATAAAGTATACATAACCTAACCATTGCTTACTGTTGTGTGGAAGATTTATTGGGGGGTGAATTTACCAATTCTTTATTATGGCATTGAAAAATATGAAAACTAGTTTAGGAAAACTAAATATTGTACATCCTTGTAATCTTTTCTGTGCTTACCACTCCTGTTATTGAAAATATCTGGATAACAAACTGGTGGGTTGATGGGTGAATTCAGTTTTTATTTTTAGCAATTTTGATTTTCTGTTTGCCCTGAAGTACAGTTTATAGAAAAGCTGAGAGGAACTTATTTCTCTCTCTCTTTGTCCTGACCTTACCTGGAGACTTCTAGCTGAGATTACAATTTCCTGAGGTTGGAGGTAGATATTATCAATTACCAGCTGTTCTTAGCTACATAATTTGAGTAGCTTACAGTGTTGGTAAATGCCAAGTGGTTGAAGGTTCATATTAATTATATGTAACATATTAAGCTACTATAGCTCTCCAATGTTAATAACAACTTGCAGTGCTGTCTGAATTTGTTCAGTGTTTAGCACTTCATCACATAAGCTTTTCATGTCTTTCAGGAGAGGTCAGAGTAGATTTTAGTATCATGAAAGATTTTGTGGGCTAGAAACAAAAAATACAACCATTAATTAACATTATAAATTTTCTCATGTGACTGAAATGGATAATCTAAAATTTTCACTTTTTATTCTGATTAAAATTCTAGAATGACCAAATTAACAAATAGAGATCACTATTGCTTTTTTAATGTTATATTTTTTAAATAAAATGTTATGTTTCTTGTAGGCAGAACACAATTTGGGTGGAAGATACCATGGGAGGGTTGTTGTCTTTATCCCTCCACTGGTAGTCTTGCCTGGCTACAGCAAATGGCCTTTTGAGAAATCATATCTCCCTTTTCTGGAAGTCTCAGCTACAGTTGCCTCTGTAGATACCCTGGGGTCTCCTCTGCCACATCCCAGGTCTCTTACCTAGCATAAATGTCCTCTGAGAGTCTACACCCAGTAGCTAATGAAAACGGATGAGGATGCAGCCAAACATTTGATGGTGTTCAAAGAGACTTGTAGAAGATCTGGGGGAAAAAAATTTATGGAACTGAAGAGAGCAGGGACTCCACAGGAAGCCCAGCAGAGTCAACTAACCTGGACCCTTGGAAGTTCCCAGAGACTGAAGTATAGAGCAAGTAAGGGCTGGACCTAGGCCCCTGCACATATGTAGCAGAGGTGAAGCTTGGTCTTCATGCAGGTCCTGAACAACTGGAATAGTAGCTGTTCCTTAGCCTGTTGCCTGCCTGTGGATCCAGTTCCACTAAGTTGGCTCCCTTGTCTGGTCTCAGTTGAAGAGAATGTACCTAGTCTTGCAATGACTTCATTTAGGGGGTAAGGGAGTAGGCGTTGGGGGAGGGGTGGGAATGTGGTGAGTGGAGGAGTGTGGGGTTGGGTAAGGCATAATACCTTGGGTTTCCCCCTTCTCAGAGGAGAAGGGGAGGGGAGAAAGAAGGGAGGAATTTTTGAGGGCTTATTGGGAGGAAAAGAGTGGCTGATATTGGGATGTAAAGTAAATAAATAAAAACATTGCTTTAAAAAATCTAAAAAAAAAAAAAAAATACGTTGCTGAATTCAGTTATGGCTTTTGAATTTAATTTGATAAAAGAAAGATCTGAAGAGCCAGACCACAGCCAGATTTAATGAAAAGACTTGTATGAGCTCAGCAGCCAGATCTGGAGAAGATAGTCAAAGAAATAGGCTGGGCCAAGGCTCTCCTCTAACAGGCTACACATCCAGCAGAATACAGTGTCATCCAATGCACTTCATACAGATAACTTCATCTACTTGTCACAGTAGGGATTTCTATATGAGTGAGAAGCTCCAGAAAGGATGAGGGGCAGATTGTCTGGGGACTTTAGGAACCTCAAGAGATCCAACTCCTGAGATGTCTTATTTTCAGTAAACGTGAGACTTTTCCTCAATGAAAGGAATCTATGGCTTAAATTCAGGCTCTTTAAGCCCAAAACACAATATCATATAAATTATTGTTATGTTCAAAATACTTCCATTTAATGGTTACTTCATTGACACATTGTGCATAGAGTACAGGGAAAATGGATCAGGGGAACTTAGCATTGAATCATAAAACCATTTGCTGAATGGAATAAAAGGTCTCAGTCTGAGCTCTTAACATTTTGGTATTCTGCCTAGATGGTGATAAAGAAGGTAGAATAAAACTTCTCAGGACATAGGACACCTTTTGTTTTGCTGTAATCAAAGAAGTGAGATACTAGCATTGAAATCTAAGCAAGTACATTCTGAATTAAAAGGACATTTACAATGCATAATCAACTCATTTAAATGAGTAGTTAAATCCACTACAAATGCTAAATCTTTCTTTAAAATTGTAATTGAAGTTTTAATATATTTTTTTAATTTCAATAGAATTACATCATTTCCTCATTCTACCATCCTCTCTCAGATGTTTTCCATTGAATTCCTCACTTGTGTCCTCACACTCTCAAGTTGATAGCCTGTATTTCTTTCATTATTATTGGTAAGTTCATGTCATATATGCACATGTGTATGCTTAAACATATATAAGTACAATCTGGTAAGTCTGTTCTTATTGTTGGTGTGTAAATGGTTTAAAGGCTGATGACTCTACATTGTACAACCAATAAGGTGGCTCATCCCTGGGAGGAGCTAATTTCCTCCCAGCAGTCATTAGTTGCCTATAGTTCTTTATTGAAGGGTAGGTCCACATAAAAATTTCTCCCCTTCCATGTGAGCATTTCAGTTGATATTGCCATTTTCTGATCTTGTTCATGAGGCCATTCTAGTAGATACTGTTTCACAACTCAATTTTTGCTATTCTGGTTCTCAATATCTTTCTCTCCCCTCTTCTTTGATGTCCATAGGATATTCGGGAGCTGGGGCTTTGATGTGTCCTTTGGGTTTGGGATCCCTGTAACTTGTTGATCTCTGAATTGTATCCACTGTGATTTTCTGTGATAGTCTCCATTAGTTGCAACAAGAATATTCTTTAGCCGGGTAGTGGTGGCGCACACCTTTAATTCCACTACTCAGGAGGCAGAGGCAGGCAGATTTCTGAGTTCAAGGCCAGCTTGTTCTACAGAGTGAGTTCCCCAACAGCCAAGGCTATATAGAGAAACCCTGTCTAAAAAAAAAAAAACCAGAATATTCTTTAACATGTGATGATATTTACACTTATCTGTGGGTACTGGGATAAGATTTAAAACATAGTAAGGAATGATGATGTTGGTTTGGAAATGTGGGCATAGTAGTATGTGAGGAAAGAGGAATACTCTCCACTTCTGATAAGAAAGCAAATCAGTGTAACCACTCTAGAAATCAGTATGAAAATTTCTCAAATAACTTTAAAATAATTTACCACATGACACAACTATATCACTCCTTGGCATATGCCTAAAGGACATGACATCGTACTCCACAGATAGCTTGTTCAGACATATTCTTTTTTTTTTTTTAATTTATTTACATTTCAAATGTTTTGCCCTTTCCTGATCTCCCCATTGGAACCTCCCTATTCCCTCTACCCTCCCCTGCCTCTATGGGTGTATTCCCCCACACAACCACCCACCCTTCTCTTCCCTCCTTGGCATTCTCCTATACTGGGGGACCTAATACCCTCAGGCCCAAGGGCCTCTCCTCCCCCTGCTGTCTAACGAGACATATTCTTTTTAAAAACTGTGGTAGACTATACAAATTTTGTCACTCAAGGATTCTCAATCAGTCATATCACAATAAGATGACACAGTCAGTTCAAATTGTCACTCTGGAATTAAAAACATGAAAATATTTATTTATTTATTTGGTTCTTTTCTTCTCTTTTTCTTTATCTTCATCCTTCTGTCTACATAGTAATCATCAAAGTAATACAATCATTTGAGATAAATCTTATATGCAAAGATTATGCATAAAGTATACGCACAAACATACACATTTTAAAATATCATTTAAAATTTTTCTCAATATCAACTTTTGGGCTTGTTCAATGGCTAAGGAGATCTGTTATGACAAAGACAGCATGGATGCCAACCACAAGGAAAAGAAGCACAAATCTGTCCTACCAATGGTAAAATCCCAAGGATGCTCAGAAGAATAGATTATTCTGTGATGCTGAGTAATCTGAGAACATTCACGTCTACTAGCAATTCTGCTCATGATGCTGCCTCTACCATATGCTGTTGCTGTTATTGATTTCATACAATTTACTTAACAACATTGTCACCTGTTTAGAAAAAATTAAATGCTAAGAATCATAACCAGAATGTCTAAATTAGCATAAACTACTATTAAATATGAAGGCAAGATTTAGAACATCTCCCTGTTCTACAATATCTTTAAGTTTTTACCTATTATTGGCACATAGTAATTGATTTTCAAGCCATGTACTTTGGCAGCCTAGATTGGTAAATTATAGAATAATTCTTTTGAGCTACAAGCTTTATTTTTGTTCCAGAATTACATAAGTGTAGACAGATGGTGCACTTGATGGCCCTACTGGACATCAATGTCCCTAAGTGGTGTCTCTGTGCGTGTGTGTGTGTGTGTGTGTGTTTGCTTGTGTGTGCAGTGTACAGTTATCAAAGTATTGATTATAGAAACCACTAGGGCAGTAGCTTAGCTCTGTGTAGAACTTTTTGTTTTGTTTTGTTTTTATATCTTTATTGCCATAAGACTATGAAAAAATATTTTTATTACTGTCTAAGAGAACAAATCAAACCTAGTTACATAATTCAGAATTCTAAATTCTTGGTTCTAAGCATTTATAAAACCTGTCATGTGTTCTTTAGATATGGAATCTAAAGATATTCTGGGTTGTTTCCCATAATGCTTGATGGTATATCCATGGTCCACTCTAATATCTCAGCACCAGCCAGCATCTCATCTTCTGTTCTATTTTTTCATGTAATTTAATCTACCCATGACTAAACATTGCCTATTAAAAACCATTATGTTATATATCTATTGATAAATGTAATGACCTTACTATAATTCTAAGTGCCAGTATATTATAAAGATTACATTTATATTGGTATTTTTGGTTCCTCTTCCATCACTAATATTTTTCCTAAAATTTTAAAGTTGTTCTCCTTACCTGTATGCATTCTCACTTGATTCATTAAGAGTGTCATGATTCTGAGCCTCTTCAAAACTATATTTACCAAGTGTTTCTGAACTCAGATGTTCTTCACTTGCCACATTCCCTTAGTCTGTTGTGCCAGAATAGTCATTTGCATGTGAGGGGAAAGTTAATGTATTATTCTTGGAAAATAAAGTTCTAAGTCTTTTTAAAAAAATGTTTTATTTATTTACACTCCAAATGTTGCCCCCTTCCTGGTCCCCCTCCAAGAATTGTTCATCCCATCCTGCTCCCCTTTGCCTCCAAGAGGGTACTCCCTAAGCCCCCAATCCCCCACCCATTCTAATAAAGGGTAATGGTGATGATTAGGTGTGCAATGAGAAAGAATTACTAGGCATCTTAATGAGGAGGGCAAAGATTTTTCTTAGTTGCAAAGATATGTAAAAGATGAGGGCCAGCTTTTTTCAACTATGTATACATCTGCTTTCTCTTAACACTGAGCAGCATCCTTATCTCTGCACTTCAGAAAGGGGTGCATGCTTATTGACCTAGACTCTCTTAGTATGTGCCTTCTCTCATGTGACTGACATTCTCCAGACAGGAGTTTTAAAAAGCTAAGTAATTCCAGTTCAGTGTAATGAACTAAAACTATTCAAAATTTCATTTAATTTTTGCTGTTTAAGTTTGAAATCCTCAAAAAGTTCTTGTCGAACGGTAAATAAAACACAAAGATAGTATTGAAAATATTGTCAACTATGATCACCCCAGAAATTCAATAGTCAGAGTTGGAATCTAGTGCTGCATAGGAAAGGCTCACAAACGCTGCTAGCCAGCAGTTTCTTGACCATTAAGCAAAACTTTGAGGCAAAGATACTATGTCCTGGAATGACATATCTATGAATGTACCTATTGGTTAACTGGGGAAGCCTGGATGTCCCCGTGGAACAAAAAGGGGGTCAGCAGGATATTTATGAGCACCAGTGACAGCCTTCCAGCTGTTAATTTGATTTTCCCCATGCATCACATAGATTAGAAAGTGAATTAAGTGCTTTTTATTTCAACTTTGTAAGAAGGAATGATAGCCTATAGCAGTGAAATCAGCTGAAATCCTCCACAGTTAAGCCTAAGCATTATCCAATGCTAGAAAAGGAGAACTACAGGTTACAGATCAGATCATTAGTGATGCTATTTAAATCAAGATGGAGGAATTCTCATACCTTAATCTGTTTTTCTTCAGTGCCCCTTTAAAAGGAAGAAGAATCCAAGAAGTCAATATCATATAATTCACATATTTCCTGTTCCTAAAAGAAAATTGAGGACTATTAGGCAGTCCTGTATTTACAAGAATAAACAATAACTGCTGTTTACCAAATAATCTTTGTTTATATGCAACTTAGAACCTACAGGTTGGTGGTTTAGAGGTTTTCACGAACGCTCATTCCAGCTTCTGGTATTCATTTTCTTAATATAGGAGTCAGAATTCAAAGAAAATAAATGCACAAAAGGGGTAAAATTTTGTGGTGAAATTGATTTCTTTTACTAACCTTTGTCCTTGCAAGTACATTTGGGCCATTATATGTGATGTTTGTTAATATCCAGTTAGGATGTGAACTGGTTCAAACATGCTTTTATGCTTTGTTATGAAGAAAAGCAGAGAAAGGTCCCATTTTTCACATATGACCCGGCAGCATTGTACTTTGTAAGAGAGTCTTTCCTATTTTCAGCCTGAACAGCAATCTCCACTTGCAGCTGTTCTGTTTGAGTAACCTGATTAAAATGGACCGATAACTTTCCCTTCGTACAGCACTTTATTATTGCTACAATAAATGGCCCCAATCTTCTTTCTCTGGATAGGATATTTTCCTGCAGAAACTTGATGTCATTTACCTCTTGGTTTTGAAGGCTTTCTTTTTCCAGGCTGTTTTGTGCAGATTGTTTGATCAAAGCCTCTTTTACTACCAAGGAGCTGCCTCTTTATTAAACTCATCAAATAAGCAGTATGCCAGAAAGAAAAATTATATCCTTTATGGATTTTAGCAGACAAAAATAAATAAGTAGAGAATAAAATTATCCTAGAAAATGTGGTTTTATTAATCTTTGAAGCATTTTTATTCTCATATATCAACTTAAGAGATAATGGCATAGGAAGGAATGTTGACCCTATATAATGCTTTGTCATTTACAATTGCATGCTGTTATGAAAGGAAGGCAAGTTATTTACTACTAAAGCAAATACTACTACATGTTAAACTCTGGATGAAGTATCGCTACATGTTCTGAAATATACAGGCAGAAGTAATATTCAAATACACACCTATGTCACAAAGGAGTACTGTTCATCTAATCAACACAGATGAGCTGTCTCAATAAGTCACCAACAGAAAACCCTGATTTTCCTTGAGACTGTCCATAAATAGAGACATTTGTTCTTCACAAAGGATGAAGTACATTACTTTTTAACATTACTGACTTTAACAAACTTCCTATGTTTAACTTGCCCACTTTTGCTCCTATTCTTTTTAAAATCAAATCTGTTCAAGTCTGTAATAATAATGTGAATACTCTAGATATTAAATTATGTTATTATGCCAGTCTTTTAAATTCATCTCATCCATATCTTTATAGTCATGAACTGACACCCTAATTTTAAGAGATATTGAACAACATACCCTTGATTGTACATTTTTAAAATGCATGCCACCCTTGAAAAAAATTATTGTTAATTATGCACGTGCATGTGTGCATCCCTGTGTGTGTTTGTACTTGTGAGTGCAGCTGCCCGCGAAGACAAATGGTATCAGATCCTTCTGAAACTTCAGTTACAGGCAGTTCTTACCCTGATGTGAGTACAGGGAACTTAATTTAGATTCTATTCTAGAGCAGTATATACAGGCTCTTATCAGGTGAATGATCACTTCAAACCCATCTTTTCTGATTTTGATTAAAGCCAGTTAATAATACATTTGTGTTTTTATTATCTGCACTATAGTACTAGCTATTTTTGCCTAGCTAAATGCAAACAAATGTGAAATAATTTTGAGTAATTGACAGTATTATGTATGTTTATGTAAGTAGGCCAAATAGATAATTATGCATTAAGATCAGACATATATATTTTCCCAGTATTTGCACAGATTAATTGCTATGGATCTATACACCCTATCCTATGCTTTGTATAATAATCCAGAACACTGTGCTAACAGTATCTCAATTTCCTGTCTCAACAGCCGGGACTGTGATGAAACAACACTGCATTGCTCATCTCATTGTGTCCTCAGGTTTCATCAAAGCTCACTTTTTACTACATTCTTACTCCCTTTGGAATTTAATCTACAGAAACACAAGAAACAATTTAATTGTACTTCTTCTATTGGTTATAAAGTTATTTCCAAGAATATTTCTTGACTCTAAGAGGTATTTAATGAATGTCTTTTGAAATACATAAAAAAATACATAATCAAAAAAGTTTTCAAAATAATATTTTGTTTAGTTTTTGGGAGATGCACAAAATATACTTTAACTGCATTCATCCTCCAATTCCACTCAGAACCCCACCCAGCTCATCCCCCAACCAACTTCATGTTATATCTCCTCATAGACCTCTCATTTTTAATATACACCTCTTTTTAAAAATGACACAATGGAATAGTACTCAGCTATTAAAAAGAATGACATCATGAAATTCTTAGGCAAATGGAAGGAAATTAAAAAAATCATCCTGAGTGAGGTAACTCAGTCACAAAAGAATAAACATGGTATGTACTCACTGATAAGTGGTTATTAGCTCAAAAGTTCGGAATACCCATGATTCAATTCACATCAACATTTGGAGTGAGCATGGGGTCCCAGATGTCGGAATTGGAGAAGGGACTGAAGGAGCTGAGGGAGTTGGCAGCCCCATGGAGGGAGCAACAGTGTCTACTGGCATGACCTCCCAATGCTCCTGGAGACTGGATCACCAACCCAAGAATTCACATGGTGGGACCCATGGTACTGGCCACATATGCAGCAGAGGAGGGCCTTGTTGACCATCACGGGGAGGAGAGGCTCCTGTGCCTGAGGGTATTAGATGCCCCAGTATAGGAGAATGCCAAGGAGGGAAGACTAGAGTGGGTGGGTGGGTGGGTAGGAGAATACCTTCATAGAGGCAGGGAGAGGGATGAAGGAATAGGGAGGTTCCAAAGGGGAGATCTGGAAAAGGGGAAACATTTGAAATGTAAAATGTAAATAAAGTACCAAAACAAAACAAAACAAAAACATGACTACCCACTTGGTGTACTATTTCCTCAAAAGGTCCATATCTCTTGCTTTCAGTATTCCTTAGTAGCATGTAGCACTATTAGTAGGACTGAGGTTTGATCAGCTTTGCCCTGTCTAAATTAGCATATCTTTTGGTGTTAGCCTTCTTCTGGCTATGTTGGTAAGACCCCATAGGTGTAGCTTTTGGCATTTCTAAGAGACTCAATATCACATTATTCAAACTCCATTATTCTAGCTCTTACATCTTCCCTCTCGTCTTCTGCAACAATGACTGAACCTTTTATTGCAGGAGTTGTACTGTAGATTTGTCAGTTGGAACTGGGTGTTTGGAAGAGATCTCACTTTTCAACTTTTTAATTTTATTAGTTTGGATCTTCTTTCTTTTGTTAAAATGTATAAATGTTGCCCACCTTGTTAATTTTCAAAGAACCAAATCCTCAGCTTACTGATTCTTTGTACTGTTTTATTATTGTATGTGTACATATATCACAATACCTTTACTATCCTTTAAACCTAAAATGGTATATGTCCTTGCCACTGTGCATCTTGGAAGCAGTAGAATAAAATATTGTTTTCTCATCAATAATTCTAGTTAGTCTGTGGGGTGTTGTTGCTGTATGTTTTGTTGTTTTTTGTTTGTTTTTTTTTGATAATTGATACAATAATATTTAGATTTATGTTTGAAAAGTGTTTATTATTTTCTGTTATTTTGATGTGTTAGTGTTGTTCTCTTAAACCTCTTTTGACTCTTATGGGACTGTTTAATGTGCTTGTGATTAATCTTCCCTTTATTCTAAAATATTTCTTTTAGGAACCCTACAGAGATGCCTTCATGGACATAAATTCCAGGTTATTTTAATCTTACAACATTTTTCTTTCTCTTTCAATTATGAGGAATAGTTTTGCATATTCATAGGCTTCTCTGTCTTTCGATTTACAAATATTTTTCTATGCTTATTGAAAATTCTGTGCCTATGGCATGGGTTTATTATTCTACACATATTACCCATATGATAAAAAATTGTTTTATGATTTTTGTTTGTCTGTTTTATTGTTGTTGGTGGTGGTGGCGGTATGTTTTTGCATTTTTTGTTTGCTTGTCTTGTTTGTTTTCATGTACCCAAATTTTATCATTATTTGTTCCTAGTTTTTTTTTTCCTTTTTTTAAAAATATTTATTTATTTATTTGAGTTTTTCATTTATTTATTTGAGTCTTTCAAACTTGTTTGGCTTCCAGTGGTTTCCAGTTCAAGTTATATTTCAGTTTAGCTTTTCTTCAGATATTCTATCTCTTTATTACATTCTGTTTTCTATTTTTTTCATTATTTCATTAAAAACATGTGGTTTTCTAGTCTTAACTCATGCATTTATTCATATCCTTCTGAGTTTCTTGAACACATTTATAGTTGATACTTGAAGTTCCTGTTTTATGCTTCAGCTAATCTGCTTTCCCCATAGTACTAGTTTCTGGAAGAATTGCAGTGGTGAGCTGGTTTAGGGAATATGTTTCTGGTGAAACATATTATATTTGTTATTCATGCTGTGTGTATTTTTGTGATAAGACATGAGCATCTGAATTTATGATGTTTATGGTGCTTCTTGGTATGAATATATAGTCTCAACTTTGATAGGTGGCTGTTTGGATTTTGGATAGTTGTTTCTAAACTTGCCAGATTGTGGATAAGTTAAAGGATGGCTGATTTTCTTCAGTAGTGGAGACACTCTATTCAAGCGTTCAACTTTCAGCTCTCTAACTAGAGTTGTAGTTCTGGCTCCAGAAGGTTCAAAAGCCCATTTCACGTTTTATAAATGTAAAAATATAGTCCACCTTGAGTGGCCTCAATTTAAAAAGATGCACCTAATTCTTTAGTGACTTGATCTTACAGAATGGGGTGTTATTGAGGGAGGTCCTCTCAATTCTCAGAGAAGTGGTAAGGAGCTGTAGTAGTAGAGACGAGGAGGAGAGTAAATAAATAAATTAATAGAAGAAAAGTTTGATATATAGAAATATGTATGTATTTTTATAAACATGTAAATATATATAAATAAATATAGATAGATACATAAATAATGTGTGTTTGTGTGTGTGTGTGTGTGTATGTGTGTGTGTGTGTGTGTGTGTGGTCTCTGTCTAACCAGCAAACAAAAGTGTGCAGAAACCTTTATGGCTACATATTTTGCACATTTTAAATATAATGTTTTAATATGCATAGTTATATAATTGCATTACGATGTTTTTAGTTTTATTTATCACAAATGTATACACTTATTAATGAGAACAAATCCTACCTACCTTCAGCTGTTAATATAATAATCAACAGAAATAAGTGAATTTTGGCCTGAAGTAATTTTTAGCAAATCCACATAATGTGTTAAATCTATTTACATAGACACAAAGTATTGTTGATTAAAATATCTCTCATATTTTCAATGGGTTACTGAAATCGATCTTCAAAACATACTTTCCTATTATTAGGGAAGTATACACATAAATATGTCTAAAGATGTGGAAATGTAAACCAGATATTATCTAATCTATTTTCAGTGTTCAATAAAGCCATATTCTTACCTGCTTTGATAGCTAAAAGGAAAATGCAATAGTTCAAAATACTGTTTCAATAATTATAAAATGTTGTTCTCAACCTAACCCATAATCTGAGCATTAGTACAGAATACTAAAGAACCATAATACCATGACTAGTGAATTCATTCACTTTAACATCAACTGACTGGAAAATGTAAGTGCATAAACAAATGCAGAAACTATAGCACTCTGGAAGGAGAAATGTATGTTGCAGTGTAAACAGTATGTAAACAAGCAAAAACTTAGTTTTCAATGCTTTCCAGGTGATACATATTTATAAAAGAATGAATAATACTTCCAGTTAACTCTTCTTTTTTGTATGTATGCATATATGTTATATATACACATGTGTGCAATTAAATATTTATTAGTTTAAACTTTTTACTTACTTACACCTCACTCACTGTCCCCTCCTGGTCACCCTCTCCCACAATCCTTACTCCATCCCCCTATGAACAAGTTGCCCTTCCTGTGTATCCCCCCACTGTGGCACTTCAAGTCCCTGCTAGGCTATGTGCTTCCTCTCCCATTGAGACTAGACGAGGCAGCCCAACTAAACAATATATCACACATACAGGCAACAGCTTTTGGGATAGACCCCATTTCAGTTGTTCAGAATCTACATGAAGACCAAGCTGGACATCTGTTACATGTGTGCAAGGCGGCCTAGTTCCAACCTGTGTATGTTCTGTGGTTGGAGGTTCAGTCTCTGAGAGCCCCAAGAGTCAGGGTTAGTTGACTCTGTTGGTCTCCCTGTGGAGTTCTTATCCTCTTCTGGGACTGGAATCCTTCCTACTCTTCTTTCATAAAAGTCCCCAAGTTCCATCCACTATTTAGCTATAGGTGACTATAAGATGGCCATTTTCACTATGTTACTCTTACCTATTCATGAAAATTGGAAATCTTTATATCTTCTGAGACCTTTAATTTCTTTCTTGAGGGACTTGAGGCTCTTTCACTTGCTTGGTTAGAGTTACACCAAGTCTTTTATACTTTTGTGGCTACTTTAAAGGGTATTGTTTCCCTGATTTCTTCCTTGGCCCATTTATAATTTGAATGGGGAGGGGGGCGGCTACTGATTTCTTTGAGTTAATTTTGTATCCAGAAACTCTGCAGAGGGTGTTTATAAGCTGTAGGAATTCTCTGGCAGAAGTTTGGGGGTCACTTACATATACTATCATATCATCTATAAATAGTGATAGTTTGATTTCTTCCTTTCCAATTTGTATCCACTTGAACAGTTGTTGTATTATTGCTCTGGTTAGAACTTCAAGTACTACATTGAATAGATAGGGATAAAGTGGGTATTTTTGTCTTATCCTTGATTTTAGTGCTAATGCTCTTTGTTTCTCTCCATTTACTTTGTTGTTGGCTGTCAGCTTGCTGTGTATTGCATTGATAATGTTTAAGTATGTACCCTATATTTGTCTAATAACATGAGAGGTTGTTAGAATTTTTAAATTTATTCGTTAATTTTTTTTTACAGTCCTGACATTATCCACCTCTATGTCCACAATCCTACTGTTCCACATCCCACATCCCCTCCCCCTTCCAAGAAGATGTCTCTAACCCATCCCCCACTCTACCAGACCTCCCCACTCCCTAGGGCTTCAAGTCTCTTGAGGGTTAGGTACATCTTCTCTGGCTGAGTCTAGACCCAGCAGTCCTCTGCTGTATATGTGTTGGGGGCTTCATACCAGGTGATGTATGCAGCCTGGTTGGTGGCTCAGTGTCTGAGAGATCCAGGGGTTCCAGGTTATTTGAGACTGCTGGTCTTCTTCTAGGGTTGCCTGCCTCTTCAGCTTCTTCCAGCTTTTCCCTAATTTAACTGCAGGGGTTACCAGCTTCTGTCCATTGGTTGGGTATAAATATCTGCATCTCATTCTTACAGATGCTTGTTGCCTTTCAGAAAGCAGTCATAATAGGTTCCTGTTTGTAAGCACACCATAGCATCAGTAATAGTGTCAGGCCTTGGGGCTTCCCCTTGAACTGGATCCCTATTTGGGCCTGCCACTGAACCTCCTTTTTTTCAGGCTCTTCTCCTTTTTTGTCCCTGAAGTTCTTTCAGACAGGAACAATTCTGAGTCAGAGGTTTTGACTGTGGGATGGTAACCTCATCCCTCCACTTGATGCCCTGTCATTCTGCTGGAGGTGGACTCTACAAGTTCCCTCTGCCTACTCTAGAGCATTTCATCTTAGATCCCTTCCCTTGAGACCTGAGAGTCTCTCACTTCTTAGGTCTCTGGTACATTCTAGAAAGTCCCCCTCCACCTTCCTCCCAAGGTTGCCTGTTTCCATTCATTCTGCTGGCCTTCAGAGCTTCAGTCATATTCCCCCACTCAATACCTGGTCATCTTCTCCTCTTTGCCTCCATGTTGCCTTTCCCACCCAGGTCCTCTATCCCACCCCATCCTGTGATTTCTTTCTTCTTTCTTCCAAGTAGATTGAGGCATCCTCACTTGGGTCCTTTGGCTTGTTAACCTTCTTGAGTTCTGTGGATTGTATTCTGGGTATTTGTACTTTTACGTCTAATATCCACTTATTAGTGAGTACATACCATGCATGTCCTTTTGGGTACTTCACACAGAATGACAGTTTCTAGCTCCAGCCTTATTTGTGATATGCAGAAACTGGAAACAACCCAGATGTCCCACAACAAAAGATTGGGTACAGAAACTGTATTTCATTTACACTCAGCTATTTCAATACTACTCAGCTATTAAGAGTAAGGACATCATGAGTTTTGCAGGCATATGAGTTCCTACATTTTATCAAAGGTTTTTTGGAGTGCAATAAGATAATCAATTGATTTTTTTTGTTTCAGTTTGTATATATGGTAGATTATATTGAATGATTTTCATGTATGAACCATCCATGCATGCCTTGAATGAAGCCTACTTGATCATGATGGATGATGTCTTTAATATGTTGCTGGTTTCAGTCTGTATGTATTTTATGAAGGATTTTTGCACCAATGTTTATAAGAGAAATTGGTCTGAAGTTCTCTTCTTATGTTGGGTCTTTCTGTGGTTCAGGTGTCAGAATGACTATAGTCTCATAGAATGAGTTTGGAAGTGCTACTTCTGTTTCTATTTTGTGGAATAGTATGAGGAATATTGATATTAGCTCTTTTTTCAATGTCTAGAAGATGCGAATACTCTTTCTCTGTCTTTTTGTCAGTTTGGCTAAAGGTCTTGTCTATCTTGCTGATTTTCTAAAAGAACCAGCTCTTGATTTCCTTGATTCTTCTTTTATTGTTTTCTTTGTTTCTAACTTTCTAACTGATTGATTTAAGCCCAAATTTTGATTATTTCCTGCATTCTACTCCTCTTTGTTATGCTTGATTTCTTCTTCTCCTTCTCCTTCTCCTTCTCCCTCTCCCTCTCCCTCTCCCTCTCCCTCTCCCTCTCCCTCTCCCTCTCCTTCTTCTTCTTCTTCTTCCTCCTCCTCCTTTTCTTTTTTACTTTTTCTAGGGTGTTTAGGTGTACTTTTAAATGGTTAATATGGGAAATTTCTAATTTCTTTATAAAGCTACTTAGTGATATAAACTTTCCTCTTAGCACTGCTTTCATTGCTTCCTATAAATTTGGGTATGTTGTGCCTTCATTTTCATTGAATTCTAGAAGTCCTTAGCATCTCTATTTTTCCCTGACCCAGAGTTAATTGAGTAGAACCTTGACCAATTTCCATGAGTGTGTAGGCTTTCCAGTGTTTCTGTTGTTTTTGATGTCTAGCATTAATCATGGTGGCCTGACTTGATACAAGGTATAATTTCAATTTTCTTGCATCTGTTAAGGCTTGGTTTGTGACTAACTCTATGGTCAGTTTTGGAGAAGAATCCACGAGGTACTTAGAAGGTATATTTTGTGTTTTGGATAAATATTCTATAGGTATATGTTAGGCCCATTTGATTTATAATGTCTGTTAATTTTGTTATTTCTCTGTTTAGTTTTTTTCTGGATGTCCTATCAATTGGTGAGACTCTGCTATTGAACTCCCCCACTCTAAATATGTGTGTTTTGATGTGTGTTATTTAAGCTTTAGCAATATTTCTTTTAGAAAGATGGGTGCCCTTGGGCATAGATGTTCAGAAGTAAGATATCATCTTGGTAGATTTTTTTGATGTGTGTTCTTCCCTGTCTCTTTTGATTAATTTTATTTGAAAGTCTATATTTTTAAATATTATAGTGGTTTCTCCAGCTTGCTTGTTGGGTCCATTGGCCTGAAAACTTTTTTCAGCCCTTTACTCTAAAGTAATACCTTTATTGTTGAGGTGTGTTTCTTATATGCAGCAGAATAATGGATCCTTTTTCACATCCATTCTAATAGTCTATGTCTTTTTATTGGGAATTGAGTCCATTGATATTGAGGGATATTAGTGATAAGGATTGTTATTTCATATTATTTTGATGTTGATGTTGTGTGTGTGTGTGTGTGTGTGTGTGTGTGTGTGTGTGTTTCTTTTATTTGCTGGTATGGAATTCCTTTGTTCCCTGTGTTTTCTAGGATTTGGTTATCCAATTTGGGTTTGAGTGTTCCTTCTAATTTTCTGTGGGGATGGATTTGTGGATAGATTTGAATTTGTATTTCTCTTGAAATATCTTGTTTTCTCCATTAATGGTGATTGGGAGTTTTGCTGGGTACAGTAGTCTAGCTTGGCACCTGTGGTATTTCAGAAGTTTCACAGTATCTGACCCAGTCCTCCTAGCTGTTGGAGACTCTGTTGAGAAGTGGGATGTTATTCTGATGGGACTGCCTTTGTATATATATCTGGCCTTTTTCTCTTGCCACTTTTAATATTCTTTCTTTGTTCTGTAGATTTTGTAATTTGCTTATTATGTATCAGGAAGATTTTCTTTTCTAGCCTAGTCTAATTGGTGTTCTATAAGCTTCATATATGTTTATAGGCATTTGTTTGTTTAGGTTTGGAAAATTTCCTTTATGATTTTGTTGAGAATATTTTCTTGGCTTTGGAGCTGGGATTCTTCACTTTCTATCCCTATTATTCTCATTTTGGGTCTTTTCATGATATTCAAGGTTTCCTGGATGTTTTGTGTCAGGAATATTTTAGATTTAACATTTTATTTTACTGATGTATCAATTTCTTCTATGGTATCTTCTATGTCTGAGGCTCTTTTCTCTCTCTCCTGTATTCTGTTGGTGACACTTCCTGTATTCTGTTGCTCATGTTCTCTTCCCTAGGCTTTTGATCACCCAGAATTCTTCTGCTTATGTTTTCTTTATTGCTTCTATTTCCACTTTCTGCTTTTGCACAGCTGTACTTATTTCATTCACATTATTCATTGTATTTTCCTGTATATATATATTTAAGAAACTTATTTGTTTCCTGTTCAAAGACCTCTGTCCTTTGTATTGTATTTTCATGTTTCTCCTTAAGGAACTTATTCATTTTCTCTTTAAAGGTCTCTATTATCTTTATAAAATTGGATTTAAGATCATGTCTTAGGTTTTGATTGTGTTAGGACATCCAGGACTTGTTGTAGTGGGATAGATGTGCTTTGGAGGTGTCATATTGCCATGACTTTCATTATTTGAGTTCTTTTGAAGACTTTTAGCCACCTGGATGGTTTTGGTCTCTGGATGTTCTTGTTGTAATAGGTGTTAGGAGTGGGATGAAACTTGATGGCCCTAGTATGGCAAGCCTCTGATGGGTATCTTTTGGCTATATGGTTCTGGATCTGCATTTCAGTATGGTTCAGAATCTCCAGGTCTGATGAAGGTGGACAAAGAGTTATCAGGAAAACGAAGGTCTCCCTGGGATAACAGGCTCTTTGGAGAAGCTTGACTTGACTCAGTTGTCACAGAGAGCAGTGAAGATGGGAGGGGGAAGGACAACTTACCACGGTGGTTCAGGAGTCTAATGAAGGTGAAGAGAGGTGGTTGGAGAATCCTTATTAATAATTGTAAGGAAATTATGTTTAAATAAAATTATAAATCTTCCAAGTTGAATTTTATGTTCTATCAAACCACAAATTCTTACTTTACAAAGCAAATTTACCTTTAATGAAATTATTGATGTGTTTCCCTATGTATAAGCTTTTTAAACCACTCACAGTAAGCATGCTAAGGTCTTTTTAGTTTTGTTCTAATGTAATTCAATCTGAGATGTCTTCAATGTATTCCCTAGCACTTCTTTCCAGAAAATTAAAAATCAAAAATCAAATAAAAGATAAAGATCTGGATTAAATGTCTGAATTGCAGAAAAGGAAAGAGATTGGAAGGAAAGAAGAGAAACTAGAAAGAGAGTAGAGTAGTAGTAGTATTGAGTAGATAGATTCAGGGCTACAATTTTAAGGAAAATTGTAAAAAGAGTGCCAAATGAAAATAGAAATAAGCTTGTCTTTACAAGTAGTATGACTTTGGTCAACAATGTTTTTGGAGGATCACTTCCATCCTCATTTCCTTATTTAAAAAAAAGGATATTTCTTCCTTGGGTTTTGTTATTTTCTTCATCATAATTATAAAAATTAAGAACAGTTTAACTGTTTTTTTTTTCTTTTGTGAAAAAATACTGTACTGAGAACAAGTGAATTTGAAAATGTTCACAATATCTGTGACAGACTAAGACCGGTGTATCTGTCTGATTGTCCTTCCCTTTTTATAGTAATGCTGTGGTGATAATGTAGTTTCAACATACTAATTCAATTTCGATAGAGTATTCCCTTTAATAGCAGTGTAAGTCTCACAAAGGATTTCTCTTTTCATACTAATCAGCTATTTGCCTTAGCAATAATGCTGAAAAATGTTAAATACAATTCAATAGGAATTTTTTCTTGTCCATCAGTCTATTTAGCTACTTAACAAGCTATAAAATATCTCCAAATATAGAGAAGAAAAATTCATATTTAAGATCCTTTGTAAAGAAGAACATATTCGGTCTTTTATCACAACCAAAATAATAATAATAAAAAATTCTAAATAAACTACCTTAAAATAAAGTAGAAGAAAAAATCACAGACACCTTTAAAATTGTGTTTTAAATATGACCGGCAGTTAGAGAAGCTTCTTGGTGGCTTTGATGTGTGTCACTAAAGCAGCTCCTTAACAAATTTTTGTCTGAGTCAAACTACTGCCTTTTGGGGGTTATTAGTGTCTCCAATGGTGTAAGAAAAACACATCCAATAAACTATTGTTATGTTCCAAAGTAAAACCTAAACCTTTAAGTGTGCAACGCATTTGGGGAAAATTAAAATAATTACTTTTAAAGTTAAAGGAATTAGAAAAATACCTTGGCTTTGTTTAAAACAAACTATTATTTTTCCATTTAAAAAGTGCAAAAATTAATAAAATACTAAGATCCTTCCTATTTTAGATGTTTTAGCTTATATATTTTTTCACTGTTAACACATAGAAGATGGAAAAGAATGCTAAAGTCTCCATTGTCAGCTACTGGAGAGCCAAAGAGACCTTGTAAATTACTGAGAAGCCTCTTTATTAAGAGCCTCGGATACATCTCACCCAGATGTACCCACTTGGGGTAGAAAGAGGAGTGCTCCCAACAATCAATGTTTTTTCTTGAAACCTCTATACAGTATCTGAAGCTTGTTGGTAGTGTGAGTTCCCATCAGCCTTCACTTTACTATTGTTCCTTCTTTAGTCATGTTTAGATATTAGATACAGATCTCTGCTTCATTGTGCTAAACAAGTGATTGTTTTCAAGATATGTAGTTATTGGGCTGGAGAGATGTCTCAATGGTTAAGAGCTCTGGCTACCCACCTCAATTCCCAGCAACTGAAATGGCAGTTCACAATCATCCATAACTACAGTTCCAGGAGGAAAACATGTAAGAAGAGCAAATGGCTTCTATGAGAGCAGAAACATGGAGACTTTAGCCAAGTGAAGTTTATGCTACGGGATGTGGGAAGTGAGGAGGGGCTGAGAAGATTTCAGTCCTTATGCATTACAATCTCTGTGATTACAGAGCAGGAAGTAAGCAGGTCCAATGAGAAACAACAGAGGAGACGCAGATGCATGGCAGCACATTCTTTTCGGCATGGGAAGCATTAGGGAACCATTTCTAATTCAATGCAACAAAATATCTCACTATGTTTGGGACTCAGTCACAAAATAACAAACATGGTATATACTCACTGATAAGTGGATATTAGCCCAAAAGTTCAGAATACTCAAGTTTAAATTCATAGACCATATGAAGCCTAAGAAGAAGGAAGACCAAAATGTGGCTGCTTCAGTGCTTTTCAGAAGTGTGAACAAAATAATCACAGGAGGAAATATGGAGACAAAGTGGGTAGCAGAGACTGAATGAAAGGCCATCCTCACCTGAGCATCCATCCCATATATAGCCACCAAACCTGGACACTATTGTGGATGCTGGGAAGTGTTGCTGATGGAAGCCTGACATGGCTGTCTCCTGAGAAGCTCTGCCAGAGCCTGACAAATACAGAGGCAGATGCTCGCAGCCAACCATTGGACTGAGCACAGGGGTCCCCACTGGGGAAGTTGGAGAAGGAACTGAAGGAGCTTAGGAGTTTGCAGCCCCATGGAGGGAGCAACAGTGTCAACTGACCAGACCCCCCCCCAGAGTTCCCAGGGACTGGATCACCAACCAAAGAATACACATGTAATGACACATGGCCCTGGCCACATGTGTAGCAGAGGATGGCTTTGCTGGACATCTGTGGGAGGAGAGGCCCTCGGGTCTGAAGGTATTTGATGCCCCAGAAGTAGAATGCCATGGCAGGAGGATGTGAGTGGCTGCCTCTTAGAGGCAGGGGGGGATAAGATAGGGGTTTCCGAAGAGGAGACCTGGAAAGGGGAAAATATTTGATATGTAAATTTAAAAATAACCAATAAAAAGTAAAATAAAATAAATTTTAAAAAGATTTAAATCAGAGTCTAGAATTAGATGAGTAAATTCACTTAGTAACAAGCCAATGTCACCTGAACCTCCACAAGGAAGAGGATTTGGAAGCTGTTAGAATCAAATGGCTAAATGTAATGTGTCCCTACTAAGACAAACAGACACATATGGCACATTAGCTAGAGTTATTAACTTCTACTGACATATTAAAATCCTCAACTTATTTTACACCTCAAAATAATGCTTTCAATTAGTTATTAGTTGCTTAATCACTTGGAAAAACAATACATAAAACAGTCTCAAGACCAGGTTATCTAAGTAAAGTTACATAGCTCTTAAGTGGCAGAACTGAGAAGCTGATTTATAGGGAGTAGAACCTTAGTCAAAGGTGGTTTTTTGTTTTGTTTTGTTTTGTTTTGTTTTTCCTGAGAATCAAACTCAAAGTCCAATGCATATTAAAACAAGTTTCCACAGTCTATAGAGAGATAAGTATTGAAATGCCTTTAAATAAATCTACTCTGGTGATAAAGATTAGTGATATAATGATTAATGGATAGCTTAATTGTGAAGTCTTAGGATGATTAAATATTTTTAATCTGGTACATTGATCTACGTCTAAACTTCAGGCTACTTTTATTTCATGTATGGTCCACGTATCTGGGTCATTAACTAAAACACTTATATCTATGCTGAATTTCAAATTAATTTCCTCTGCCTATATCCATGTCCTCTGTGGAGTCTTCAAAATAAAGAAAGAACACAATGGTAAGAAAGTACACTCAGGATGTAAGGAATTCTATTTTACCATAGCTCTGGACATCGAAGAATTAAATCTTATATGTAACAATAACACTGGAATTCATAAAACCAGGGATGTTAGCTTCCAGAGAAGCTGAATCTCTTTCCACACTGTCTGGAACTCTTTGCACTGTGGATTTGAAGTCAGAGATGTGACTTCTTAATGGATATATTTGACAGAAATTTCAAGAGATGAGTTGAGTTTGCAGAAGTTCATCAGTTATTTATTTTACATTTAGAAATCAACCTCCTGAGCAGACTAGCTTTTGAAAATATTTGTATCATAAATTATCTCAAGTGTCCTATAGCTCCTTCTGGAAGTGATGCTTTCCAAAGTCATCTGTTATTCAGAAATTTCGCTGGTGCACTCTATGAGCAATAATTTATGTTTGCCAATGAAACCTGAAGGGACAACTTGACACCTTGACATTTAATGCTGTGGTGAGGGGAAGTAAATTGGTGGTTTCATACTGTCTTCACACTAGAATAATTTATGCTGCTCTTGCACATATTGAACAGTAATACTTGAATCCATAAACAACTAACTGTAGTTTGGAGGAATTCACTTTATAACGTGCATCATGTTCAATTCCTCCCTTACTACTTAAAATGTAGATTCCCAAGTCTATAGGCATACTTTACATAGTAACTTCCAACCAGCTAATTTGTCACCTCATGAGAAAAGCAGAAGATCTAGTTTAAACATTTTAATGAATATTTCATGTGAACTTAGTTGTATAGACCTATTTTTAAAAGAAGGGTTTTGTTTGTTTGTTTGTTTTGTTTTTTATCTAAGTTGCAAGTGGTGGTTAGCCTGACTTCTTAGTAATATCTTGATTCTATTTTCAAAATAATACATTAAGAATATATTTGCTTTCTGCCAAAATGATGCCCACTTGTCCATCATCATACCCATGAGCCAGGAACAACTCCTCTCATTGGTCAAGCTCACCAAGTGCTGGTCATGACTCGCTCACCAGCATAGCACACACTGTTGGACAAAAAAAAAAGTTTATGAACTCCACTAGCCATTTCATCATCTGCAATGTGAAAGTCCCAGCATGCAAGAATCATGAGGGAGGGAGGGAGGGAGAAAGAGAGAGAGAGAGAGAGAGAGAGAGAGAGAGAGAGAGAGGTGCCAAGCTAGAATTCTGGGTCTCAGATATCTATTATTTCCCTGATAGGATGAACTGAATCTATCAAATAAAATATTTGCATTGTAGGCTTATCCTCCAAGGTGGGAGTTTGTCGTATATGGATGACACACAAAATTTAAAAATGTATTATGACTACATGAATTACATATATTTATATTGATAATGCATATGTATATGAATATGATGTATGCTTATGTATATGTATAAATATTAGACTTCATTAAACACATAACCAGTATATATTATAATAAATTAATATTTTCATAGAACTATGTGCCTAAGGTCTAGTATGTGGTTTACAACTGGATGCTCAACAACAAAAACAGCAAAATGCTAGGAAAAGAGGAGGGCGGAGGGAATGGGGAGGTTCCAAAGGGGAGATCTGGAAAGGGGGAAACATTTGAAATGTAAATAAAATATGAAAATAAATAAAAAAGTAAGAGAATTATGCATCTTCAACTAGTACTCATTTTCTACTTGAGGCTTGAAAGAAAGAAAATCACCCATGTTATTGCTATCTATACATTATAAATATATTTTGTTGTGTTCACTAGGAAAATTTCCCCTCTCTTAGAGATCAGGAATGAAAACTAAGTCCTAAAATATCCAACAAAGGGAAGAGAGAACCTGTAGAGACAATATCTAGAGGTTGGGCACAGCCCCTGTTTGAGGAATGGGACCACCCACTCTTCTCAAAATTTTAACACAGAATTGCTTCTGTCTAAAGGAAATTCAGTGAAAAAGAGTGGAGCAGAATCTGAAGGAAAGGCCATCCAGAGACTACCTCACCTGGGGATGCATTCCATATGCAGCCACCAAACCCAGACACTACTGCTGATGCCAAGAATTGTTTGCTGATAGGAGCCTGATATAGATGTCACCTGGGAGGTTTGGCCAGAGCCTTACTGATACAGATTTGGATGCTTACAGCTGACCATAGTACTGAGCAATGGGACCCCAAAGGCGGAGCTAGGGGAAGGACTGAAGGAGCTGAAGGAGTTTGCAACCCTACAGAAAGAACAACAATATTAACCAACCAGATCTTCCCCCCAGAGTTTCCAAGGACTGAACCACCAACCAAAGAATGCACATGGAGGGACCCATGGCTTCAGTGGCAATGACTTTGTCTGGCATCAGTGGGAGATGAGACCCTTGGTCCTGTGAAATCTTGATGTCCCAGCATAGGGCAATGCTATGGTGGTGGGGCAGGAGTGTGCATATGGGTGGGGGAGCACCCTTGTGGAGGCAGGAAGAGGGGGTTGGATGTGGGGTTTCTTGGAGAGCAAACTGGAAAGGGGGATAACATTTGAAATGTAAATAAACAAAATAAGCAATAAAAAAATAAAAAAAATATAGTAGGTCTCTACCCTTTATTTGCTTTTCCATGGTACATGCTTACCCTAGAGATGTTGCTCAGTGCTTAGAGTGCTAGATGTGCAAAAATGATAACCTGAATTAGAATACTTAGAACATATGTAAAGCCATGTATGGTAGCAAGTGTCTATAAAATCTCAGCTTCTCTGTTACACAGGTGGAAGAGATGGAAAATACTTGAAAGCTCACAGGCTTGCTAGCTTGGCGTACATAGCAAACAACCAACAACAAAGATATCCAGTTTCAATGAAGGTGGAAGGTGACAATTGAGAGAAGGACATTGAAATTCATGCAACCATATTCATACACATGTATCATCCATATACACATACAAACACAAAGCATGCATTATACATATACACAAAATAAAAGTGTATTTATAGTTGTCAGCTTTATTTTAAAAAATCAATCAGTTCATTCAGTCACCTTATTTGAAAACTCTAATAATAATATGAAAATTTTCCCTAAGTCAATCGCAATGTTTAAAATTGTTTCAAGCAGCAGTGGCACATGCCTTTAATAACAACACTCAGGAGGCAGGTGCAAGTGGATCTCTGAGTTCAAGGCCACTCTGGTCCACAGAGCAATTTACAAGAAGGCCAGAGCTAAACAGTGAAACACTCCAAAGACAAAACTAAACAAAACAGAACATCCATGTGCTTCTTTGTAACTCTTTACAAATATCGATTAATGACAAAATAATATACTTTCCTCATTGAAGGACATGGTACTATCAAAAATGCTGGTAATTCTTTAGAAGGCCAGTGCTGCCTCTTAGAAATTCTGCAAGCTGGAATTTGAAGAGATGGCATTCATCTCTTCTGCAGCATTCTTCATTTTAAACTTGGCTCTGGTCACTGCCAGGGCTCTCATTGCAGCTCTATCTTTTTGCTCATGAGCCTCAAGGGCAGGCTGAGGTCAGTGACTATCATTTAGGATTTGGACAGCCTTGGATGCTGCAGAATAGCTTGGGCTGGCTACACATTCTTTCAGACCCTATTTTACAGTTCCTGATATAGCGCCTTTGCAGAAAAATAAGATGGAAGATTTTGTTCTCACATTTTCTTTCAGAGCATTGTTCATCAAAGTACCTAACACTGATGAGGGAGACATCTTGCAAATTCACAGGTTTCACAACAGATTTCAAAGCTCAAACCAGATAGAGTAGAAGGCAGGAAAGGGCTGACATTACTTAATCATCAAAACTGATTATTTAATCATCACAGTTTCTAAAATTTAAGCAACAGATTTTTAACCTAACTATTTTGGGAGGTTTGTATCACTTGAGAAAGGAACAAGAGCAAAAGTAAAAAAATCCCTGCTTCCTATAAATAGATTGACAAGTCTTCCTTAAGGCAAAAATAGGAGTATGTGTAGCTCACAAAGAAATACCATATGTTTCTTAAGAGTGCACAGGAAGAGGAAAAGAGAGAAGGAGCAGAGAAAAGGGCTTTCTTATGTGTAAGAAGACCTTTAGAATGTAGTTCATCAGACCCCAGGGATTAAAAAGTATGAGTCCTAATCTGAAGGTCTACCATAGTATTATAATAACTTCACTAAATAATTCTCAAGAGACAAATGGAATAACTAAATTTCACAATTACCAAGAATTAACTAAAGGTTTTCTAAGGAATATCTAATATTACCATTAAATAGGATTGTTTTCACACATATGTATGTGTCCAGAGACACCAGGAGAGGGTGCTACAGGTGTTTAAGAGCTGTGTGTCATGAGAGCAGAGGACAGAATTCCAGGGTTCTGGAAGATAAGCAAGTGATCTGAACCAGTGATCCATCACCCCAACAGCCACTTCCTCACAGGATTGTTTCTCTGAGGCTAATATGTAAGGTTTTATGTGTAATCTTTTAAGAAACAAAAGTACAAAGGACCCAAGAAGCTAGACTCCAGAGATCCAAATAACCCTATCAAAAAATGGGGAAGAGAGCTAAACAGAGAATTCCTAACTGAGGAAACTCGAATGGCCCAGAAGCACCTAAAGAAATGTTCAACATCCTTAGTCATAAGGGAAATGCAAATCAAAACCACCCTGAGATTCCACCTCATACCAGTCAGAATGGCTAAGTTCAAAAACTCAGGTGACAGCAGATGTTGGCGAGGATGTGGAGAAAGAGGAACACTCCTCCATTGCTGGTGGGAATGCAAGCTGATACAACCTCTCTGGAAATCAGTTTGGCGGACCCTCAGAAACATGAACATAATACTACCGGAGGACCCAGCTATTCCACTCCTGGGCATATACCCAGAAGATGCTCCAATATGTAACAAAGACACATGTTCCACTATGTTTATAGCAGCCATATTTATAATAGCCAGAAACCGGAAACAACCCAAATGTCCCTCAGCAGAGGAATGGATACACAAAATGTGGTACATTTACACAATGGAATAATACTCAGTTATTAAAAACAATGACTTCATGAAATTCTCAGGCAAATGGATGGAACTTGAAAATATCATCCTGAGCAAGGTAGCTTAGTCACAAAAGAATGAACATGGTATGTACTCACTGTTAGTTTGTTATTAGCTCAAAAGTTCGAAAAACCCAAGAGTCACTTCACAGCAACTGTAGGGCTGAATGTGAGGTCCCAGATGGAGGACTTGAAGAAGGGACTGAAGGAGCTGAGGGAGTTTGCATCCTCAGGGAGGCAGCAACAGTGGCAACTGGCCTGACCCCTCGATATTCCTGGAGACTGATCCACCAACCAAAGAATACACATGGAGGGACCCATGGTGCTGGCCACAAATGCGGCAGAGGAGGGTCTTCTTAGCCATCAGAAGGAGGCGAGGCCCTTGAGCCTGAGGGTGTTAAATCCCCTAGTGTAGGAGAATGCCAAGGAGGGAAGACAAGAGTCGGTGGGTGGGTGGGTTGGGGAATACCCCCATAGTGGCAGGTGGAGTGGGGAGAAAATGGGGAGGTTCCAAAGGGGAGATTTGGAAAAGGGGAAACATTTGAAATGTAAATAAAGTATGAAAAATAAAAAAATTAAAAAAGAAGCAAAAGTACTAATTTCCCAAAGAATAGTCATAAATGACCATATTGATATTTAAGCATAAAAGTCTTTTTAAAATATGTCACATTATTTGTGAATGTAAAGAGGATAGAAAGGAAATAGCTTCAGAATGTAGGATGTAATATCTATGAACACACACACAGCCTTCATGCTGGATGCACAGTTGTGTGTTTGGGCACATTTACAGAGGAAGTAAATAAAATTAAAAGAAAGAAAAATGTTGAGGAAACAGAAAGAAAGAAAATATGAAAGAAAGTAATAGAAAGAGGAAGTGAGAAAGAGACCAGGGAGTCAAGAAACTTCCTTTATGTTTCTTGATTAGGCAGAAAGTTTTTGATGTACGCAATTAGGACACAATGTATTGGAAACATTTTATTCTCTTGTTTTTGTAATAGATTCAATAGTCTTCAACTTATATAGTAAGATAATATGACTTAAAATGGAGTTGGAGTTGCTTGAGATACAGACAGGAAGTCACTGCAAATCTCAAGCATATGTCCCAGAAAGTACAAATGGCCTGACTGTAAGGAAAATACAGCTATTAACCCTCAAGTATTATAGAAATTGAGGCCTGTTCTAGACAGTATATTAGGAAATAGAGTTTTTCCAAGAGTTTGTAAAGAAAAGCATGGGTATTCTTATATTAGAAGTGAAATTGGGTCCAGAAAACTGGATCAGAAGTTATATGCCCTTGACGTGAGTTTGACACTCAAAGACCACATGATTGTAGCTGAGAACAGACTATTCTGCTGATATCTACACATGGATCATGCCATGGGTATACATGTATATTCATACACATACACATAAAATTACACATAGATATATACACACACACACATACATACACGTACACACGATTTAGAAATTGAAACTGGTCCTCAAAAATCGTGATTTACAATTAAACAAAAATCAAGGTTGGAGTTAACACATGTGAGACTAATTTTGCTGCTTTAAGATCAATAGCTACTATTAAGGAGTTGCTGGGGCTCCGTTTCCCTTAAGTGCTATGTGTTTGTAGCTTTCAACTGAAGATTATCTAACTAGGTTATGATAGAAACTTTGAGAAGCTTAAACAGAAGTCATTTATGAAAATTCCCTTAAAACTAATGAATTCCTTTCTGCTAGGACTCCTGTTACAAAAAGTCTGAGTGTGAACCTACTCTCCTACTGCTTTCATTACTGAAACACAATTTCTTGCTATCTGAACCTTTGCCTCCAAAATTAGATAACTAAAACTCTTTAAAAAGAAATTTAGCTTGTTTCAGATAGTTTGTAATATCATGACCAGACTTAAAAAGACTTATACCTATGTAAAAGTAGATGTGCCCATAATCAAAATTAGGTGCATTACAGCCAAATGTGCATTGAGCAAAGGCTCACATCATCTAATCTGGTAAATTGAAATAGAAGTTCATCAAGACCATGTTTCCTAGCACCAAAATTTCTTCTCCTGAATGCCCCAAGTTCTACCCAAATTCCTTGGGTACAGTTACTCACATGACCCTCTGTCAGTCTTGACAGTGATTTCATTCTGGTCTGTAGTATCCCTTAGTTGTTTGTGTCTTTGTTTGCTTGTTTTTAATAAAATTGTTTTGCTACATTGTGTGCCCTTATTTCAATTGATGAATGTGAGACCAAGAATCTGAAAAGTATTAACTTTTATGAGCAGCAACATTACAACGTGGCTGATGATATTCAGGACTGCATATTGGCCCTGAAGCTTTGTGTGTACTAGACCACTGCTTTATAAATTGAACTATAGAACCAAGCTCAAAAGAACGTTTTAAATATGTTTTAGAGACTTTTAATCTTAAAGTTTTAATATTAACAGCAATATTTTACAGTAATTTGTAAAATAATTTTACAATATTGTTGTTAATATTAGTTATTGAAAGAAAACATGTGTTGGTACTATTATTTTCTGATATCCTTCAAACAGCTAAGTTAATGAATCTATATGAAAAAAATAGTATTCATTCAGAGCTGGCATAAAGGTCTCTTCAAGTCAACAGGTAATGTTTAATTTTGCATAAGCCTGACAATAGTAATGCACTGTTGGTCTGCATTTTTTCATTGCAAAAGCAAGATTATATATAGCTGTATTGATGAAAATGGGAAGAAAATATTTGAGGGTAGTGGTTCATGGTCATAAAGGTTGGAGAATTAATAGCAATAGCTACAGTCAGAAACACATTAGCTTCCTTTACTATATCAGGAAAATAAAACAATGCCTTCTCCAGGCAAGTGTTTCTACTATGTGAAGATAAATGATTCCAGTATTCGTCAGCATTTTCAAAGTTCACATAACATTGTTGAAACCATGGTTTTCCGTAGTCTCAAAATGGAATGACAACATGAGGGAAAATGTAAACAGAATATCTTGTTCTGCTTTATAAAATAAAATTATAACAGCTTCTGCATTCCAGCTTCTTTATAATGCTATTCAAGTTGCTCTTCCTGTCTGTCACCATATTGAACAGAATAGTATAGCATGTAATATTTTGAAAGTTACAGAGGACATGAGAAAACAAGATGTATAACTGGAAAGAAAGGCGCAAAAGTATATTCAAAGCATGATTATATGATACTACTTATTAAAAGAAAATGCTGACTATGTGTGTACTCCTGCCTAAACAGTCCAGCTAGTTTGATAATGTCTTCTTAATTTGGTAGCAGTGCTTTCCTCTGCAGTTAAACTAATATGTCATTCTTGAGTAAGTACCTATGATAATTAACATTTGCTGTGTTTATGTTACATACATAAAGGGAAACTTAAAAGGAGAGATTATTTATAACAGTGTTGCATGCATTATAATTTTTTATTTTAAATTTGTATTTGTTATTTTATTTACTGACATTTCAAATGTTTTGCCCCTTCCCTGTTTCCCCTCTGCAAACCCCCGTCTCACCCCCTACCCCTACTTCTATGGAGGTGCTCCCCCATTCACTCCTTTCTCATTCGTGCACTGTAATTTTAAAGAGTTGTTTTACTTACTTGCTACAGTTAATATTTAGAAGTTCAGAAGCCTTTGATGACTGTGATGACAATTATGATAATGAATTTGTAATCAAATATATTAGTTAATGATAGATTTATGTTTGAATATGCTCCTGAATTTCATTATGTTCTTGGGCCGATGTGAAAAAAGATCTTTTCAATCTTGATATAAATCACCAATGACAAACCAAAAACAATTCCAACAAACTTTAGTAGAGTGGTCCAGTGGGTATAATGGGGTTACTGACAGGAGAATAGTACATTTAAGGCATATATATCACCAAAAATCTCAACCTAGTGTGACTGAAGAACCAGTAAATTAGCAATGCTAGAGCTCCTTGAAAAAACTTATAAAACTTGAAAAGGCTCCTCTCCACAAAAATTATTTATTGCTTTAAAACCTTGGAGAAAGATCCTGTGAATCCTATAACTTTCTGAGTTTCCTAAGTATTGTAAATTTTATCATCTTCCTGAATTGTATGTATTGCCCTCTCTCCCTCTTTTCTCCCTGTATCCAGAAAGGGAAGCTTTTTAGTTAGAAATAACCACATACTATTTAATGCCCCCATACATGGCAGCTTCTTTTCTTGTGAAATAGATAACAAATTGCCCCCTGATCTTACAGTTCACAGCTCATTTTCCATCATTATATGCTCTCTTTGTCTTTTAGATTTCCATAGTAAAAGTCATAAGACTTTTACTATGAGAGTCATAAGACTTTTACTAGAGCTCCCTTATTTGTCAAGCTCATATCTGGCACATTCCATGAACCATTACTCTGAAATGGAGACATCACTGTTTTTATTATGAACATGAGGCTGATTCAGGATGGAAGAGGTTAAATATCAGGGTGGAATATCCAGCAAATATCAATGTATGAGTTTAAAATAAAAAATCCTGGTAAATTCAAAACCAACTTTCCCCTATAATTTTATGAATAGCATTAAGAAATTAGTCAAAAGGACAATCAATTCATATTAACTTTAAAACATATTTAGAAGCATTCATATATTAAAATATACCATGTAGTTAATTTCAAGTCTTCTGAGATTTCTAGCTGACTCCATAGAACTTGAATCTGTAACCACCCTGCTGGCCACATCATTAACAATGCAAATGTCTGGCAAAAGTCCCTGTCTATAAGTGTCCCAGGCTAATGCTTTTTGAGATGGCATATAAACATGATGAAATTTAAACACAAAAGGGGGTGTTTTGAGTATGTATCTCTGAATATTTTCCATCTACTTTCCATCTACCTCCATATCCATCCTTCCTTAATCTAGGAGTGATAGAGAAGAATTTTACAATGATATTTTTCACAGATGTCTTGCCAACAAAGCCTGACAAAGGCATTTATTCTCTAGATCCTATCCAAAATGTTTCACAGGGTTACAGCATGGCTTTTAAATGTGTGCTTTGATCTCTTTTCAAATGATTGTGATTCAGCTCAAAAACTTTTTATTTTATTAGGAGGGCCAATTCATAACTTGTTTGGTTAACATATACCACTCTTTCACCAAATACCTTTGTTGTTATACTGTATTTTAAGGTACATCCAATCATCTTTAGCTGATATCCTAAACAGTGAATTACTTTCCTAATGCCGTGACCTTTAAGTATAGTTCATGTTGTAGTGACCCCCAACCCTAAAATTATTTCATTGCTATTTCATAGCTCTAATTTAGGTACTGATATTATTTTTAATGTAAATATCTGATATATCACTGTTGTAAAAAGGTCATAATAGCCTCAAAAGGGTCACAACCCATGGGCTGAGAACCATTGTCTTATATTGAGACAAACAGTGCATACCATTCTAGTACCTGCTTAAGTCACTGTCTATACCACTTTATGTTGTAAATACTATAATTCTTATATCTGGGTTTGATCTTGAGAAGGATAGGTTTTGAAAATGGCCTGAGAGACATATAGCTTAACTCTGGAGGGATTCTGGGAAAATAGGTTCCACCTTAAGATAATTGAACTGTTTCAGTTAATCATTGTGACCAAACTAGTGCAGGTGGTTAGGGCTAGAAGTCTTCAGTAAGATCAATAAAATCTATGTACTGGCTCTACTGAACATCACACTAAGTACATACTATACAGTACAATAGTGAGTTTTACATAAAGTTGTGAAATGCTTGGTGGTGCAGCTTAAATCTTAAATTTATGCAGTCTCTTAGTGATGATTGCCTTCAATGTTGGCAAGATTAGACAATTACACTGATATACTGATAAAAATTGCTATATACTGATAAAAATTGTCTACATTTTTCTACTTAACAGAACATTTTTCAAAATTGTTGAGTTACACTTAATTTAATTTTTAAAATATATTTTAATAACAATATAATTACTTAATTTTCTTCATTTTACTCTCTCTCACACATTTCCTGTACCCTACTCATTCCCTTCCAAACTCATTGCATCTTTTTCTTGAATTGCTATTACTGCACACACACACACACACACACACACACACACACACACACACAAATACACATTTATGTAAATATAGTCTCTGAATCTGTTAAGTATTACTTATATTATTTGAGAAATATCTACCTGGAATTAGATAACAAGCTAGGATACTTATCTTGTAAGATACCAATTCTCCTTTTCTCAAAGGTTATTAGTTGTCTCTAGTTCTTAGTCTGGGTGGGATTGGAACACCGTTAAGTTTGCCCTGCCAAGAAACTATCTCTGTTAGTGTTACTGTTTTCAGATCTTCTTTAGGTAGCTCTATGGTAGTAGCATGTAGCTTCCCTGTGTTTTCTGAGACACAATTGACAAAGCAGTCTTCCTCACAGGCTCTTTTGCCTCTTTTTCTGTGATGTACTATGAACCTTGGATGTAGAAATTATGTTGTTATTGTCACTGGATCTGAGCATCCCAGGATCAGTTTTTCATTATTTTGATCAATTGTTCTGGTAAAAGATAGAAGGAAAGCATTGTTCTGTTTTGTGGTAGTCTCCATCTGCTCTGAGGAAAGTTTCCTTGGTGGGGGTAAGAGCTACACTTACACACGCTCGCCCATGTATATAAAAAACAAGGATTTACACTGCAGCTAGGGATTATGCAAGTTTAGCAAAGTGCTTGCAGATATTCTCCTAAAGAACCATAAACTCATTAGCCCAGAAAAGTTAGGGAGATTTCAATTATCAGACAAGATTTCTTTCCTGGTAAGTGGGCCTTAAGTTCAATTATAATATTGTTGACTACTTCAGACTTAAGAGTGCTACTAGTGCTTTGTGGTTGTTTGAATGAGAATGACAACACCCCCCTCCCCCCAGGATCATATATGTGTGGCCTTGTTGGAGAGAAAGTCCATCACAGGTTTAGAGGGATAAAGTTTCCAAAGCCCACCCTAGGATCAGACTATCTCTCTTTTTCTCTACTTGCAGATCAGGATGAATATCTTCTTTTCTGTGGAATCATACCTACCTGCCACCATTCTTCTACCATGATAATGCTGAACTAATCCTCTAAAACTGTAATAACAAAACAAAACAAAACCAGAAAAAAAAAACAAAAACAACAACAGCAACAAAAAAACCAAACCACAATTAAATGCTTTCCTTTAAAAGAGTTGCCTTGTGGCTCATAGGCATCACAGCTGGTAGGACTATTGGTTGCTTGTTTAATACCTTCTGGGACTATAAAATCTAGTCTACAGGGAAGAGGCTTCCAGATCATATCTAACTCAGATGATGAAAGAGACACCTTTTTTTTTTTTTTCTTCTTTTTAAGACCCTGGGTCCATATTGTAAACTTGCTTTCGTGAAATTTTTCATGAATTCCCACATGATTGACACGCCCTTACCCACACTGGGTATTAGAAAATAAATTTCTAAGGATTAAAGATTAAATATAATGAAAATAATTGTAAGTCTTTAATCCATCAGGGATTTATTTTGGAATAAAACATGATGTAGGAATGCATTTTATCAGACTCTTATTGCACTGGCATTTATGGATTAATCTACTTGGTCATCCTGCTCATTTAAAATGCCAGTTTGAGTTTCATTAAATAAGTAATTAAGCATTCACTGCTAAGCTCTCATCACTCATGTAACTACCTATACTGACACAGTTTTTATCTATTCCCTTATTAATAGAGCTTATAAAAGTTTAGTGATTGGGAGGGAGAACTCCCTCCATTATTTACTGTATGTTTGTAGGTGCACACCAAAAAATATTTAGACTATATTTTCAAGGTTTATGTACAATCCAAACGTAAAAATGGGGATTAGGATGGTATTCTGTCTTTACTGTATTTGAATAATAGTATGATGTTTTTATTTATTTAACACAAAATAATTTTTGCCTTTACCTTCAACAGATGGTGTAGAATCTATCATTTAAGAGCTAAAGTGTTTATCTTGATGATGTTTTAGAATTTGCATTTTCATCTTACTGTAAATGACTTTTTATAATTTTTGTTTTTGCTGATATTGAATGATAGATGGCTCTCTACATCTGTAAAAATTAGCCAGTGCTAATATACTGTTAAGAGCTAATAGGCTTTAAGTAGTTTTCTTTGATTTCCAGGTAAAGAATCATGTCTTTAGTAATTAATATTTGTATTTATCTTTAGGCTATAAATTTATTCATGTTTTCATGACTACTTTAGAAGTGTCAAAATAATGTTTTAAAAAATAATGGTCCCACTGGTGAATTTGTCTTGTTCCCAGATTATATAATAACATTCTTAATGCTGAACCATGTGATAAAAGTCTTAAAGCAGGCTTAAGGATATTTTCTAAGGATGTATTTATATAATTTTCCCATTAGTTTCCTATACTTCTGTTATTCTTATAGTTTCCTATGTTTTTTTTTAATATAGATTTTCCTTTTTTTCTTTTTTTCCTTTCTTCTTTTTATTAATCATTCCATTCATTTACATCTCAAATGATATCCCACTTCTCAGTTACCCCCTCCACCAACACCCCATGATATCCCATTTCCCAGTTACCCCTCCAGCAAAGCCACCCTCCATTCCACATCTCCGATCCCCTCACCCCTTTGCCTGTATGACACTGCTCCTCCATCCATCCACACTCTCCCGCCTACCACTTCAGCATCCCCTTACTCTGGGGCATCAACCTCCCTGGAACCAAGGGCCTCCTTTCCCATTGCTGTCAGACAAGGCCATCCTCTTCTACATATGTATCTGAAGCCATGGATCCCTCCAGGTACACTCCTTAGTTGGTGGTCTAGATTCTGAGAGAACTGAGTGATCATATTTTATATAGATCTTCATAGAATTTAATTTGCTTTGTTTATTTTTGTATTAAGTGTAATAACAATGTCTATTTTGTAATGTGAACAGTCCTGTTTCATTCCTAGCATAAAAAGAGTTTTCAATTTTAGAATTATTTTCAGATATTAAGTTTATCCAAACTATATAAACTTTCTTTTGTTGATCTAATAATATGATACACTAAACTAATAGATTATATAGAATTAAACATCCTTTTGAATTTTAATTTATTGATGGGTATATATGATTACAGTTTTTAACATGTATTTCTATATGATGTTGCTTTGTAATTTTCCTTTGTTGTACTATACATTTAGTTCTAATACCAAATTAAAAAATGATATCAGAGAAATGAAGCATAAAAAATAATTTATTAAATTTCTAATATACTGTTTGAAATTTATCAGTAGAGAAGTATCCATTCCTTTTATGAGAAAAACCTTTGTAATTTGGTGTTCATAAAATATTAACACTGAAGAATAAGGAAAAGGTCACTCATTTGAAATGTTTTCTGTCTTTGCTTCCATTATCAGAATTATTAAGTGAAATTATTAGACAGCCAATAAAATATAAAAGGTCAAATTAGAGGAAAAACATGACTGAGTCTGTTTCAGTGGATACTAATTATGGAATCATCCAGTGGTCACAGTTGTACACATATAGTTTGCATATAGTAATGAATACAATCAGATGGGGTTATGAAACCTACTGCTTGGTAAACATAAACCACCTGAACCCTACTTCCCTAACTTGTGCTGATAGGATATGTAAAACATTCCATTTAATTTTTCAGAGACGTGTTTATAAGAATATTTTTTTATATTTTATATGTGTTTTGATATTCAACCATCAAATGAATATAGAAAGTTTGTGAATGTAGCTCAGTAGCAGAGAGATGTGTGAGAACACACAAAGCTAACAGTTTGAACTCAATAGCCCCTAAAAATGATAAGCAAGGATGAGAGGGAGAAAAAAGTGGAAAACAGAAATGGAGAAAGGCAGAGAAAAGGGAGAGAAAAAAATTAGAATATAGAAAATGTATATAAAATTAAATTTGTTGTTTACTGTTCATCGTTTTCTTTATGAGGGTCTGTGTTATTTATAGTCCATAGTACCTATAAAATATAGAGTCTGAGTACACTGAAAAGAAAAAATACAAAGCCTTCCAGCATTCTGGGCACAAACATTTATGTTTATAATTCATGCAGATTCAGATTAAAACAACAACAACAAGGATTATACCAGGAAGACATCAGAAAAATTATGATGATATCAAAGTCAACATTAGACCGGAAAACCACAGAGAAAAGAAATAACTTAAAAATCATCATTAAAGTTACACATTTTAAAAAACAAAACCAATAAGCCAACAAAAATAAACTTACACATTTTGTTAAATTTTGTGTAATTTGTATTATATTGAAGGGTTTTTTCCAGCTTTCTATCAATTTATTAAAATAACATGTGTTGGGGTTTCAGTTTATTTTATGTTTATTCTTCTGTACTTGGTATCTTTTCTAATCCTAAGAGTAAAATGTAGATTTCCCTTTTTGATCTCCATATCAGAAAATCTTCCAATTAATCATTTAAGGTGTAGAAGTGCCCACACATGCTATGAAGGATGGGCACCTCTAGAGCACACGAGTAAATTAATTATTCAGTACTGTTTCTGTTAAACATTTTTGTTGACCATGTTTGTATCAAACATGCAAAGTATTCCAAAATTAACTATTTCATTTGGGGGCTGCATGAGCTGGCACATGTCTGTAATTCCAACACTTGGGAGGCTGACACGAGTAGATTTTTGTTAGTTCCGGCTACCTAGAACTTCAAAATATGACCCTATCTATAAACAAACAAGCAAACAAGCAATCACATTTACATATAGTTGAATAAATACACAGCACATGTGCTGTGATTTTCAAGATTAATGCACACACTTTAGAAATTTAAAAATTAATTTTTAAAATTGTATTAGTTCTTAAGGAGTTTCATGCAACGTGTTTTGATCATATTTACCTCTTCCCTCAACACTTCTGCAGTTCACTCTCTCCTACCAACCCACACAACTTTGGGTCATTTTTCTTTTAATTTTTCAAGACTAATTTCATGCTGACCAATTTTTTCTAATGTGTAGTCTTCTATGTAAGAGTAATCTGCTTACCAGGGCCTATACATAGACCCAACTGCCTCTCCCACTTCGAGAAGCTAACATTTGCCAACAACTCCATGTCTTACAGAGGTATTATGTGTCTAACTCCTGTCTCCTTAAGGGAAATGGATTGGTTTTGTACAAGCTGTTGCAATGGCTGTGTGTATGTATGTGCAGCTGACCTCCTGTGTCCAGAAGAGTTCTCTTCTAGTCCTCTAGCATCTTAATGTGTTAAGTTCTTTCTTTCTCCTCTACCAAGATGACCCACTGAAAATTGATTTCATTTTGAACAATATGAGTCAGAGGTCTGATGAAGTCATTCTAAACACTTAAAAACTTTATTGAGGAAAAAGAAAATTAAGTTTTCTTTTCATATGCCCTATTTGTAAAGTTCTAATTTTGTGATCTATAAATAGTCATTGTACATCATGAAGAAATTATGATTTATTATTTATACTACCTTGATTTCTTTAATTATATTAGGGTGTTTTTATGCTGATTTTTTGTTTTTTTGGGTTTTTTTTTTTTTGGTTTGGTTCTGTTTTTATGCAGAATTGTTAGGTTGAGCACTCAAAGGAAAGTGTATAGAGCTTTGGGATTTATTGATGAACATCCTTTTATTTCTTTTTTTTTGTTCATACTTTATTTACATTTCAAATGTTTCCCCCTTTCCAGATCTTGCCTTTGGAACTTCTCCATTAGCTCCCCCTCCCCCTGCTCCTATGGGGGTATTCCCCGACCCACCCATCCACCCACTCTTATCTTCCCTCGTTGGCATTCTCCTAAACTAGGGGATCCATCACCCTCAGGCACAAGGGCCTCTGCTCCCCCTGATGTCTAACAAGAACCTCCTCTGCCGCATTTGTGTCCAGCACCATGGGTCCCTCCATGTGTATTCTTTGGTTGGTGATAGAATCTCCGAGAATATCGAGAGGTCAGGACAGTTGCCACTATTGCTCCCTCCCTAGGGCTGCAAACTCCCTCAGCTCCTTCAGTCCTTTCTCCAAGTCCTCCATCTGGGATCTCACACTCAGCCCTATGGTCGTTGTGAAGCGACTCTTGGGTATTTCGAACTTTTGGGCTAATAACCACTTATCAGTGAGCACATACCATAGTCAGTCATTTGTGACTGCGTTACCTTGCTCAGAATGATATTTTCAAGTTCAATGCATTTGCCAGCGAATTTCATGAAGTCACTATGTTTATTAGTTCAGTAGTATTCCATTGTGTAAATGTATCACATTTTGTTTATCCATTCCTCTCTTGAGGGACATCTGGGTTGTTTACAGTTCCTGGCAATTATAAATATCGCTGCTATGAACATAATGGAGAATGTGTCTTTATTACATGTTCGAGCATCTTCTAGATATATGCCCAGGAGTGGTGTAGCTGGGTCCATAGGTAGTGTTATGTTCATGTTTCTGAGGGTCCGCCAAACTGATTTCCAGAGAGGTTGTATCAGCTTGCATTCCCACCAGCAATGGAGGAGTGTTCCTCTTTCTCCACATCCTTGCCAACATCTGCTGTCACCTGAGTTTTTGATCTTAGCCATTCTGACTGGTATGAGGTGGAATCTCAGGGTGTTTTTGATTTGCATTTCCCTGATGACTAAGGATATTAAGCATTTATTTAGGTGCTTCTCGGCCATTCCAGTTTCCTCACTTGAGAATTCTCTATTTAGCTCTCTTCCCCAATTTTTGATAAAGTTATTTGGGTCTCTGTAGTCTATCTTCTTGAGTTCTTAGTATACCTTGGATATTAGCCCTCTATCGGACATAACGTTGATAAAGATCTTTTCCCAATCTGCACGTTGTTGTTTTGTTCTATTCACAGTGTCCTTTGCCTTACATAAGCTTTGTAATTTTATGAGGTCCCATTTGTTGATTCTTGATCTCATAGCACAAGCCATTGGTGTTCTGTTCAGGAACTTTCCCCCTTTGCCCATCTATTTGAGACTTTTCCCCATGTTCTCTACTATTAGATTCAGTGTATCTGGTTTTATGTAGAGGTCCTTGATCCACTTGTACTTGAGCTTTGTACAGGGAGATAGGATTCTGAGGAAATTTTTAAAAATCATCAGATCCTACTACAAAAGCCTATACACAACAAAATTGTAAAATATGGAGGAAATGGACAAGTTTCTAGAAGATATCAATTACCAAAGTTAAATAAGGATCAGATAAACCATCTAAACAGTCCCATAACCCCTAAAGAAATAGAAGCAGTCATGAAAAGTCTCCCAACAAACAAACAAACAAAAAAAGCCCAGGATCAGATGGGTTCAGTGCAGAATTCAATCAGATCTTCAAAGAAGTCTTAATACCAATACTCTTCAATCTATTCCACAAAATAGAAACAGAAGAAACACTACCCAATTCATTCTATTAGGCCACAGTTACACTGATACCAAAACCCCACAAAGACCCAACAATAAAAGAAAACTTCGGACCAATTTTCCTTATGACTACAGATGCAAAAATACTCAATAAAATGCTTGAAAACTGAATCCAAGAACACATCAAAATGGTCATTCACCATGATCAAGTAGGCTTCATCCCAGGGATGCAGGGATGGTTTAATACCCAGAAATGTAATCAACTACATAAACAAACTCAAAGAAAAGAACCACATGATCATTTTGTTAGATGCTGAAAATTTTTGACAAAGTTCAACATCCCTTCGTGATAAAAGTCTTGGAAATATCAGGAGTTCAAGGGGCATACCTAAGCATAGTAAAAGCAATATACAGTAAACCAATGGCCAACATCAAACTAAATGTAGAGAAACTCAAAGCAATCCCACTAAAATCAGGGACTAGGCAAGGCTATCCAGTCTCTCCCTATCTATTCAATATAGTACTTGAAGTTCTAGCTAGAGCAATTAAACAACAAAAGGAGATCAAAAGGGATACAAATTGGAAAGGAAGAAATCAAAATATCACTATTTGCAGATGTTATGATGGTATACTTAAGTGACCTAAAAAACTTCATCAGAGATCTGCTACTGCTGATAAACACCTTAAGCAAAGTGACCAGATACAAAATTAGCTCAAGCAAATCAGTAGCCTTCCTATACTCAAAGGATAAACAAGCTGAGAAAGAAATTGGTGAAATGACACCTTTTACAATTTTCACAAACAATATAAAATATCTTGCTGTGACTCTAACCAAACAAGTGCAAGATTTGTATGACAAGAACTTCAAGTCTCTGAAGAAAGAAATCGAAGAAGACCTCAGATGTATTGGCAGGATTAATAGTGTTAAAATGGCCATCCTGCCAAAAGCAATCTACAGATTCAATAAAATCCCCATCAAAATTCCAGCTCAATTTTTCATAGTCTTAGAAAGAGCAATTCTCAAATTCATATGGAATAACAAAAAACCCAGGATAGCAAAAACTATTCTCAACAATAAAAGGAATTGGGGGAATTAGTCTCCCTGACCTCAAGCTGTACTACAGAGCAGTAGTGATAAAAACTGCATGGTATTGGTACAGTGACAGTCAGGTAGAACAGTGGAATAGAAGACCCAGAAATGAACCCACATACTTATGGTCACTTGACTTTGACAAAGGAGCTAAAACAATACTGTGGAAACAAGACATCATCTTCAACAAATGGTGCTGGTTCAACTGGCGGTCTACATAACTATTCTGTTTTATTCACTGTTTTTTGCAACTATGTATATTGATTGTCAATTTGACATTTTCTTGAACCACAAAGGAGACAAGACTCTAGGCATGTTTATAAGATAGTCTGAGACTAGATTCCCAAATTAAAAAAAAAAAAAAAAGTCTAGGATCTAGAAGTCAATAAAAAGAAGAAAATAAATTGAAAACCAGAATACATCTCTCTGTTCTGTCACCCAAATGTTGTTTTTGTGACCTAGACTAGGGCAATTTATAGAAGAATGAGATTAGGATTTCAGAAGATTGGTGTCCATGATGGCAGAGGAAAGGAATGGTGGAAGGAACAGCTATTATAGTCTATGCCACTATTCACAAGCAAAAGGGAAAGAAAATAACAGGCATGGCACCAGAATTTTGAAACTTCAAAGTACCTTACAAGTGAGAATTCCTCCCTCAAGACCATGCCTCCTAAACCTTCCCAAATGATTCCATCAACTAGAAACTATATATTCAGACATAGGAGCATACAGATACTATTCTTATTCAAACCATAATAATAACTGTACCATGTTTTCCACCCATGATGGACCAGGTCTTTTTTCTCATGCTCTGTCTTTGTTGGCTATTTTTTAAGAGTAACAAAAAAAAGCACTACTAAAGCCTACAATAGTTACTACAACAGAATAGTTACTGAGACATGCAGAATGAGTTGTGAAAAGAACAATAAGGCAGAAGATATATCTGTCAACTTCTATTTCTCAATATTAGTTGTACTATCATGTCTTTATTTAATGTTGATGCCTCAGATGTAATAAAATTTCCACTAGTAAATGTCTGATTGTAATGAAGATATTTTTGTGCTGAATTCAATAACAGTAAGAGAAAATGTCTAATGGGGGAAGTAATCAGTCAAAACTAGGAGAGATTTAGAACAAAAAACATGTAGACTAAGATTATGTGGGAAACTCTAATAGAAAGAACCACATGGTTTTGATATGTACCTCTTAGAGATTAGAAAAAGTACATTGATATTCAGACTTGAACTCTTGAAAGTAGCCTTGGGCATAAACAAACAAACAAAACAACAGAAACAAAAGCATGAGGTGAACTACAATCTAGGACAGAAAAATTAAATTATAATTATAACAGGATCAGAAAATTGTGGGAAATTCCATGACCATGATGGTCTATTTACTTTTTCTGGATAAAAAGAATATAATTGATGAAATCATCAGAGATCCTCTATTCCTTGAGGTCTACACCTCAAAAAAAGACAAACTAAACTAAACAACAACAACATCAACAAACAAAAACATACTTCTGGGATGCTAGAGTGAGTGTTAATGACACAAGGTATCTAGTGAATCTGTTCCTTACCATACCTCCCTTGAATTCACCAGTTCGACCCACACAGACACCAGAAGAAATCTCTGAAAACTAAACTGAGCAGTGACTTCAATTACTGCTGCTGTAATAAAGGAAGTCTTCTGGATAAGCTCTAAGTCAGCCTCAGGCAAATGATATATAGCTGTTGACTTATCAAATATGTTTTTAATATTCATTAAAAAAAAGTATCAGCAGCAAGATTTCTCTTGTGCAAAAAAAGTGTCTGTCACAGTTTGCTTTGCAATCCAAGTCAAATTACAACAGAAAAATTTGGACTGTCTTTCAATTCTGCAAAACTGATCTATTGTATTTATTATATCAAAATCATTATATGGATTGGGAAGGAGAAAACAGAGTGGTTATTTTCCATGTAGGAGATGGGTATGTCAGAGCATCTAGGACTAACTAAATTTATAATAGGAAAATTAACTAAATAAAGTCAATTGCAGTGATTGACTGCTAAGGGGAGAGAGCAAGGTAATAACTACACAAACTAAAGATAAGTTGCTGTTTCGTTGTCATACTCATGTCTTCTATGAAGGGAGGGTACTTCCTTATAGGTTCATTGGGTTATATGGGGAACAAATTTTATAATTTTAAATATTGTTTTTGTCTACATACAAAAATACACCCAAGTGTTCAGAGTAAAGAACATCTCTAAACAGCATTAGCCTTGTTGAAACATTTGCACTGGAAAAGAAAAGCTGAACTTCCATTGGAAGCAATGCCCACTTAATGCTATCTGATGCTGAAGTAGAAGGTACCACCATTGTAATATCATAATAGCTGTGTTCAAGCATAATTTATGGGGACATGTTTTAATTCTAGCACCCACAGATACATGAAATGTCAACAGTAAAGAGAAATATGTTATTATATGACAGTTTTCCTTGTGCAAATCAAATAAACTTATCTCTAAGTTGACCCTGAGTCTTTTTAAGCATCCTGAAATTTGTTTTCTGAATAGATACCTATTTTGACTGATATTCTGCCTTTTCTCATTCTGACAGCTCTACTATCCAGATACTTACTGAAAATGTCTTATCCACACCCATATATCCAGAAACAACAGCTGACCAATAGATCAGTTGTTTACAACACATAATGTGTCACTCATGTGCTGTTGACCTCATAGACAGGCAGCTGAAAGAGAACCCAACACATCCTCTTAGAAGTAATATCCTGAGCATTAAAATTTCATCCCATAGGATACTTCACATGTTTTAAGGACTAATGTACAATTCTTCAGTTTACATCATATGCATCATATGCAGTTTACAGTTATGTGAACAAAGCCCAAGAGCATTGTTAAACATCCTATCTTAGAGAGGAAAACCTCTAAAACTGTTATCCCTCCTTAGCCACAGATTACCCAAGAGTGCTGAAAATGAGAAACATAGACTAGAGGTGCAAAGGAAAAGAAAATCATTCATTCATGATCTGTAATTCATGTAATCTGTGATTCATGGTTCAGATCTGTAATATTGGTGAAACCCAGAGTTCCATTAGCCTACTCCCTATCTGTTCTCAAGGTTGAAGCTCTTTTGAAACCTTTTATTTCAACTTGAACTTCAATTACAGTAATTTGAAAGCATCTATAACATCAGAGTTTCCTATACCATTTCAGAATGAGTGAAACCTGCAATTGTGACTTCCCAGTACAAATTCAATAGAAAAGAACCGTTTTCTAAATGGGATATTGTACAAACTGTAAGGTTCCCTTGATGACTGACACTCATTTTCTCAACTGCAGTGAAATACTCATCTTATTTTTAAGGGATCTTTAATACAGGTATATGAAAAAAGAGGTGAAAAATTAAGTCTTCCTCCCTATAAGCTGTATTTTCTACTAGAATATTTTATCTTTAATGTTGCATATATTATCACTACTCCTTTGTCTCTGATATGAATGAGGAGAATAAATGAACAAACAGTAAAGATATGTTGAATCTTTGCTATATAAATTGTTAAATCTATTAATTATTATTAAAATTGACAAATACATATGAAGAGACACAATTGTTAAAAATAAAATTATTTCAGATATTTCATATATATCCCATATTTCTATCAGTCACATCTTGCTCCTGTTCAATGCTTTTTCTCTATTATGTTCTATTAGTCAGGGTATACTGTTCATTAACGTATGCAGCAATTAGCCTAGGATTAGTCACAGTATAGAAAATAATAATGTTTGACATAACAGAGAGTATATGTGAAAATACAATCATTATGTTTTGTTTGCTTAGTTGTTGTGTTCAAACTTAGTTGAGTAGTAAATTAATTCCTAATGTAAAAATTTAATCATTTTTTTTTCCAGGATGGAGAGGGGCAGTGGTCACTTCAGTGAAACAGTCTTAAATCTATTTCACAGAGAATAGGGAAATGTGATTTGTATTCGAAAAGATTTACTATAAAATAAACAGAGAGACACCTTTTAAAAAAAAGTTAGTTGGAAGAAAATACAACATTAATACTGTTATCATGGTGTCAATAGAAAGGAGTGATTTATAAAAACACATTTCTTGTTTCTAGTTAGTAGAGAAAATACTAAGAATAATTGGAAATAATTAGTGCACTCCTCAGCTTTGCTACTGGACAATTTATTATTAAATATATGATACAGACCTAAAACATGAAACAGGTTAGCATTTCTTCATGCTTCTCACTGAAAATGGAAAATAAATGCAGAGTTATTATAGAGGCTTCAGAGAATGTCATTTCCCAAGTGGCACAGATACAGGAACAAGATTCATTAAAGACCACATATTTCCACAAGGAGAAAAATGTATTCTCTAAAATGACCACTTTGCAATTTTTCAGTCATTTTCTTTTTCTGTCAGTGTTTGTAACTGAGGAGAATTGGTTTTGAATTACCTTTTTTTTAAGTTAAAAATCCTTTTTAAAAATACATTTCACCAAGAAAAATAATTGTTAACAAAAATTAAATTGCCATATCAAATATAATAAATTGTAATTATGATCAGTGCTAAACAGAAGGATGACCCTAAAAGAAAGCCTGTGTAGCAGATGGAGTGCTGACTCTGAGGCCAGAGGACTGAATTCCACTATCAGCAATTCAGTGTACCATTTGTTTTGTTTCAGAGTAGTAATTGTGAAATCCTTTTCTAACAATAGTCCATCAGATCACAGTTTTCAGGATTCTCCTTTAGAGTAATCTCAAAGAATTATAAGAGTTCCTCCACTGATAAACAGGCTACTAATGAGAAATAATCATCTTTATTTCTAAAAAGTGCTTTTTCTTTTAAAAATTTGTTTATTTATTTTATTTAAAATAAGTTCTTCTTTCATGAAATACATCCTACCCACCAATCACTTCACTCCACTATTCCCAACCTCCACTCTCTCACATATCCCCTCCTCTTTGGTCACCTCTTCAGAAAAGTTCAGGCCTTTAAAAGATGCAGCCAAACAGGACAAAATATACAATAAGACAAGGCAAAAGCCCTCATCTTGAGACTGGAAAGGGCAGTGCAACAGGAGGAAAAGAGTCCCAGGAATAGGCAAAAGATTCAGAGATACACCAGCTTATACTGTTACTACTCTCACAAAACCACTAAGCTAAAATACACACATGTAGACAATACATGGAGAGTAAATCTAAATTGGAGCTTTATCCCAAGTCTTTCTGCCTTAGAGAACTCAGAACCCTGAGAGAGAGAGAGAGAGAGAGAGAGAGAGAGAGAGAGAGAGAGAGAGAAAAGAAAGATTGTAGTAGTCAGAGATGATAGAGGACACTAAGAGAATGTGGTCCACATAATCAATTAAGCGGGACACAGATGAGCTTACAGTGACTGAAGCAGCAAGCACAGGTCCAGTATAGGTATGCACCATGTACTCTAAACACACAGTTACCAAATTTCAAAGCAATATTAAATGCCAAGAGATTGTTACAATCCTAGATGTGTTTTATATTCCAATTATGGAAACTAGAATGCTGTAAAATAATACATGGTTCCCACTGGTTAAATTAGATTAAATGATCAGTTACTAAAGAGGGCAAATATTTCAACTTTAAGAAACATTAAAACACAAAATGCCAAAGTTTGTCTCTGCTCCACAGGGAAATATTGGAAGCAATAATTGGATTGATTGCATATATGTGATGTTTCCTCACCTATAAAATGTTACCTGCTTTATGTTTAAGAATCAATGACCCATTATATAAACAAATACTCATTAAATTTATGCTACTCATTCTTACTAAATACCTAGTAAATCTATTAGCTTAGTTCAACATATTTTATTAACTAGGAAACCTATGCTATGCATAGGCAATAAGGTCACACTTAAAGCTTAAAAAAAAAAAACACACAATTTTTTTCTAAGACAAACAAAATATCTATTTTACATTGGTCATATTTTTTCGTTACTGTATCCAAAAAATGATAGACTAAAGCAGTTCATTGTACTCTAATGCTATCAACTTTAGTGTATATTCTGATTGTCAGAAAATTGAAAGAGTAGGGAATTGTGCAAGGAAGATTAGATCTCTATGATCATAGAAATGGTATCCATTGCTTGTTCACATTGAAAAGGTACTGGTCACCATTACAAAAACAATGCTATCAAGTCTGATGTAACTGGATGATCCTTAAACAACAACAGTTTGGAAAATATATACCTATGATACAATCCTCATTTTGTTTACTAAATATGTTTCCATTTTCTTCTGGTATTAAAAATTACATTGTCACTTATAAAGGCAAAACATAATCAGTAACATATAGTCATTTTATACTGTTCACAAGCCATGATTTATATGTGTACATGGTCCCATGCACAAAATCTAAATCACCCTTGTGTTCTCCTAGAAGTCTGTGTTGAGACCAGAAGTTAGATGACTACACAGATCCTCATACATGTTGTTCAGAGAGCATAGATCTGAACTTAATGCTTCCTTTTGGAAAGGAAAACATAGGGGATTTTAGTCACTGCTCACTGGTAACTCTGCAACATCTGTAAAACAATACTGGGCACTTCTTATACTTGAGTATTAATGGGATTTCTTTAATTATTTGTACTCTTCTCTATGGAAGGAACTGTCATTTCTAGAATGTTCTTCCTAACAGATCATTCAGTTTTACTATATATAAAAAGTTTGGGGGAACACTTACCTAAGTGAGTGGAAATCTCTAGATATATGCCTGTCCCTCAAAAATTGAGGTTATTGTATGTCCTAAAATGTCTTAACAGTTTCTTAAGCAATCCTACTATCCTCAAAATTGCCTAATATCCTTAGTAGATACAATGATCAGATCCTGCTTTAGTAGAAAATATGATTATATTTCCACTCACCATCGTATTTAATGTCATGGTGGCTGTCTTGGATTCATAAGACGGGTTTTCTAGTTCTGGAAGTTTTTTAGACCATGTACCTGAAAGCCTTGTAAATACCTTTGCCAAAAAAAAAAAAAAACAACCCAAAAAGCAAACAAACAAGCAAACAAAAATATGTGTTTAATTTTGAACCTTTGCTGAAGATTTTCCAACATTGTAATATTCCTAATTGCCTCTGTCTGTAGTATTTTCAGTTCTTAATACATTTTTCTTATGATTACGTAGAGTTTAAAGCATTAAAAAATACTATAAACTGAAAAATAGCTTGATTTAAGCATTTCCTGTAGGCCGCTAACCTGTTTTTAGTAGTAGCTCAGTAATTAACCATTTACCACTGACTGGCAAAACCCACTTTTTAATTTCAATTTCCATTTCCATTTTGTCTACTTTCTGATTGAGTATTGATAAATTTCTGCCCTTGTAAAGTAGTAATTAGAATGCCTACATTATCTGAGAGATAACAAAATGAATGACGCAAGGAGAAAATGAAGGCCAAAGAGAAGCAAGAACAAACAGATCCCAAAGAGTAGATAGGATGTGAAAATCGACATCAGCTCTGAAATAGGAATAAAGAGCTGCCCTGGTGGCAAGGGTGCAGAACAGCTGGCTAGCTGACAAACTCTTCTATGACCCAGGTTTAGATTCAGGTCTGTGAGTCGGTCCACATCAATATCTACTCCATTTATAAACTGCTAGGGCACATAAAGGGGTCTGTTCCATAGAAACAAAGCTACAGGATATCTCTGACACAGGGCATCTACAGAATTTCAGAGAGGAGACCATGTGAGGAGCCAGTATTGGTAGTGTAGCAGAAGCAAGAGACCATGAATCAGACCAATGGTTCACTGCAATGAAGATTTTCAAATAAAGACATTTGGTCAAAATGATGTGCTGTTTGACACAACAGCTTCCCCAACAAAATCTTTTGTTTGTTTCTTTGTTTGTTTTCCCTTTTTTAGTTTTTTGTTTGTTTGTTTGTTTGTTTTGGGGGAGGAGAGCAGACGGAGCTTATTTAGGAAGGGAGATGAATGGGATTTGGGTACATGATATGAATTTAAAGAAAAAAAAGCAATAAAATCTTTTTGAACACACAATAAAAGTACATGTTAGCTGACTCAAAAGAAATAAAGGAGAAACAAAGGATTTCTTCTTTGAAAATACTAAACTTGACAAAACTTTAGTCAAATTAATGAGCAGGGACATATTAATTAAAAATATAATAAAAAGGAATACATTATAACAGACCCAGAAAAAATTGGAGAATCAAAAGTACATGACTTACTAGTTTGAATTTCGGGAGAGATGGCTCAGCAGCTAAGTGCTCTTGCTGCTCTTGTAGAAGACCCAGGTTTGATTAATGGTGCATGTGCACATGCATATACACAAACACACATACACACACATACACATACACACACACACACACACACACACACACACACACACACACAGTGACTCACAACTATTTATAACTCCAGTTCCAAAAGTTCTGTTATCCTCTTCTGACTTGTACTGGCACAAGGCACAGAAACTAGACACAAATACACATGCTGGCAAAATACCCATACACAGAAGAGAAAGTAATTATTATGTTCCAGTTTCGCAGTACCATTTGTTGAAGATGCTGTGTATTCTCCAGGGCATAATTTTGGCATCACATGGCTGAAGTTGTATTTGATCATGTTGGGGTCTTCTATTTTACTCCATTGCTCTTCATGCCATTTGTTCCCCAGAACCATTTTCTTGATTACTATGCCTCTGTAATGTGGCTTGCAATCTGGAATGGTAATCCCTTCAGCATAGTTCATTTTATTCAGGATTTCTTTAGCTGGCTGGGGCTTTTTCAAGATCCATATGTATTTTAGGATTTTTTTCTATTGCTAGGACAACTGGGAGTCAATATTTAGAAGAATAAAATTAGACCTGAGTTAATCATCCTGAAAAAAAAATTAACACGGAATGGATAGAAGACCCCAACGTGAAACCTGATAGGATGAAATTGTTAGAAGAAAATATAAGCAGGACCCAACAAGATGTAGATGCAGGAAAAGATTTCCTGAGTAGGACTCCCTTTGGTGAGAAATTAAGGTCACAACTGTTACATGGGACGCCATAAAATAACATTCTTCTGACGTGGAAAGTTCAAGTTTCTTTGGAAAATGAGTTATATCAAATGATGTTTTGCTGAGGCACACAGGTGAAAGGCTGTCTTGCTAAAGCAGACACAGGAAGGAATGTTTTCCTGAAGCAGACACAGATGAGAGGATGTTTTGCTGTAGTGGACACGTGAAAGGATGGGTGAGGATGGAGGATAAATATAATGCCACAGACAGTGGAAGAGGGAGCATGCCTTACTCTGTCTCTCTCTCTCTCTCTCTCTCTCTCTCTCTCTCTCTCATCTATCTATCTATATTACATATATAATTTATTTATTTGCATTTCAAATGATATTCCCTTTCCCAGTTTCCTCTCTGGAAAGCCCCTATCTCATCCTCTCTCTACCTGCTTCTATGAGGGTGTTCCCCAACACACTCACCCACTCCCACCTCCCTGCCCTGGAATTCCACTACACTGGGGCATTGAGCCTTCCCAGAACCAAGAGCCTCTCCTTTCACTGATGACAGACAAGGCCATCCTTTGCTACATATGCAGCTGGAGCCATGGGTCTCTCCATGTGTACTCTTTGGTGGTTTAGTTCCTGGGAGCTCTGGGGAGTCTGGTTGGTTGATATTGTTGTTCTTCCTATGGGGTTGCAAACAACTTCAGATCCTTCAGTCCTTTCTCTAACTCCTCCATTAGGGACCTCATGCTTAGTCCAATGATTGGCTGCTGCTATACATATACTGGTTTGCCTTACATAACATTGCTGAGCTCCTTTTATGGTAACACTGCCATTGAGAGAAACTCACTTACTGCTCATGAGGTTCATGTGACAGCTTGTGGCTTATGTTGACTTGTCTCAGGACCTTTGGTGAGCCTGGTGGTTTCCTCAGGATTGAACTAAGGCTGCTGGTTCATATCTGGTGCGTGCCTGCTGAGAGGACTTGTATAAAGCTGCTGAGTTTTATTTGGTCTTTGCTATGGTACTGAACTGCTGCCAAAGATCAAGCTTTCCTCCAAAGAACTATTGCTAAAGAAGGTCACCTTCCCCCAAGTCCTAATAGCATTTCCACAACCTCTCCTGGGTGGTAGCCAAGAGGAGAGATGGAATGCTTATTTTTTTAAAAAAAGGTTGCAAAAATATGCATATAATATGTACAACTAAGAAAGCAATTGATTGAGTGAAGACAAAATCCACAGAATTGGAGAGAATCTTGGCCACCTATAGGGTTGATAAAACTGACAATATTCAGAATATATAAAAACTAAAACAAAACCCAAGGAAACAAATGACACAATTAAAAATAGGCTAGACCTTTCTTCTCAATAGAAGAAATGAAAATGGCTAATAAACACTTCAAGAAGTGTTAGTCACTTGTATCAAATTAGGGAAATATAAATTAAAATAGCTATGAGATTTGATCAAACACAATTCAGAACAGCTATGACTAATAAAACAGTTCACAAATAATGGTGAGACTATGGAGAAAGGGTAACACTTGTTTATTGTTGGTGGGAATGCAAACTAGTACAGCCACTTAGGAAATTCATTCAAAGAATTCTCAGAAAACAATTACATATAATATGACCCAGATATATCACTTCTTAGTGTATTCTCAAATGACTTGACATCTTACATCATAGAAACTTCATTAGTGATTAGTATAGTTGCTACCACTACAATACTAAGAAATGCAAACAACCTAAATATTCTTCAACTAATGAATGGATAATGAAAATGTAACACACACACACATACACACACACACACACACACACACACACACTGGAATACTATTTCACTGCAAAGAAAAACAAATCTATGAAATTCTCAGGGAAATAGTAGACCTAAAAATGATTGTATTTAATGAGGTAACCCAAACCTGACAATGCATACTATTTTCAAGCCAATATATTGCTCCCAGAAATTGATAGCAGTGTCTGAGTGCTGGAGACAACACCTATACAACTCACTGACATATGGAAGTCAAGCTGGCATCTACACAAAGCTTTTACCCTTTCTAGCACTTTTGGTAGAGTAACATACTTGGCATATTGCTAGTAGAGAAATGTAACAGCAAGCCATCCACAAACTCTTTGGTTTACAAAGGTATCCTACCTGCATTTATGCTATGGCATTTTGTTTCATCTCCCCTCCCTTGAAATGTCTCCTCCATTCACCCTTTGCATTTTCCTAATCTGTAAGCTTATTCTATATCTCTCACACACACACACACATACACACACACACACACACACACACACACACATATTAAAATCTAGTATCCACAAGTGTGAAAACATTGTGCAATAATGGTTTTTCTGTGCCATCACACTCTGAATGATTGGATATATAATAAACTTAGAATTTAATTCATGTTATATTACAGAGCAATAATGATTAAAACTAGCATGGTACCTGCATAAAATCAGATATATTGATCAATAGAATAGAATTAGTAACTATATGTCAGCTCATAACAACCCTATTTGTGACAATGAGGCAAAAATACATATTAGATAAAAGATAGCATCTTCAATAAATAGTGCTGGACAAATAGTATAGCTATTCATAGAAAAATGAAAAGATGGAAGTATATTTTTACATCTCATTTTTTACAAAATACAATGGGGTCAAGGATCCCTCCCTCATAGATTATCTTAAATTCTGAATCTGATAGACAAGAAAAAAACGCAGGAAAGGAATTTTGTAATAGGATTCTGATTAAGAAGGCATTAAGTTTAACAATTAACAAACAGGATTTCCTCAAACTAAAATACATCCATAAAATTACAAAGAAATAGTTTTTTAATTGTATAATATTCTTCCCCATAACATATTACTTTTATTAATTATCTGGGAATTTGATAGAATATGCCACTATAATGTTTACTTGTCTTTCTTTTAAGGTCCACCCTCCTATTCTTGCCCTACCATCCCTCCAAAAAACACACATACAGACACAAAAAGAGAGGAAAAATGTTAAGTCCAATTAGTGTTGTCCATATACTCAAAGGAATAAGGTCAAACTCCAAGTGATCAGCACTTGATGAAAACTGAATTTTCCCCAAACACACCACCAAAGCCATTAACACTGAAGAGCTACACTTCAACATCTTTATCATACTTTTAAAAGATTCCCCTGAATAGCTTCCTGTCTAGACCAATATTTTTGTGGTGGGAGATTTGTCACAGATGTATTCAATGTCTCTCCTTCTCAGTTATAAGTGTGCAGTCATTGATAACCACTGCAAAACAAAATTTCTTACCCATAGCAGCCACTGGAAGCATGTGGCACTACCATATTCACTGGAAATAGCAAAAGTCATGAAGCCAGTACTGCTCTTTGACCCTGTTCCAGCAAAGCTGAACTGAATGTTGCAGTCACTGTTATTCTGTCTCTCACTTTTACATTTTGGTCTCTGTGTGTTGCATTCTTGGGGACTTTCTGCATTATAATTAGTTTTATGTCTTTTCCTGAGAAAATTATGTCTGATTCTTTTTTAGGAAAGTCTCAAACTTACTATCCCTTCTGCTTTTAAGGAAATACTTTATCTGGTCCTATTTAGAAGTCTTCCTTATGCCATAGAGATTGTGATAAATAAGCACGAAGCTAGGAATATCTAAATGAGGCCATGACACAGGGAACATTCTTGGGATATCCACCCCAAAACAAACTCAAATAATATAATTGTTGCAGAGATAAACAGACTAACTCTGGCTGGCCAGGAAAATTAGTAACAAAATAAGATCTCTTGTTACAACTTGCTAAAAGGTCTCTGAACATGTAGTTTAAAGATAGGGGATCATGCAGGCATTATCTCTGGAGGTATAGAATTTAGTAAATAAGATAGATTGAGTAAAATAAACTTTTCCTACTAAATAGCATAGGTGTTGAATTGATACAGTAATGGGAATTAGTTATTAGTATTAACTATTCATAAAAAGACCATTTCAGATATTTTATTCCTCTGGAGTGCTTTAAAAATGTAAATACTGCCAGCCTAAAAACAGGCTGTCATGTAATAAATGTGTTTGCTTTAGCAGAGACATTCTTTGCAATCTTTGGATTAGAGTTATAGGGCTAATAATAAAAATAAAATCTGTTCTGTTTGTATTTTCTAATTGTGACTGAACTTGTAATTCTGTAAATATAATGAAAAATCAAACACGTGTCTGGAGAAAAAGTGATATAATCTGTACTTCTTGGATAATCACTAGTCTTTCTTCATTTAGTGAAGCTTGTATAAATAAAGAAGCAATCTGATTCCGAGTCAGTCAGAGCTACAAGATTCCCCTCACCACCATTTCTGATTCATCCATCCCTCCCAGAGTCCTTATCTCTTTCTTGGGCCACCCTGTCATGTGACTAACAAAGGGCCCTGGCAAGCTTGGATCTTGGACTTCCAATACGGTTTCCTGTGGCAGCACTGACCATGGACATCAACCTGGTTCCAGATCAGCTGTTAAAGGCTAGGCTCATGCTACAAGTGCTTAACATTCTTAGCTATCAGAGAAATGCAAATTGAAACTACTTTGAAATTTTATCTTACACCAGTTAGAACCTCTAAGATTCACAAACAAAAAAATCTAATGATAACAAATGCTGATTTGGATGTAAGGGAGAAAACTAATTCACTGCTAATAAGAGTGTAAACTGTATCTGCCACTATTATTTAGTATGGAGGCTATTCAAAAGCTAAAAATAGGTTTACCATATGATTCAAATATTGCTACTCTTGGGAATATTTCCAAAGGACCCTCTCCTGCTATAGAGATTTTTGCTCAATTCAGGTACATTTCTGCTATATTCATAATCCCAAGGAATGTAAACATCCTAGATTCCCATCAAGTAATAACTGTGTAGTAAAAATGTTTTATATATACAAAGGAAATATTATTCAGCCATAAGGAAAACTGAATTTAGCAGGTTAGTGTTCGTGGTTAAGCTGAAATTAAATATTCTGTCTGAGATAATCCAGAAACATAAAGTCTGCGTATTCCTTCTCATATACAGATGCAACTTTTGAGTCTTTAGATAGCTGAGTTAAAATTGTACTGCTCACAAAGTGTATAAAAGGAGTTACCTGGTAGTTGGAGCTTTCAAGACAAGGGGGAACTAGAATGCAGGGGGGATAGAAGGGCAAGTAGGAATAAATAAAACATGAAGGGTTAAATGGCACAGGAACTTGGAAGGCATCATAGAAGATGGGGAGTATGGTTAGAAATAACTAACATTAATGTGTTTGAAAAGGATAAACAGCAACCAACAATTCTTGCAGATAGATAGATAGAGAGAGAGATAGGTAGATAGATTAGATAGATAGATAGATAGATAGATAGATAGATAGATAGATAGATAGAT
>JADRCH010000076.1:5853712-5932987 GCA_019843965.1 Rhynchomys soricoides | reverse complement strand
GATAGATAGATAGATAGATAGATAGATAGATAGATAGATAGATAGATGTAAAAGCAATATGAGTGAAGTTGCCCTTAACACCAGGATACCTCCCCACCCCCAGACAGCAAAGGCTATCAAGCTCAGAGCCAGGAATGGAACAGCACTTTTCTAGTTGCTGTTCAATGGATTCCCATAGACCATCTACCCAAATATTAGTGGATATTTCTATGGGTCTTGTTTATACTCCAAAATTTTCTGTCAAGACCCTGATTTTGAAGAAAGCACATATTTGAGTCATAGCGCATGGAGAAATAAGGCTGGTACTCACATGAAATCTTTATCACTACGTGTTAGTTGACCGTAGTGGAAGATTCTATTTATATAACACTGGAGAACAATAGTCAGCCATCATTCATAACAAGCTAGAAAAACTATGAAACTTATGAGCTATTATAAAATGTGTTCCTGGCATATACAACCACTGATATAATAATAGTATGAGTGTTATGAGGGTAACCAACTACATTCTAATTGGATTTAAAACCTTCTCCACCAGAAGAAACTCATGCTGATATGTTTAATTAGGAAAAAAAAAACAACCAAACAAAAACTGTACGGCCAGATAAATCACAGGTCCTAGAAGAGACCCTAAAAGTTGTATTCTGTTAAATGACATTAAACTATTTTCTGAGATCTTAGTTTGTTCCTATAGATTAGTGCATATCTCAACCCCCATCCATGATATCATATAACCAGTTTATTTCCATATAGTTTTCATTAATAGACTGCTTAAAATAAGCAGAAATATGCATGCTTTAATGATCATTTACCAGTCACGATACTACTTTAAATTAGGCAAAGCACTGTAATAACAGTGGTAGAACAAATGGGAATTGAAGGATTTCAAAATGCAGATAGACTGACACAAGTCAGAAATGATTTAGTGAAGAGAGTTATTTGCTTACTTACTCATAAGGTATTCAAAATCACATAATTCCAAGGATAAATTTGTGTTAATGTAGTTCTTTACTAAATTCCATGGGTGGGGCAGTGAGCAAAATTTCAAATTCTTTAGTACATGTGTTTTGCTTTATGTTTGTATTAACTGAGAGCAGATCTTTAGTGCAGTTTCAAACTAAAACCAAAAACCTAGAAATCTGAGCACTCTTCAACATCTTCACATTACTCCCCAACTTCACAACTTTAAACAAGCTACATTGTTTCAAAAGTATTAATCAGTAAAGAGTTTGAAGCAACAAAGGAACCAATAGCTTCTGTTCTGTATCACAGAGTGGTTCTGAGAACGTCCAAGACAGTGAAAGCAGTTCTAAGCTATATAGCAATATAACTTTACTGTGATTTGAAAGAGCATGGCTCTCATAGACCCATAGGTTTGAATACTTGGTCAAGAAAGAATGGCATTATTTGAAAGGACTAGGAGGTATGATCTGTTGAAGAAAGTATATCAATCAGAATAGATAGAATAGACTTCGAGGTTTTAGACACCCAAGCCAGGCTTTGCTCTTTCTTCTTTCTGCCTGTGGATCTGGATACAGAACTCTCAGCAATCTCTCCAATATCATGTCTGCCTGCCTTCTGCCATGCTCTACACCATGATGATAATGCGCTAAACCTCTGAAACTGTAAGCAAGCAACAACTAAATACTTTCTTTTATAAGAGTTGCTGTTGTCCAGCTGACTCAGACAGACACAGACACCCACAGCCAAACAATGGATGGAGCTTAGGGATTCTTACAGAAGAATAAATGGAAAGATTGTTGGTCTTGAAGTTGATAATAACTCCACAAAAGACAGAGTAAACTAACCTGGACTCTCAGAGGTCTGAACCTCTAACCAAACTTATACAGGCTATACTTAGTCTCGCCAAGCATACATAGCAAATGTACAGCTTTACCTTCATGTAGGACCTGAACAACTGGAATGGGGGTTATCCCAAAGCTGTTGCCTGTACCTGGAATATATTCTACTAGCTAGGCTTCATTAGCTGGTTTCAGTGGGAGAGGAAGTACCTAGCATTGCAGAGATTTAAAGTGCCATGGTGATACCCAGGGGTTCCCCACCTGTCCAGAAGAGAAGGGGAGGAGAATGGAAAAGGATTCTGGGAGTCAGTGAATGGGACATAAAGTGAATACATTAAAATAAAACTAAATTAAATTAAAAAAAATAAAAGACTTGCTGTGGTCATGGTGTCTCTTCACAGCAATAGAACACTGACTAAGACAAACTATAAGTTACCACCATTCTAAAATCACCTTACTGGATCATATTTAAAGTTTTCCACTTTTAATTATTATTTATATTCATCCTTGAATATATGGCCTTAAGTTGGGCATTTGCATCATTTTCTTTTTTTTCATACTTTGTTTCTTCTGGTATATTACTTCTATAAAATTTTCTCTAACATATAAAATGTATTTACAATCCTGCCATAGAAAGACAGGCAATGTAATAAAATATATTAAAATGTATATCAAAAAATCAAGATGAAAGATATAAGTGATTTGTAGTACAACCTGTCATGGAACCACTGAACATTCAGAAATACACAAGATATACGCAAGAATCAATATTAAAATTATGCTTAGTGCAGTTTTAGAAGGTAATAGTGACATTCAGCTCTAAATTTTATATTTTGCAAATGGATAAGAAAGGCAACTGCCATTTTGATATCTTTAGCAGCAACGTTTATTTTATTCTGTGAAATGTTAAAAGTATTACTGCATTAGCTCCTTTGTAAAGTTAGATAAGATGCACAGAATATAAGTGACATATTTCCTTTTCTTTATGTGTATTTGTTTCAGTCAGCGAATTCCAAGTTTAACTCAAGCTCATATTGGACTATCAGTATTAGTGGATATCATGTGCTCTCTGAGTTCAGTCTAAGTTCGTCAGAAGTTATTTAATATTATCTTAATCCACATAAGATATAACTAATAACAATATGATTAATTTCAGAACACTGCAGAAGTGTATTCTCAGTACGTGGACATGAACATAATAGTACATGTGAAAAATGACAAAACTACTGTGAGCAACTCTGTGTATTTCTGGACCCCCATGTGAAGTTTCTTCAATGATTTTGAAAAAGTGTTTTAATATGTACAGATTTGGTGTAAGAATAATAAGTCTCACTGAATATACCTGCTAGTGACTCACATTCTAACACTGTGTTCTAAAGACAGGAGAAACTATAAGCTTAAAAAAAACACATACATTTTCCATATTTGCTAATAATTTTGTGACTAACAAAGCAGGTCAATTACCAATATTATATTGATAAATGTTAAAGTTAGGCAAATATTTTTAAATTCCTACTATATATTTTAAACCATAATATTTTTTCTCATGAACTGTAATGGCCATTGATTTTTTACTTGCCTGTTAAAAAAGCACATCATAGCTATGAACCTTTGTTAAAAATCATCTGTATATTAGTGATTAATACTTTTTCTTATTTAGCGTTCTTCTGTTTAATTTTCTTCAAAAGAAAATTTAGTTATTATCTTGCCCTTGTTTTAGTCTTTACAGAGAAATGTAGATATCTACCATATTATACATGGTCAGCGTCCTTCAGCATGCAGTATCAATTATGAGAACTGAATAATTGCCATGTTTACCTCACCAACTTTTTCTTTCTGGTGTGTTTATGAATCATAAATGCAATTCAATGGATCATTAAACAGAATGCACACATATATTATCATTTATTATGCATCTTGGACTGGCAGCATGATTTTACAAGAAATTCTTAGTCAAGTTTAGGTTCTAGAACTCCTAATAATGTTCTTTCTATCCAGTAACATCTCATATGTATAATCTGGAGCCAACACTTAGACAAGATATTAAATTTCCTAAGCTTGGATGAGACACTAACCTTGCAAAACTTGGGTGCTATGCTAAAGACAAAAATAAGAATCTTGTAGGGGTACTAATGGGGTCAGAGACATGTTCATCAAGTGTTTTATTTAGTCATTCATACACAAATAGTTGGTGAAAACTGGCTGTTATCATTCAAAGGCAACATCAAATATTGACAACCTAAGTTTGATAATAACACTTTAAATCTTCAAATATTTTTAGCTTAGGAAAAATGAAGGCTTCATTTTATGTTGGAGTGCCTCTAGAACACCAGACACTCTTTACAGCTGAATTAGAGGCTGTCCTTGACTTATTGCCTGCTAAATTACTTGCTTCATGCTATTGATTGTCCATGCATGGTACATGACCTTGGAAAAGAGTATAAGTAACAAAGGTTTAAAAATAAAATACAAGATTGCTTTTAAGATTTTTACTTGGACTTTAATTTTAAAATTGTGTAGATCATCTGGAAATGTATTACATATTTTCACATTGTTCAAAGATACAATAGATTATTAGCAGAGCATGGCCTGTCCATTTATAAATCAATGTAACAAAGCTCAGTTTAGTTCTCGAGCAAATGAATGGACTGTTTACTCTACACCAAGCACTGTCCTAAGGGCTTTGCATAAATTATCATATTTCATTTTCACAATTTTCTGAATTTTGCTGTTCTCACATTGTTAGCCTTGGGTTGTATTATAAAATGTGATTATGTATGAGTATATCAAAATCATTTTACTTGATCCTGCATGGATCATCGTTGACAATAAAGTCTATAATGGTATGACTGAGATTTCCGTTACTTTGGAAACTCTCTCTTGCCTCCTTTAGTAGATAATTGATGAATTAGTATTCATCAAATCCTGCAGCAATCTTAACATAAGTACCTTTCTTTTTATTTGGTTTTCTCCAATGTAGTCTGACAGTAAAGCTTTCTAACTGACATCTCATCATAGATCTCTCTGCCTTTACTCTTCTCTCAACATGATTGCAAAAATAATCTCCCTAAAGAAATGCATCCATCGTATAAAGCCTCTAGAAATACCCTAGTGAGAATTCTTTGTCTTCAACACAGGCATCATCTTCTATTTGGACATAAAACCTGTCTCCTTACTATGGAACTACCTATCTGCAAGCTTTGCTGCACACCATATGCAAGCATACTCTGGTCTTCAAAACTGAATCTTAAATTCCTTCTCAAACCCAATACCTCACAAAATACAGTAGTCCCTTCTCTTTGCTGGAATCACCCTTAAATGACATCTGACCTTTTTCTACTTTAAGCCTGGTATAGCATGTACTTCATCATAATTAGATTCATTTTAAGTATGCATAGTGTGTATGGAATTTAGACACAATGCATGAGAAAGAGGAGAATGGAATCTATAATATAACTAAAACAGCCCCCAGAAAAGTGGTTTTGGCATTCTGAAACTAGGAAGGAGATTCACAGATGTCCTCCTTGAAGAAGGGAATGAGGTCATAGAAGACCTCTGAACAGCTGCCTTCCTTAGGGAACAGGATGACTGAGCAAGTGGATGTGGACTGCTGAAGAGAGCTAAAGCTCAGCAGGAAGAAGAATGTGGACCTTATGCCTAAGCGAAGTTCTAGGAAGCTTACAGAAGCTACTTTATCCAACAGTGGAGTTAGCCATCCTTCCTACATCCCAGAATGTTTTGTGGGGCATCTCTCTTGCGTGTGTCTTTCTGTTGCAGTAACACTTCTATTCCTTAACATGCTGGGAACTCTCTTGTGTCTGACTTTACAGGATGGCCTGGAACCACCCTGGCCACAGCACAGTACAGAAACCTGATGACTCTTAAAAGAACAAATGAATGGATCCAAAAGAATAAAATAACTTGTGTCTGAAATGATAGCAGATGTAGCTCTGTGTTACCTTGGTAAGCAGATACTACCATTGTTCTAAGGAAGAGTAGCATTTCATGAGCACTGATGCTGACTGGGTTGGCTTCCTGTGTAGAAACTGGATCAGGCTGTGAAATTTGCATTTTTACAATGCAAAGTCTCTCTGTAAATTGGGAAAAGCTTATCCAGGACACAATGAATTACCAAACTTCATACGAATTCAGAAAGATGATTGTTACCAACCCAAAGTCTTGGGGATAAGGTGATAGGGCAAAAGGGGATAAGTGAATTGTCAGAAAACACTTTGACTTGATGGGACTTTTGTTTAGTAACCAAACACAGAAGGAAAGAAGAGAGAATCTCAAGAAGCCATATTTCATTAAAACAGACCGAATGTTCATTGGGGTAGATGACTCCCAGAGAAAACATGTTAAGTGACATACTGTTCACAGTTGACGAAGAATTGGGGGCTTATTCAAAATAATGCCCCATTAACGTAAATGTTTAAATCAACTTTTTGCTTAAAGTACACACACACACACACACACACACACACACACACACACACACAAACAGAGCTTACCAAGGATGGTTAATCTACCCTAAGACAAAAGTTTGGAGTGAAACATAGGTAGGAAGGTACATCCATCCATCCATCCATACATACATACATATATACATACGTATAATAATGTTATATAGAGAGTACTTTTCTAACATTTTGAATGTCAAATTAGTTTAATGACTCCTGAATGTAAGCTTATGCTGCCAGCTCTTTGTGCGTTGAGGCACAGCCTTTTCCCAGAGAAATCTAACACACAATCCTACTCACCCCAGAAAAGAAAACTACAAAAGACCAAAGAAGCAATTGTACCAATGTTCAACTTGTTGAGCCGATGAGTGTTCTGGGAGATAGGTTACTAACAGGAGTTTTGGTAGGTGGCTATTTACAAGGAACAGGGATAAATCAAAACAGCTGCATCACCAGAATGTCTGCCCTAACAAGGATCATGATTGTCAAAAGCCTTCAACCCTGTATTTCTCTACACAGCTTGCAGGAAGGTCCACTGTTAAAAATCTGGTTTTCTTAGTGCTTTAACTGCTCAGCATCAGTTCCCGTCCTTTATGTACCACTGGTGGTACCCTCAAGAATCTTCCAAGCTTCTATTTTTTCCAAATATCTGACATTTTCTTTATATGCTGCTTGCTGTTTGAGGCTGGTGAGCTTTCCCCTCATTTCTAGGGCAAACATTTTAATTGGGAGAGAATATTGCAAGTTGAGGAAGAAGCCATAAAACTCTCCCCTCTCAGCTCTGTCTTTTATACTCTTTCTTCCTGACCAATGCTTCCACAAAGTTTCCTGAGTATGGGGTAAATACAAATGTCCACTCCTGGCTAAGAATTAAGCAACTGTGTTACAGTTATATTCAGATGCTCTAAAGAGTTTCATCAGTTGTTCTGAGGTGACACTGGTAGCAGTGATTTCTATGTACAAAAAATTTAGAAATGGAAATAGGTAGGCATATCATATCCAAAAATAGTTAGTAAATAGTGTTGGTTTCCCCAGTAGACCCTATTACCTCTCCAGCCACAGATATTTGTCTAAATTCCTAACAGTAGGGTTAAACTCTACCCTGGAGTAGGATTTATATTGAGTCTGATAGTTGCCCATCCAAATCACTCTGCCAATATACTACTAGTTGGCACATCTTACCTGGTACTTCCATCAGGAAGCAGGCATTATCCACAGTTGAGTTGGACTGTTCAGCTTCATTCTCTCCAGCATACTCAGTAACAATATCTGCCACTATAGGAGCTAGACCTTTCACATCAAGGCTTGGCCTTATTTTTCTAAGACCTGCAACCAGCCTGTAAATCATCTTAGCAGTAGGATCATAACATTCAGTACTGTAATGAGACTAACTACAGTAGCAATAGCCCTTGTCTTTGGCAGTCCCCTGGGGCCTCTTTGACCAAAAATCCACAGGGAAGTAACTGACTCCTTGTTTAGGAGGCTTCAATTAGTAACCTTATGACTTTGGGGAATGTTGGATTAACTGGCAGTGTAGAGTGAAGTCCCATGTCTGTCCCAGCCTCTCCAGCCTCTCAGAGAGGTGGGACATGGGCAGTTTGACCAGGCTCACCCCACAGCACCTCAGGGTGGGTGTTGGGCTATGAGAAGCTTCTGTGGAACACTACCTGGGGATGGAGGAGTGCAGCAGGAGCCTGAGGATCACAGGGAACCTGCTCCATCTGGTTCCCTCGCTCTTGGGCATCCCAGGAGCGGCTGGAAGCAGCAGTAGAACTGAGAAGGAAGTGGGGGCTGCAGGCTGGAGCTGGCCCAGGCTGAAGAGGGGAAAGCAGGGAGGAGCACAGCTGGATGTCTCCAGGGACCAGGGTTTGCCTTGTGCCGGCTAGCTCACTTGGTTTGGTTTAGTGGCAGCTGTGGTTAGTGGTTGGGAGGCCTTCTGCAGGAAACTAGATGATGCTCTTTAGACAAAGGCCTGTTCCATTGTTCCCCACTGTGGATCTCGATGAAAAGGGACAGTCCATGGTTTCAGGGCGTTTACTGTCATGGCAGGAGTGGCATGAGTGAATCCATACCCTGAGACCTCAGGGAGGGGCGAGGTTGAAATAGTGGCTGAGAAGGGGAGTGCCTGAGCCTCTAGGTGCCTCATTAACACGGGATGTCTTGAGGCTATGTGTCCATGCTTCTACCTGTGGGGGGGTTTGAGGCTATGTGACCGGAAGTCACAGACCTATGGAAAGCTGTGGCCTCGTGTCAGGAGCCTGGTTCTTAAGAGCATGGAAAAAAACGCCTTCTGTCCTTTGTACGGTTATTTTATCCTCTACTGGGTTTGCCCGGGGTGGGGGCTTGGGGGTGTGTTAAACCTTAGCTCAACCAGATACCAGGCTGCCTTTCACAGTCCCACAAGGGAACATCTACTTCTACCCCAGTTTACTCTCCATGACCAGATTCTTTCCATGATTATACCTTCGGGCACATTTACATGTCCCTTCAGTGGCTTTCTAAATCTCTAAACATATAACACTGTTTCATGGTAATTAACCTGTTACTCCATCAGTTGAATGCATCTCCCACCTCTGCCATTTTGAATGAAGAAGTTATTTTGGGAAGCTTGTATACACACAAGATTCGGGGGCACCAGTTACATAATGAGCAAAACTTGGCTTAATAATGTAACACAACTTAGAATTATGATAAGCATGGCAGAAAATATCTGAGAATCAGCCAAGGTGGCAGGAATGCTATTGAAGTAGATTGAAAGGTAAATTTTATATATCAGATTGAATTCAGTCATATCAGCCAGTCTGATAGAGGAAGATGGAAGACCTCTGGAGCAAAGAACAGAAAAAAAAAAGTGAATGTTTACTACAGAATATTGACCACCATTTAAACACTAGATCCATAATTTGATGAGAGAAAAAAAAAATACTAAAGACTAAGAAACATTACCAGATATAAAAGCAACACAGTCTGAATTTGTGAAGTCAAAATATTTTTCAAGGTTGCAAAAATATTTTTTAAGGTGGTACCTTTTATTCTGAATAGTAAAGGAAGCATAGATGCCCTCTGTAGCTGCTCTACTTTTCTTTCTCCACAATAATGAGGTTCCAGGAAAAGAATGTATAGGCTACTCTTTACAGTGATAATCTCAGTATAATTCAGCTAGTTTTTCAATTAATTTTTTAAACTTTGGTAAATGTTTCTCCTTGAGTTATTTGCATGCATCGATTAAACCATTAACCTCTTCCCATCCTTTATTTTGGGTGTTCCTTCGTAGAGTAACAGATTAGAACACGGTCTTCTGACCTTAGAGGAAAAAGTTTCACAATATTTCACAATATATCCTGGCATATATGGTACACTGTGTTTTACACCTTTTTTTTGGCTTAGTTCTATTGCTGTCTGTGGCAATGTGAATTTTCTTTTTCTTTGATTATGAAAGTGTCTTTTCCACAAGCTTACTCACTGACTGATATTTTTTAATACCTGCTGCTTCTACCTGTAGCACAAGCATATAAAAGACTAGCCTGGTCTTCATCGATGAAGCCCATTCTGATCTGTTCCCACATTGTGATGAGGCAAGCAGGACAAAGAGGCCTTTGAAACCACAAAACAGGCTTTGCTCCTCGAATTTTCAATCATGTCCAAAGTCCTAGTATCATCACAGGAGAATAGGGCAGAAGTTCTGGTACGCATTCCCAAGGGTTGGCTAAGAAATCTTATACACTTATTTGATCTCAATTCAAGAAGAGCTGTATTTGTCTAGAAACTGAAATATTTGGCTTCTAGGGCTGTGAAGTCTGAGCCAATAGGTACCCTACCCTAGACTTTTTAAACATTCTGTCTCTTTCCTGTTTGACTTTAAATGAATATAGAATATAGAATCAGCACTGAGGGCATGTACATTCATTTCTCCTACTCATACTACTGGGATTTTTAGTGCCTCAAGTCAATAATGTAGTTTTTACACCCTGATAATGACATCTAACAAAATTTTAAAGAACAGTTTTAAACAAGGCCTATTTCTTATGTTTGTGTCGTTTTCAAAATTTTATTGGGAATATGACTTAACTCTTAACATTCTTGACTTTTTCTTTAAATTGACTGAAATGCCTTGGGTGTAAATGAAGACTTCTTGAAATTTTGGTAATTCCTTCCTACTGTTATATAAAATCAACCAAACCACCATTGTCTTTTAAAAATGCTGAGAAAAGAGATGAAAATGACTTAAGCAAGATTTATATTATACAAAGTACATGACTAGAGGTCAGATGTTCAAGTATTTCTGTTGGTTACATACCTTTGTCTTTCTTTGGGATTGATGCTTTTGAGAACCATCAGGTTATGCACTGATGAATGATTTATCCAGAATAAGAACTGGAAAATGAATCTCTGAATTGATAATGATCAGAGAATCAAAAGTTGATGATTAGAGGTCTTTATGCCTTAAATAGATAAGATACTCAGAAAATTACTTAAGGAAAATTATATAATACTAATCATAGAAATCCTAATAAGTCATCTTATAATTATAGTATTTCCACAGTATAAACATCATAATTATAAGAATGATTAGAAAACCAAGTAGAGAATGTGTTATTTCCCTGGCTCTTTGACCTGTCATCTTTTAATCCTTTTCATAGTCCCTATTAAAATTCTCATGGTTAAAGCTGACTGTGTGTGGCTATGTTCTAATTTCCTATAATTCTTTTTTGATTAGGTAAAAGATTTACCAAAAATGAGAGTGTATATCTTTCACCTTCTTGGCTTAAGTATTGTATTTATTAAAAAGAGTACATTTACCCTTGGGAAACGTGCTATGGCTTGGCAGACACATGTTGTATGGGATACTGAACAAAGATTTTATATATAGTTTATTCCCCCTTTTCAAATTGATAACATTTCAATGATATAATAATAATATAAACTATATAGGAAGTGAAACAATGAACAATTCATTTTAAGTCTCAGAACTACATGCTGATTCAAAGGTATAAGGCATCACACAACACTGAGCATGTATCAAAACATCTAAGAAGATAGTTAGAACTCCAATCTGAAGATGAATCTTCAACCAATAGGAAAAACTGAACATTCACCACTCTTTACAGGCTCTGTGCATCCAGAAAAACAGTTAAAAAGTAAGTACTAAGAGATACTGCTTCAAATCCATGAAGTAGTCAGCTTGGAAGTACACAACTGAGTACCTTACCTTTTTTTAGCATCTACTTTCCTTTCCCATCTTTTCTGCCTCTGTCGGTCTGCAAACCTGACACTATACGTGGGGATCTATGTGGCTCTGCCCTGGCTAGAGCAGCCAAAGACCTGTGGCTCTTCAAGGGTCAAGGATGATATTTGAACCTATATAACTGATTAGTCTCACAAAACTATACATTCATTTCTGGATCTTGAATAGAATTGGTTCCAAACTCTGGCATCCCCTGGCAAGAAGGTTAATAAAGCTTCACCTTGCTCCCTACATCTACTTCAATTAGATGTGTTGCAGGTAGAAGAGAAGATTTGGGGGTCTGTTGTGATTATATATTTACCAACTTGGGGACAATGACTATATGAACTCTACATGGCATTTGTTCTTGCTAGTGATGTTAGAAAGGCTCAAACTGAAAATTACAAGTATAGGGCTGGAGATATGGTTCAGTGGTTAAGAAAGCTGGCTGGTATTTCAGGGACCTGGGTTCAATACCTGACAACCTTGTGGCATCTCATCTGTTTGTAACTCAAATTATAGGGGATCTGATGCACTATTCTGGCTTCCACAGGCACCAGGCATGCATGATGTATGTTGACATTCATACCAGCAAAACACCTGTACCTATAAAATATTTTAAAAGTATTTTTTAAAAAATAAAAAATAAAGAAATTGCAAGCTTAGAAAAGTCAATTGTCAGTTTGAAAGATTCCTTGTGGCACACAGTGTCACTGCATAAACTCAATTTTGGTTAGAAAAGACTAAAGTTTTATAATTAGTATAAGAACATTGTTTGTACAGAGTTTAGAATCTTGAACCATATATGCTATGAAGAAAAGTAATGACCATGTTTCTTTGCCAGAGAGGAGTAATTTTATCCATACAAATGTCAAAGTCTATAAAGGGAAAGACACTGTCCCTAAAATAGCTTGTATTCTGTTCCATGAGCTGCCAAAACAAACTTTTATGTATCCAGACTGATTCCAAAGGAAGAACATTTTGTTTTTTATTAGGAGAGATTACTCTAATAATCTGTTGGAAAGGGAAAAATGATTACTATGTATATAGTAGGGGATATGAAACAATTATGTCACTGGATCTGACAGGTCTTAAGCAAGAAAGTAAACACAAGACTTGATAGTTTAGAGTTTTGTTTTGTTCTTTGTTTGTTTGTTTTTTATGTTGTTGTTGGTTTTGGTTTTGGATTTTTGTTTGTTTGTTTTGTTTTTTGTTTTTGTTTTTGTTTTTGTTTTTTTGCCTGGGAAACAACTCTGAGGTGGACATCAATGGCTAGATTCTTTTGGAAGGGAAGGTTCTTGGAAATAAACTTGTCAGAGGAGGAGAAGAATGGGAAAATAGAAGCTCTGAAAAGAGGCAGGCACACCTTTCAATCCCAAGAATTACAGAGTTGAATGGCTTCAAAATAGACAACAGTTGAAGTAATCCAAAAGGTTTTTGAATGCTTTTTTTAAATATTCTTTTAAATATTATGTGTATGGGTGTTTTTCTGGTATGAATGTTTACATGCATCATGCATGCCTGGTGCCTATAAACAACTTTTCAATGTGTACTAACCTATGGAGGGGGAGAACCGATTTGAGGTAATACTTTATGGCCAAAAGAAGCGATCAGAAACACACTTTAAGGTAAGTAACAAACCCAGCTCTCAACACCAGGACTAGCATACATCAGCTTTGAGTAGTGATCTAAACAGCACATTTCAGTTGACACTAAAATATTGAACTTGAGACACCCACTCCTATCCTTAAACACCAATATTCTTTCTACAACTACAGTCAGTCTTCATAATCAGTGAGAAAAATTCATTGAGGCTAGAACACAGCTGCCTACAGAAAACAAATTGGTCATCTTAGTCCTACCTTGACAAACAGAAAAGAAGAAAAAAATCTAAGAATTTGTAGTGTTATAACAGATTGTGACTTGAAGTTTAAGAATGTTTGGTTAAAGTATTCTACCAAGGTTCTTTCTCGATCATTCTTATCTTGAGGCACCACGGAAAACATTGGGAAAAGATAGTGGTAAATAACCAGCATTTAAAGGAAGTGTAATATCTAGTTTATTTACAAGAGGACAGTTGGCAGTAGAAAACACTGTCTAGACTTCATGCTATATAGGATGAAAAACAGTAGTGGGGTTATGAAATGAAGAGGGATAGGTCAATTCAAAATTAAATATTCTTCTGGGTAACATAGCTGGTTTGTGAATTGGTATGATTTTCACAAGAAGCTGACATGATTAAAAATAGAAATGATTTTAATTTCCTAGAAAATAAACTGAAAAGTGTAGGGCCTAAACATTATAACAAGATCTTAGCAAATAAAAAAGAGTTTGCTAACTGATTAACTGACATTATTAGTTAATATGCAACATTGCCATCAATTAAATAAGAATCCAGGGCCCCATGAGAAAGATTTCTGTAAAAATAAGCATAAGTAAATGAGGTACATATTTCAATTTTCATTTCCAAAGTGAATTTTGGTCACTACCAAGATAAACCTATATTGGGAATGATGAATAACAGATATTTCAATGAATGTTGGATTAAGGCTTTGAGTTAATAGCTGAACTAAGATGCTTTTATTTGTACTCAGTGAGAGAAGTAGCCTTGCTTAGAGTTTGGAAGCCTGTTTCCCAATGCCTTTTAAACCATGTTTCTATATAAACCCTCTACAGTTGTTCTCAGTTCCCAGTAAATTTCTCATGATTGGAAGAATTCCTTCATTGATTTATGGTTCCTCTATCAATGAACATCGTATTATGAAGCAACAAACAGAAGTAATATCCTCTCCTGAAGAATATATAGAGGTCATACTATGTCTTAAGAGCAATTATAAAGGTAAGTGTCATTATTAAGTATTCAAGAGATACTGACGTAAAGGCTTTATGACATCCCATGCAGCTCCTGGGTGCTGAGAAAGGTTAAGTTTTTAGATACTATTTTCTATAAAATTGTTGACTGTCTAACATTATGGATTGCACTTTGTTTGATGTGGTTTATTTATTGGCTTAGTTCACCACTGTCCCTGGTATTTTTCTCACTGGATTGAGTTTTGTTTTGCTAACTGATGAAAGCAGAGGGATCCACTGCATGTGGTAATCTCATTATAGGGTAGTGTAGAGTGATCAGAATCTGCTTCTGATACTATTCCAACCCACCATCTCAGATTCATGATGAACGAATGCTGCTTGTTTCATTGATCCTCTGATATTCTGAAGAACATCATGCCACTTTAATAATATATCATAATGATTAGTTTCAACAATAACACTCTATATGCCTGGAAAAGTCACTTTAATGTCATAGAGAAACGGAAAAGAATGTTGAATATTTCCCTACATAGGTATAACTTTCAATTTGACACAGTCTATAGTCACATGGAAATAGATTCTCAAAAGAAAAATTGTCCAGATCATATTGGCTGTAGGCTAATCTATGGGAGGTCATCTGGAGAATTAATGGGGGGGTGCCTTCATTAGAACCATTATTAGACAGGAGGTTTTGAATTATAAGAAAGCTCTGGCCATAAGCTGGCCAGAGTTCCAGTAAACATTTGCTCCGTGATTCCTGTTGTTATTCTAGAATGTGAAATGAGTTCCTTGGATGGAAGAATTGGTCTGTGTAATATAGGAAGCTAACCTGTTTGGGTTCTAGCTTTGAATTTAGGTTATGAGCTGGAAATATAAGCCAAATTAATTTCTCCATCCCTTAAAAAATTTTTGTCATGGTGTTTGTCACAACAACACAAAGGCAACTAGACTATACATGAAGAATCCTGGTATATTAGTAAATACTATGGGCAGCTAAATTGACTGGGATATTGTTTTCCATAAAAAAAATTTTTAATGTACTTCATATTGACTGATAACCATATTTGGTAACTATCTGTTTTGTTTTGTTGTGGTGGTGGTTAATATTTAATTATTTGTTTTTGTGTTTTGATTACATATGAAGGAGAGAGAAAATAATGAAAGTATGAAAGAAAGCCAAAATAAAACTTTAAGAACTCAACTCGCTTCTTCCAAAATACAGGTTTTGGGGGTGAAACACCAGTGATCAGATTAAGCCGTATCATTGGATCTGTGAAGTTTTGTAGATAACTTATATCATTTCTCAGATGACTTTTATAAAACATACTATGTGCTCCAAAATAGGCCAGAATTCAGTGCACTAGAAGAAAAATGCACCCTACTTCAGATCAGGGTACAGATACATGCTTTTCTGTTGTTCAAAGTGGGCAATATTGATCTAATAATGCTACATGGATGTGGGATCTTAGGAGACTGAATTGAACCTCTGAAAAGTTCTAGTTTTGGGAAAAATCATGTAAAGTTCTATGCTATGGATTGAGGTCAAGCTTGCTAACTTTAAATCTGTTTCTAGCTCCTATAGGTTACATGGATTCTGATCTTCATAATGACAGAAAAGTCACATTTTTGTATGATTAATAACAACATTAAGAAAATTGATGAATCTTAAATTTTTGAGAAAGAAAGCATAATCCATTGTACAAGAGAAAGACATATGAAACCTAGAAAGAAAGGATGATACAGGCTTAAGAAAACATCATGACCTTGTGGCCCAGACTTCCATATGACTTTCTCCTCTGTTCATTGACATCTATTTTTCCCTTGAGCTTAGACATTGTGTTGAAGTGAGTTATGAAAAGATGGACAGGTGCAACTGAAGAGTGCCTCACCTAATATATTCCCTAAACACCATATGGGTCTAATTATCCTGTAAAGTACGACATCTTCTGAACTGTTCAAAGACTGCATCCCAGGAATGTAAATTTGATCAAAATGCAAAGCTGAACTTTGATGAGTAAAAGATAAAATCCAAAGTAATATTTTTTTCTTCTCCCCCCAAATAAGAACATAATTATGCTTTGTTACTGTCTATAAATCATCTCATAAGTCTGAAGTACATTGTGTATTAATTGATGGCCAGTATAATGCAATTCTTTAATCATGTCCTCTTCCTTTGTCTTCACTTCCCCTTTTCCTTAATCCTGTATTTTTTTTAGAAAGTAATATGATCTGAGTTCTATTTTCTAGGAAACCCAATCAGTCTATAACAAAAATCTAGGATTTGAGATAGAGGAGTAACTTAGCCTCTCTTCTGATCATAAACACCATCATCTGTGACTATTTCAGATATCAAATCTTTTCTTCATTTGCAATTTGCATCCCACTATATTCTTCCTGTTTTTATACCTTTCAAAAATCATTATGTCTTTGAGATATTACATATTATAATCTTTAAAATCAGCATATCATCTGCTAATTATATGCTGCTCATGAAATTTTACTATACATTGAATTACTATACAATGTAGTAAGAATTAAGCTAAAATCATATATATATTCTATTAAAGATTAATTGCAGCCAAATCATCAAAGACATACAAATTCACAGGGCTTTCAAATAGTCTTACAATGGTACAAATATCTGAGAAAAAATATTGTACCATCGCTTAAATTACTTTGCAATTAATATAGTTTTTGTTTTAGCAATATAAAAATTGAAACACGGTAGTAAAATTTAAAACATGTGCATCAGAATAAAAATACTCATATACGTATTATTCTAGTTAGGGTTTCCATTGCTGTGAAGAGACACCATGACTAAGGCAACTCTTACAAAGGATAACATTTAATTGGGGTGGCTTACAGGCTCTGAGGTTCACTATCAACATGGCGTGAAGAATGGTAGCATCCAGGCATGCATGGAGTTGAAGGAACTGAGACTTCTACATATTGATTAGAAGGCAGTCAAGAAAAGACTGGCTCCCATGTGACTAGAAGAAGGGTCTCAAAGCCTTCAACAAAGCCACACCTAAACCAACAGGAACACACCTAATAGCTGGGTATTTTAGATTATTTGTGAAAACCAATGATATAAATAATGATGCAAAATGTTTCTTTTGTGGTCCTTAATTTTAAACCCAAAAGTTAATTTAAGAAGATTTAATGGCTAAAGTTTTTTATCCTTATATATTTTTATATTAAATCTTATCATCTGTCTCATAACACTGGAAATGACTCTATCCCTGTATTGAGCTGTGTTCATCAATGACTATCTGCTCAGTTGGCATTTTGCATCAGCACCCAAAATTACCTGGGTGAACAGACTGTGCAGGCTTGAAAATAATTCACAAAAACACTTTCAATTGATAATTTTTCCTGTTACGATTAAGTGAAAATATCCTTGAAAAAGTAATAAAAATATTGAAAAGGGAGAAAAACGTTACCTATTAATATGATATGAATTCTCATAACAGTTAAATTAGAAGACAATGTAAAGTAGGGAAATCCCTCATAGTACAACACTGACTTCCATACCATGGTTCTTGAACTCTGTATAGCTCAGTTTAGTGGCTTTCACCAAAGGTATGACATGAGCATGAATCTCACATTCTTTACTTGGAAATTGAAATCGTAATCCTAGAGTGAATTTTAAATGAGAACAGGTACACTCTGATGGATTCACTTGAACTCATAACTATGTCCAGATGATTGCATTAAACTGGCCAACACTGAAACATACATCCTTTTTACTTTTATTTAACTTCTGTGAGTTTCATATCTCATTGAGGACTTTGATACTGACTTTCAATGTTATGAGTAAATAATAATTATCCATATATATTAGATATGCCATCTCTGGCTATAAAATATGAACACTGAACTCCAGAATGTTTAAAACTTACAAAACTAAGATGCATTATTTTACATTAAATAAACTGCTAAATGGCCAAGTGCCCTGTTCTTGTGTTATTATTCAAAATATTAACACAATACTACACAACACAGAACAGCTGCAAGGTTTACATGGTCCCTTCTCAAAAGTTATCTGTGATGTCTATACCAATGGGAATGGAACTTTTGTGACATGATGAACCATATTATATCCAGAGAAACCTTTATTCATATAAATCTGTGAAGACTAAGTGATATATACTAGAGTAATCATTCCTAACATTTAAAGATGGCAATCTGTAAGAATTTGGTGATAAATACTTAGGATAACAACAATTACAGCAGTCTTATCTACAGTATAACACTTTTATTCGTTAACTTATTTAACTCAAATTTTCTTAATAAAATAACCACTGATGAGAGAGAGCTGTAGTTATTTTCAGCAGGTCTGGAAAAATTAAGACAAATATCAAGGTCTGTGTCCTTATAAGCTTCCCTAAATGAGGTGATCAACTTCCCTTTGCTTTCTTTCATAAGGGATTTAACTCCCATTACTGTGGGAAGAGAGTTCACCCAAGAGTCACTTCACAGCAACAGTAAGGCAGAATGTGAGGTCCCAGATGGAAGTCTTGGAAAGGGAACTGAAGGAGCTGAGGGAGTTTGCATCCACAGACAGGCAGCAACAGTGGCAACTGGCCTGACCCGCTGATACTCCTGGAGACTGATCCACCAACCAAAGAATACACAGGGAGTGACCCATGGTGCTGGCCACAAATATAGCAGTGGAGGGTCTTGTTAGACATCAGAGAGAGGAGAGGCCCTTGGGCCTGAGGGTATTAGATCCCCCAGTATAGGAGAATGCCAAGAAGGGAAGATGAGAGTGGGTGGGTGGGTAGGTGGGGGAATACCCCCATAGAGGTAGGGGAGGGGGAGGGAATAGGGAGGTTCCAAAGGGGAGATCTGGAAAGGGGGAAACATTTGAAATGTAAATAAAGTAGAAAAAAAGAAAAGGAAAAAAATTAACCTCTCCCAGGATTCAATGTTTAATACCATCATGATGTGTGTTTCAATATAAGAATTTTATGGGGACCCAAATATTCCAAATATATCAAGTGTGAAAGTACATTTATTTTAAAACGTAACCACCAATAGTTGGCTATTATGCATATTTCCATTCAACACCAATCTAAATCTAAAGAAAACACAACCCAGCACTTGAAGAGACCACTATGCAGCAAATATGTGGAAGGGTTATTATCCTATTTTAACTTTCTTAAGAATTCACTCAACACAATTTTTATTCCTGGAGCTGTACTCACAGTTTCATGGACAAGCCAATACTGACTTTCATCTGCCCTACAGCTGCTTCTGTTCTCCTTTTTTGTACTGTCCATTTTACAGTCCCACCTAAGGCACTCACTGATGACAGATTCCTTCTTTGTTTGGCTCCTCATTTTTCCCCTTCTACCTAAGCTGTTTATCTGCACATGTCCATCCTCCTGTATGATCAGCACAGCCATTCCCTCAGGTGTGAGGCTCTGCACCTGAGACAGCTCACTGTGCTATCTGCATGTCACCAATATGCCTACTCTGTACCTTTGGCTATATTTCTTCTCAACACCTCTTTTTTGATACCCTTAACTCAATCTCATGCTTCCTTTATATCTATTATTTTTAGAATTTTATTAAAATTCTCTTGGTTCCAAAATATTTTAGTGAAAATGCTCTTTCATATTCAGCATAAAACCAATCTCATCTATCAGTTCATTCCAGCCTGAAGATCAAAGGGCACTTCTGTAGAAAAATCAGAATGATTCAACAACCATAGCCTCCTTCAAATATATGCTGACATACAAATCTGATTAGAATCTAGTGAACATGTCTACTTTACATTATCTTCAAAAGAGAGTATATGCCCTGATATGAATTTATATTTTTTTCATGTTCTTGCTTATTATGTCTCTTCTCTTCTCTCTTGATATTATTTTATAAATCATTTAAGATAAATATCTATGTTTAATTTTCTTTACATAAAGTGATTTCTGTCTGTCCTTGCCAATCAATTACTTTACTTTCATCTTTAAGTTCATACATACATACAGTCACAGAATTTAAAATTTTAAATATATCTTGATTACTATATTTGAAATCTGGTTCAAATTTGCATTTTGCATATATCTATCAATATAATTTCTCCTAACTTTTCATGAAAGTCTCAGAAGAAAATGGAAATTCATATCACCAATGAGAACCATGTCTGGCATATAATCCAGTGCCAAATAAGAGACCCAGATGGAACCATATCATCAATAAGCACCATGTCTGGCATATCACATGACAAACTGGAGACCCAGATGGACAGGAAAGAGGGTAAGTTTTGGCAATAAGGTGAAATTTATCCATCTCCAAATTGAAAATATCCTTAAATGCACTTCAATTTCACTTGAATTCTAACCTCAACTTATTCAAATGAAAATGTGTGAAAAAAGTTGTCTTTCAACAGTGGTCTTAGTTTACAGCTATTTGACAACATAGGCCTGCCAGAGCTTTTGTACTTATTTTTGATTGTAGGTATTAAATGGATAAAAATGAAAACTTTTGTCTCCTGGTAGGCATGCATTATTTATTAATATCTGGAAATATAAAACCAAAATACAAAATTTTAATCATATTTTGTGATAAATATAAAGGTACTTCTGTACAAATATTCATTTGTGTCAGCCATAGACCTGAAAATTGAATAAATTTAACCTCCCTTTTCCAAGGCACACATTGATGAATATTCACATTCTTCGCATGCAAATTTAGCATTTTTGGAAATTATCTGTTTTTCATATTAATAACATTTTTTCCTATATTCTAAGAGCAAATTCACTCTCTTGCAGGAATACAAGGAAGTTATTTCAAGAGAAATGCATTTTCAAGGGATAGAGTTTTGTCCCACAATGAACATTTTCTCATTCCTTTTTCAAATATTATATTTGTTTTGCCTTTTCTTCCTGATATATCACAAAAAATAAGCCAATCTTTTCTGGGGGAAAAGTTTTCTGTTGTATAATAATCCTTCAATAACTATGAAAAAAATGGGACCCAGAACACCGCTTATGGGAGAGCTGTAAGAAGTTGGTGAACAGAAAATACTGAAAGTTTGTTTACAGCATAGATCTTTAAGTCCTCAGAGCTTAATGGAGATGATAAAACATCTTCTTTCTTGTCCATGACAGTTCTATGTCTTCCAGACAGCAAGCCAGTGTGATATATTTTCTTCTTCAAGTCACAACACCAGTAAAAAGACACAAGCCGCTCAAATTACATTTAACTTAAGTCACCAGTGTGTCCAATTATCAAAGATTACTTCACGAAATATCTCTAGACATTGCCAACACAGCCCAGGTATAATTCCTCTTGACTAAGTGCAAACAGCTAAAGCAGTACAGCAATCAGCCAAAGGCACATTACGCAAAAGCATAGCCAGAAACACCATTGTACAAATGAATGTGAGGATCAGGGCTCACTCTGTACTAATGATAAATCCTGATTTTCAAGTGGCATCCTTAAATATTCAGTTCAAAGAAGGAAAGCAATCTCTAAATTCTCAGTAGACCACTATTAGTAAGGTTTAATTACAGAAATCTAGAGTCTTAATATGAATAAGAAATTGGCTATTTTTCTTACATTATATTAAACCACAAAGTTACTGATATAACCATTGGTTCAACCTAAAAATCTGCTTAACTGCTTAAGCTTTTAAATATGTTATACTGTAACAAATCCCTGGGCTACCTACATGTCTATCAGGCAGTCTCAGTGACAAATTCAAAGTCACAGACCAGTTAGCAAGTCATAGAATGATAGGCACCATCCTTCCTGAGCTCACACTAAAGCCATCTAAAATGTCCCCATGGCCCCTGATCTTTCCTCTCTGTAGTGTTGGCCAATTGCTCATCATGGGAACTTCTTGCCACATTTCCTGAGTCATCTCCACCCTTCTGTTCTCCTATTAGAAGGCCCAAAAAGGGACAAGTTTCTCCTCATACCCTAATGAAAATATCATACTCTCAATTTTTATCTTCCCTTCACATTGCTCTCATGTTTGCAGTTCAGTAATGAATTTCAATCATATTAGGTTGGATTTTGTCTTAGAGTTCAAATATAATAGTGTTTCCATCAGCAGTTGAAGCTACAGTGCCCCACATATCACAAAACATGTCAGAGCAGCAAAGCACTCAGGAATTCAGTACACATTTAAAGCATATCCACAGTAGGATGGTTATAACTGAGATCCATAGGTCAGCAAATGTAAAACCATTTACATTATATTAATTTACTAAATTAAGCACAAGAATATAGGACTTTGTCATGCATCACCAACAGGGAATGATAGGTTACTAATACATGTGTTCAGACAAATATAAACAAAACTTCATTCCATTACACTGAAATATGAAACTGATTTTGCTCATTTATCATTTTTTTTTATTTTTCTTTTACTACTTAAAATAATCATCTAACCATGTTCAGACTGTGCCCATGCATATATATTGTACATTTTTGTAGAGAATAGAGTATGTTTACAGGAAAACATCATAATCATATTTTATTGCCCTAACTTCTTTAATGGTTCAGGAGTGAAGACTTCGCTAACTTTTAAATAATTCTAGTAGCTAGCTTAATTAGTAAACCATCCAGTAGAGAAGCTAATTACTTGATTGTCAAATGAAACAACAGCTTCTCCTACAGTGGAAACTCCACCACTATAATTAGGTTGTGCCATATTTTACCCTGAAGGAATTTGAAAACAAAAGCTATCCAAGGACAGCCACAATATTGTTTCTATTTATAGTATGATGCTAAATTATTACCTTGTGTTAGAGCTAAGACACCAATTACAGCACACCAGTAGCCCGTTAGAATAGCTCAATTACATTTGCTTTGTGGATATTAAGGTAAATATGGATAACAAATAGAGTGGTTTGCAGAGAGTAATCATTTATAGTAAAACATTGATAATTTCAAAACCATTATGAATAACCAATAATTAGAAAATAAAGAAACATTTTTAACAATCAATTATGCATTGTTAACTTTTGGATTATCCATCTTAATATTGAACAAACATGAACTTCTATTGACATACAAGAAATATAAACTGGCTCTTTCCAAATAAAAATGCAATCACAAGAGGATATATAAACATAGGAGAGAGATTATTGTTGGATTCTCAGGAGAGTTAGAAGAACTGAGGAGTGTATATGACCAAGATTTATTGTATATGTGCTAAAATTTCAGACCTTAAATAAAATATATTTTAAAGAGCATAAAACCAAATCATTTGTGCTGATAAAGTTAATAAATGTTTCTGTTACTTTCAAATTATTTTATGATAAACATTATTCAATTTTATCAGTAACCATAATAATTTCTATCCCATATATGAATCTAATATATAAAGAAATAAAAAGAGCCTTTGACCTACAAATAATCCAAGAGACTTCAATTATATATATGAATTAAAGGGATAAGTCTAGGCAAAGACAAATCCCACTAGCTGATGGTCACCTTGACAGGGTAGGAAAAAAATGGCTTCTCACTCATACTTATTCATTATACAAGCTTGATATTATGCAACTGTGACTTAATAAGATTTGGATTTATAATAGACTTTGATGTTACAATGTAAACAAAGAAGTGTTTCAGTGCTTCCATTGCTTTCCTGTTTTATTGCTAGAGAATATGAATATATCTTTGCTTGTGACATTTAAATTGATAAATAATAATCCTGAGAACTTTCAGAACGGCCTACAGAAAAAGTATCATTTATAATGTGTTATGAACTTCCTCAAAGGGGTAGCTATAGAATGAGTTTTAAAGGTGGCAGATTTTCTAACCCGGCTAGTTCCCAAACAATTGAGAAAGAAACCTATTAAGTTCATTCAACAAGCTTTAAGCACAATAAGTGAGCAGATATTTCTAACTCGCTATGCTATCTAGTTAGTTGCCCAGCTACATGTCCCATGGCTTACAATTTTTCCTGGCTTGCTTTGCTCCTTCTCATGCCTTACCTCATGGCTGGCTACTTTCTTCTTCCTCTACCAAACACATGGCCCTTCTCTAGAACCCTCTGTTACCTCATGGCCCTTCTTCTAGACCCTCACCTGCTGTGTGGTGAACCCTTCCCTTGGCTCTTCTTCTTCTGGGATTCTACACTGGGAATGGAAGCCCTGCCTTTCTATCTCCTCTGCTCAGTCATTGACTGTTCAGCCTTTTATTAACCAATCAGAGATAATTAAGGAGCATTCTTTACACACTTGATACAAGAGATTATACAATATTCATGACAATGCCCATGTCTGGACTGTAACTAGATCTCTGAGCACAAAAATCAGCATCTGAATAGATTGAGCATAAGAGCCTCCTCCAACAGAAAACACTCAAGGATACCTATGAGTTTAAGTGCATATATATGATGCATAATTACAAAAGAAATCTACCATTTTTCTATGTTTTTACATACTACAAAGAAGGAGGAGGAGGAAGAGGAAGGGAAGGAGAAGGAAGACTGAGGTGCAGTAAATTTCATTACAAAGGCTGGAGCTATAATATAAGAGAGGTAATTAGCCTACACTAGCGTAAATATTAAATATTATTCAGCATTAATGAGACTATATTGAAATATTCACTCATGACTTAGGCAGCTAGACTACTAGGCACCATAGTGGAAAGATTAAACATGTTTGAATGAATTTTACCTTACCTTAGTACATTATATAGTCCTCAAACAAATAATGATTATTATAAGAAAGTGGGAAAATACAGATTTTAAAGAGAGCAAATAGAATCACCAAGAATTCCACTGTCTTGGCTTTCCTTGCTGTTATAACAAAGTGCTGCAGAACCGATATTGAATGCTCACATTCTCGATACTCAGAAGTACAATATCAAAACATAGGAAGAGGTAGTTCTGGTGAGAATGTCTATCTACTCTCTCAAAGGAAAGCTATCATCATGACTTAATATACTCCTTTCCCCCAAATTTACTCCTTTCCCCCAAAGATCAAATAATATTAAGACTCAAATATAACATACAAAGTTTGGACTTATGATTATATTCAAACTATAATATAATTATTAATTTTATAGACAATAATCATATTTGTTATCTATCCTTTAGAGTCTTCAACAAAAGTTTTCTTTCTTTTGTTATTATACTTAATGGATTGTTACATTTAATTTATAGTCACTACAATGCATATTCCCTTCTATGCAGTTCTTGAATTTTTGTGGATTTTGATCACATTTAATATTAGTACATTTGCAATGAACATGTGTATATCAGTTATTTACAGATTGCTTTAAACAGATTACATAAATAAGAATGACCTAGGGACAAATCTTTATGGGTGAAAGGGATATTTCTTTGTGGAATATTTTAAAACCATGTTTAAGGCTCATGATTTGTCTCAGGAATAGAATACTTGCCCAGCATGCTTAAGAGCTTGCTTTCCATCTTCAGAACTACAAAACAAAGGTATGAAATATTGAAAGGCAGGTTGTTAACTGAATATTCAAATTATCAGTTAAGACTCTAACAATTTAAGAAAATACCTGTCTAATTATCATTTCTATTACTAAATTTGACAGTTATTGCATATGTATTTGAAATTATAAATTTTAATATTATAATTTGAATGTGAATTTATTTTATTTTAGTCACAGGTGTGTTTTAGTAGTGAAGTAAAATAACTGATTTATATGCATTTCCTCTTTTTGCATTGCCTTCCTGTATTCTCTAACCATTGAATGTTTAATTTGGTCACATGAGGGATTGTGAACATATGCTCACCATAAGCTTGAATAACTTGTGTGCTAAATGTATAGATCCTAGAACTAGAGGTCATATTTAATACTGTGGCTTTAACAGACATGATGTTTATTATATCATGGTATATTTATCTTTCTATGTCTTTGAAGGCTACCACATTTGGACCCTATCAGTGGGTTCTTGGGTATGCAAGCTTTAAGTGCAAAAATAGAACACTTTTGCATTTAGGTTTATTTACTGAAGAGATTTCAAGGACTAACTGATTCGTTCCATCAAAAATTAAAATCTTCTTTAATACAGAGAATGAACACTGTCTTTGTCTTTCTCTTTTTTTTAAATTATTATCTTTAATCTTTCTTTTTGACAGTCCAGTCATTATGCTCTGCACTCCAACATTTCATCATCCAATCCTCTCCCCCGGTTTCCTAAAAATGCTGGGACTGAAATCTTATTAGATGTTTTCCCTTTCATGTATATTCTGTTGTGGTTACAATGACATTTCTAATAAGCTAAAACTACCAGTTTTTCTATTAAGAGGATTATGCATGTTCAGATATATTTATATGCATATTTATATTTATAATTATTTTTTCTATCCTACCTTATAACTCATTATTTTATTTCTTTCTAGTAATAAATAAATATGCGAATTTTCCAATTAAAAGAAATGCTGGTTTAGCATGTGCTTTCTCTATTTTCAACTATTTTCTTTCTTTTAAACGATATTTCTATTATACTTAATGATCTGGAATTTCATGTGAAAAAGAATGTCTCTATTTTGGTGATTTCTACTTGATCTCCACAATTTTAAGGTGCATTTAAACAACATGTTACATATTTGGAGGACTGCTTGCTTCCACAATTACAAACTTTCATTGCATAGAATGTTTGTTGGATGCAGGGTATGGTGGTGGAGTCAGGAGTTCATTACAATAGAAGAGATGAAATGATGACCTTCTAGCCCCCAAATGGATGTTATTTAGTGTTACTGTTGCTCCCAACATTCAGCAAGACATTCTTTATCCTGACATGGTTTTAGTGAGAATGGCCATCAGAACTCACAAGCAGTTGGTAGAACTCTTTGGGAAAGATTAGGAGGTATGGCCTTCTTGGAGGACGTATGTCACTGGGGTGTGCTTTGAGATTTCAGAAGATTTGCACATTCTAGACTTCTCCATTCATCTCATTCATGTGAATCAATATGTGATCTCTAAACAGGTCCTGCCACCAACCCTTTACTCTACTGTAAATATAAATATATTTTTTCCTCAGATGATGGTATATGAGAGCAGTATCCCAGCCTTATGGGATACTGTTTAGCTGAGACCAGAGTGCTTCTATCTAACTATTTATAGACCTAGGCCTGGAAGATTCCAGCCTCTGTACAATCTAATCTACTGCAAGCTAAAACCTGGAAGACTACAGCTTACATAGCCTATCTGTTAACCTAGGTCTAGAACATTTCAGACTCCAATATTTATTTTTCAATAAACTCACCATTTCTAGCTTTTTCTGAATTCTGACTGGCTGGTTCAAATCAACTGTTCTGGTTCAAATTCCTCTCCAGACTGGCTGATTCAAATTGGTTTCTCTCTGCTTCTGACTGAATTGCTCGGCTTCTAAAACCTATCCTTGAATGCCCCAAACTCAATTGCACTGATTCCATTGACTCAACTGCACTGAGGTGAAGAATTTCCAACTGAATTGCATTCAACTGCACTCAACTGCACTGCACTAAATTGAGCTGCTGCTACATGAATTGATATATCTCCCTGCACAGCTCTTAAGTAGCTTCACTTTCCTGTATCTTTTTTGTGAGACTTGGGCATATCCTATCTCTAACTCTCAAATCTTTAATTTATCACTTTGTATTCCCCTAAATTAGACATCATTTCCACACACAGCTGCTTCCTTTTACAAACTATCATTACCTTCAATGTTTGGGATTAAATGTGTGTACTAAGAATGTGTCTGAATTCCAGCCTATGGGTTTAAAAATGTGTCATTCCAGCCATATCACAAAGACTTAGAAATAATTTTATGTGATCTCTTGTAAGAGCAGCAATGTTGATGGATTAAAATTTCTTTATACTCTACCATCATAGACTATAAATATCTGGAACCATAAGCCCCAAATAAGCTTTTTATTTTATAACTTGCTTTATTCATGGTGTTTTATTACATGAATAGAAAACTATCTAAGATACAAGTTGGCTTCAGAGAGCAGGCTATTGCAATGACAGGACTGACCATGCTGGATTTTTGAAGGAATGCAGATGTTTTAGGGAATTTGGACTAGGAAAATGGTTGCACACTATAAGCAGAGCTTAATGGACCATCTTAATAGGAGACTGCAAGACAGGAGGGGAAAAAGCCTTGAAAACTATGAATGCCAGCTTGATAGGTTTCAGTGGGGAACAGTATTAGCAACTATGATAGGAACCATTCTTTGGTATTTTGGGAAAGACACTTGCTTTCTGTTCTTGTCCTAAAAGCTTGATGGAAACTAGATTTTAAAATACAGACAAATTTGGCAGAGGAAATTTTGAAATCTAACTTCTGAAGTCTCATATTAACTCTATCATATTTTTTGTTTAGTTTTTTGTTTTGTTAGAAATCCTTCTTCTGTGTATCTACAATGAAAAAGAGAAACTGGGACAGAAACAAATAGAAAATATACAGTTCAGTGAGTAAAAAAGCCCAAGAAATTTGCTGTAGAAGCCAAGTTTCTATTGAAAGAGAGAAGATCAAGGAGAGACTAAGTAATTCTGAAATGAAGAGGGGGAATAAACCTATCCAGCTAAGATTTTAACTTGTGAAAAGAAATGCTTAAATTTTCTGCTTCTGAAAAATAACTAAGACAAGTGGTCCTAAAACTTTTCTTGATGGCCAAACTCCATCTAAACCGGGGAGCTGAACATGGATGTACTTGCCATGTGTCTACTGGTATATTCCATTTAATATTTTTTGTATTCATAAATTATATAAATTGTTAAATTCATATTTTCAGAGAAATTTGACTCCATTAGAAAAGTATGCACTTCTAATTTACTAGCTTGCCTCATGCCTAGCAAACTGTTTAGAATATTGTATGAATTGACAAACTATTGACTAATAATTAACTGTATATATCTACATCATCTGTGAACTGTTTGAGTATATGAAAGGGCTGATCCTGCTGATCCAAAGCTGCATGATTTTTATGATAGGGCAACAACTGGATAACCAGGAAGAGTCCCAGTAAGGATCCAATGTTGATGGTGTCACAGAACCAAGAGAATTCAAGCCATTGTGGCATATATTTTATATACCATATAATGCTCTGAGTAAAGATGGCTGTTGCTTGAGACTTTAGTTTCCTTCATTTATTAGCTCCAATCTTTCGTGTGTGTGTGTGTGTGTGTGTGTGTGTGTGTGTGTATCTGTGTGTGTGTCTAATTAACCTGTGAGTATTTATACCTAGTCAGTAGCCATTTATCCATATTTACAAATATTGATGCATTTATACTTGGCTTATTTACATTAGTTTTTGTAGTTATTTCAAATGACAGTTTTAAAGGGGAACTATTGCTTTAATTATTGATGAAATTTAATGACTACCTATTGGAACATGGTCCAATAATAGCATCATATGTGGATAATTCTGAATACTTATGAAAAAAAATCTTTTTGAAACAATGCAAGGGTCTTGTGACCTGTTTCTTCAAACCTATGGATTTGTTATTGGATCATGCTTTTGTGTCCTTTCTAAGTGTAGCTGATAGACTATTTACTTCAGATTATTCATTACATCTGAGTATTTGTATTTGTTTATACAGTTCAATGAAAAGAACATGTTTTGGCTGCATGCATGTGCATCTTCTCTGCCATATGTGGTTAGTCATTATGATTGTATAGGTTCCTGATGTGACTCTTCCTGACCTTCAGAATATAAATTGTCTGATGCTCTGAATAAAGTTGGCTTTTGCCTGAGACATCAATCTACTTCATTTATTGTCTCCACCCTTCCACATCTTACCACCACAAGAGTGGTAAACAAGTACTCATTACTTTGTTGCATCTATATTGTTCAGTGTAATGAAAGAACACAGACGTTTTGATGCCTTTGATGCCTGTGACAATTCAGCTTGATTGTCAAATGGAATCTAATTGCAATAAACCAAAAGATAAGCCACACAATACTTATAAGGGAATTTTGATCAGAATATATTAAGTAGGAAGACCTACTATAAACTAGAAAGATACCATCCCTTTCATTATTAGACAACTAAACAGAGGTTTCAAAGAAACCTCTTTTGGGTCTGTTTTACTCTGTATTACCTTGACATAATGCTGGCAAGTTCATCTACCCTGATCACATCTTTGCTGTAGAGTACTCCTTCACATTTTGTTGTAGGTTCATACATGCAGTACACATTTTGCTGTGAGTTCATCTACCTTCTTCACACCTTGATTTTGGTTCATATACACTGCTCACATTTGCTCTAGACTCTATCAACCCTGTCAATATCTCATTGCGGGTTCTTCTCCAGAGTTCACATCTTGCTTTGTGTTCATCTGTCTTCTTCACATCCTGCTATTGGTTCATCTACCCTGTTCACATTTTTCTCTGGGTTCATTTAACCTGTTCACATCTTGCTCTGAGTTCATCTACCCTATTCACATTTTCCAGTGGTGTTCATCTACTCTGTTCATATCTTGTTGTGGGTTCATCTATCCTGTTTTCCTCTTGCTCTGCATTCATCTGCTTTGCTCACAACTTGCTCTGGGTTCATCTACCCTGTCCACATCTTGCTATAGACTCATCTACAGTGTTGTTGCTATTGCCTCTGTTGCTACCATTCATCTCTGACATTGGAACCTGGATTCTTCATCCCTCTAATGTAGGCTAATGAAGAGAAGGTCTCCATAAATTTCCTTGGGATGCCACAGGAGACTTGAACTACTGATTCAGTTACCTACTTTGACTTCACAGCTAACAGGTTTTTCCTATAAAGTCAAGACCCAAGGGTTGAGCTACCCACATTGTAAAGAAAAACAAACAAACAAACAACAAACAAAAAACACAACCTCCTTTCAAAAATATATTCATTGTTAGGGGCCAGCTGTTGTTCTTTCTTGTTTAATTCTGCTTGAGGCAGTGGATGGGGAAGAGCTTCGGTGGGTGGGTAAGACTTGGTCTTACTAGATATTTAAGGTCTCTGTGTAATAATACAACATGTACATACCTTAAGTCTAAGTTAATTTGCTGCAGTAGGTGACCTGCCTGTTTGAGTTCCTCTGAGGCCAGAAACTTTTTAGCACTTCATTGTAAAACAGCAGGGAAGAAGAAGATGAAGAAGAGGAGGAGGAGGAGGAGGAGGAGGAGGAGGAGGAGGAGGAGGAGGAGGAGGAAGATTTATTGCTGGTGCTTCTTTCTCTGGTGAATCATCCAGAAACCTCTCTGGATAAACTGGTTAGCTCTTTGTGAACCTGAGAGGAAGGAAAGAAAAAGAATTAAGATGATGTATACAGGCAAATATGCACAGACACATATACATTCAAACATTCATACACCCACCTTCTGGCCAAGCCAGACCATCTATCACAATCAACTCCACAAGTATTCATGAATGCTTACATGCATACATGTACGAATACCTACACACAAAGATATAGACAAACAGACAAATACATTTGGATGGATGGGTGGGTGGATGGGGCAAAGCTTCCACAGCCACACTATTCAAACAACCAACTTTGTTTCTTTTCTCTGGTCTTAATATACGTTCTTAGACCAAATGTTCTTTAAAAAATTGGCTCAGAGATAAAATGCTACATAAAATGGGAGTTAGAGAAGGATGATGATATCATGTTTAAAGCAGTGTTTCATTATAATGTACTCATTAAAAGTTCAAAACAACAGTTTATACATGGCCTAGTACACATCTGTGACTTTATCCTTGGACCTAAATATTATTCCTTGAACACAAAATTGGCCCAAATACATTTCTCCTTTTAATGTGATTATGAAAGCTCATTGTATTTCATATTATGCAGACTTTACTTACTATTCTCAGTGGTAGGCACATTTTATTCTTGATTCTCACTTTAATGCATATTTCTAGAAACTATGACTATCTCTAAAAACTTTCTACTTAAAATTGTTTGAATTAAGTCAGGAATTATCTAGAATTGTTTTCCACTTTTGTATATAGCCATACTACCAGATAGTATATCTTCACTGTTCTGTAGAGAGCTGCTCAAAAGTTTGGGCTAATACCTAGTGATAGTGACCTATTTAATAATAACAGGAAAATCATATTAATAGCAGTAATCTTTCCTAAAATGAATTTCTTCTAGGCCTTGTCTATTGGAGAAAAACCATTGTGGATTTTAATCCATGGAGGACTTATCTCAGGAAGATCATAAGCTAGTTATTAGCTTCTCGTATGATGACTCCTGACAATTCATTATATTATTTCTTTTCCTCTAGTCCAGTGGTTCTCAATCTTCCTAATTATGGAAACCTTTACTACATTTGTTCATATTGTGGTGAACCTAACCATAAAATTATTTTTTTTCTTTTTTCTTTTTTTCTAAGTTTTTTTTTCATATTTTATTTACATTTCAAATGTTTCCTCCTTTCCAGATCTCCCCTTTGGAACCTCCCCATTCCCTCTGCCCTCCCCCTGCCACTATGGGGGTATTCTCCCAACCACTCACTCTCATCTTCCCTCCTCGGCATTCTCCTATACTGGGGCATCTAACACCCTCAGGCCCAAGGGCCTCTCCTCCCCCTGATGAATAACAAGACCCTCCTCTCCCGCATTTGTGGCCAGCACCATGGGTCCCTCCATGTGTATTCTTTGGTTGGTGGATCAGTCTCCAGGAGTATCGGGGGTTCAGGCCAGTTGCCACTGTTGCTGCCTCCCTGGGGATGCAAACTCCCTCAGCTCCTTCAGTCTTTTCTCCAAGTCCTCCATCTTGGACCTCACACTCAGCCCTAATGTTGTTGCTGCGAAGTGACTCTTGGGTATTTCAAACTTTTGGGCTAATAACCACTTAACATTGAATACATAACATGTTCATTCTTTTGTGACTGCATTACCTCGCTCAGGATGATATTTTCAAGATCCATCCATTTGTCTGCGAATTTCATGAAGTCATTGTTTTTAATAGCTGAGTAGTATTCCATTGTGTTATAACTACTTTATAACTGTAATTTTGCTACTCTTGTAGATAGTAATGTAAATATTGGATCTAAAGGATATCAGATGTGCAACCTCTATGGGGATTGTAACCCACAGGCTGAGAACCACTAAGACCCTTAAACAATACAGTGATATAATTAGAAATTATCAAGTGCCTGTCTAAATGAATGTCAAAGAAATCACTCTATTTTCTCTTTTGAGATATGGTCTAATTGTATTCAGCCTCTACCATAGCTGGTCAATAAAATAATAACAGTATAAGAACAATCTATATTTTAGGTGTGGGGAAAGTTTATATATGTTTTATGATTCCTTGTTAAATTAGCATATTTCTAGACCATATATTCATGAAAAAATTTTAAATTTGAAGATTTACAATATATATCATAATATGCTAGCTATTAATATTATTTCAATAGAAGCCATACTTACTTGATATTTATGCATGGATGCTATGAAAAATAATTTTAATAATCAATTGTTTTCTTGTTCAATTTACAAATTTATGTAGTGGCATAAGTATGATAAATGTTGATAGATAAAATAAAAATGTCTGAATTACTATATTTTTAACTGAAAACTTATATGGGCTACATAACCAAGAAGTAGTGTGGGGTCTATGCTGTTTGGTCTTAGCTTTGTATTGATCTCAGTGTGTACCCTTAGGCAATATGTCTTTCAATAATATCACTAGCTAAGTGAAGCATTTATCACTTATAGCTTAAGATTCTTGAGATATTTTTATAATACTTTTACAGTTTTTGAATGTTGCTTCAGATTTTGTAAGCAGTAAACTCTGTCACTGTGATCAATAAGAAAACACAGCACAGAATTCATAAATTCTTTACCATCATTGCTTTGAACTCCAACCAAACATGTTAAGTAATCTTACTGATTGGTGAACATTTTTGTACAATTTTCTTCTTCCTTTTATAACTATTTACAATATATTTTTTTGTGATTGGATAGCCAAAACAAAAAAACATAAAAAACCAAAATAACAGTTTAAGTCTCTTATCTTCATGGACCTCTTATTGGTGTTTATTGTTTTGCTCATATGAATGCTACATCATATAGTTAATAATTTTGACAAGAAATTTTGCTTTCAATTTAACTGTAGACATTATTAGCACAATGCTAAGGATTTGATAAGCAATAATCTTGTGTGTTATAAGAATTCTCATTTCCTAGGTATCGGTCAAACAGTTAATAAGCCAACTATAGGGCAAGTAGTTTTATTGTATATATATATATATATATATATGTCTGGCTAGTCCAGAATGTGTGATACTCCTGATTGAGTTTTCTCAGAGCATATACACTGTTGGCATTACATGTATCTACCACCATATCTGTCAAGAAAGTATGTAAGTAACAGTACTATATTTGATTGTTCTAAATGCTAATTTTAAAATAATTTTATGAGTGTTACATGCATTTACTGTGAGGGAAAGGGAGAGAGAGAGACATAAAGAAAAAGAGGACATAAGGAACGGGGGGGGGGTCAAGTGTCTGTTTCAGAGAATGACTTCTACCTTTTAGATTCCAAAGCTAAAATTCAGGTCATCAGGCATGACAGAAATCACCTTTACCAACTGAGCCATCTTGATGACTCGTTATTGATTATTTTTATTTTATTTATTTTATTCTTTGTCAGTTTCACATTGTGCACTCCAGTCCCATCCACTCATCTTCCTGTTCTCTTGTATAGATCTTCCACCCTTGCAACCTCTCCAAAACACATATACACAAATAAACAAAATATAAACATAGAAATGCATAGATAACAGCTTGTAATAGAAACTGTAGTTGTCACAGTGTGTTCCACAGTATACCCTCTGTCCATATATCTTCACTTGTAAATATTCATTGCAATGATTGATTTGTCTGAGTTGAGTTCTCTGACTTTTGTGACAGCATCAACTCTTCCTGATTATCCCATTGTTGCCCTCTGTCATGGAAATCATAGAGGAGTGTTGGATCAGCAGGACCAACCCTTTCATGCATTCAAACAGTTCACAGATAATGTAGATTTTGTGGTTGGCCTACTCAAAACCCTAGATATGGGAGCTGAGCTAGTCAACATGCTAGCTTTCCCTTATCTTCACCATTAGGGTGAGCTCTCCAGCATTGCTGTGGCTAGGCCAACCAATGCCATCATCTGCAAAAGACAAGTTAAGTTCTACTCCCATGCTCACAGAGTAGGCTTGTTTGAATCCATGCCAATAAAGACATCTCCACTGTGCTGCCCAGTGTAAATGGAGGCCTGACTCTTCCAAGTGCTGCAGCTATCAAAGGTCTTGGTTAGCTTTCCCACTCCCATCCCCAGAAGAGCTGGCTCACCTGTCCCTTCATGGTTAAGGCCAGTTCCACTATGTTGCCTGCTCTTCACAGTACTATAGCCATTCAGGGACAGAGATAGAGCTCCAGTTCTTATGACCTTGGGACCAGATTTCCTGACTACCACAGGTGGCAAGGGATAAAATAGGGAAAGGCATCTTCTATGCCCATATGATCACCTCATTGCAGAAGAGTGATGGGGTCAGCACTTCTGTGATCTTGCCTTCAAGACATCAGGGCCAGCTTTGCTGTACTGTCAAGGTGAGGTACAAAGTCCATTCTCCTGAGTGCTACAGTTTATGAGGGCCATGTCCAGATCCCCTGCTTTCATGAACCAGGAAGCAGCTTTCAATACTATTAGATATGTCAATGGGCAAGAGTGGGGGGAAGTCATTACCTATGCCCTTGCTACCTCATTACAGACAAGGAGCAAACTCTTCCACATTCCCACCATCTGGGCCAGCTCATGCATTCCCCCACACCCCAGATCTGTTGTGCTCTCCAAGTGAGAGGTACAGAGCCTACTCTCAGGAGTCCTACAGTGGTGAAAGGTGGGGCCAGCTCCATAGAACCCCAGCCAGTGAGAGGCATGTCCACTTTTACATAACCCGAGGACATCTTTATTTCTACCAGGCACATACACATGTTCTTTAGTGGTAATATGAGTCATGGTCATCAACACAGACACCTGATGCTGCATGGCCATGGACCTACACATGGCCTTCAGTGGCAGCAACAGCTGGGACTTCTGCATGGACTTGAATTTTGTAGTGGCTCCTGCTGTAGGAAGGGACACGTGGTTTCTGAGCTTCTGGGTGATCTGCTTTGTTGTGTTACATGGCATGATGATAAGTGGGCCCATACGTCTATAGCCCATGGCATGACTGCTGGTGTGCTTATTTTTGTCTTACCTCTCCTGTACCACATGACCTGCCTGGGCAGTGTGGCAAAGGGCAGGTCACTGGGCATCATTTGCAACTTAAATATTTACTTTAAAACTGTTTCTCTTTAATCATTTTAAAATAAGTTACTTTTATGACATTTTCTATGAAATGAAAATAAATTATTTTTTTAAAAAAATAAACAAACAGTTTAGGTCCTCGCTTGACAATCTTGCATTAGAAGAGAGAAATTTATGTAATATATAAGTTCATTGTTTCATAAGGTTAAATGCTGCTTTAAATGTCACGCTGATATTTAGTGTCATCTTCAGATTTAATTATCTATTTTGGATGTGGACACTGATAACGTTACTGACTTGAGTAGAAACTTTACAAAATATCCTGAAGTAGATTATAACTTGATCACTAGCTTCACTTTATGCTATATAAACATCTGTAATATTTTTCTTGTGGAACATTATAGACCTTTTCAACTGAACAGGCAATTCCAAAAGCATGGAGGATAAATGTCTACCTGCTTATCCAGATAGCATAATTGATTTACTGACTTAGCAAGGTTTTCTGACATCATTCAAATATCCAGAAAGCCAGTTTTTTTTTAACATGCTTAAATAGTTGTTGTCTTCCATCAACTCCTGTTTTCCACTGCCCCAATCATGACTGAATCATTTAAAGAGTTAGAGAGAGATGCCTTTCATGAAATAAACTGATACAGGGATTTATTTCTAAACATGATCATATTTTAATGTTCCTTGTACTTCAGCCATTATATATTTGATAAAAGAGAGATACATTCAGGAGCTTACAACTGAAAACCTTTGTTTTGGAATAAGGCATATTTATTTAATGACTCTGTATGCCTGCTGTCACTATAGTTAAGCAGATTCACTGGACTATTGAAGAGTGAGTAGCAGATAAGGAAAGTGGCAAGTGCAATGGTTGATGAAAGACAACTAGAACAACTATCTGTATTTAAAAGACATAAAAGAATGAGACTGAAAGATCCTCATGAGAAATCTTAAGAGGCTCAAAAATTCAGACAAGGTGATCATGCCCAAATTTGATACTTTTTGAAACCATATTGAAATTTTGAAGAAGCACTTCCTTTGTCCTTTTGTGGAACAATGAGTTAGCATCCTATGAAAAACTTTGATTTATTTTTGTTTGTTTTACGATCCCTGAAAGTAAGGTAGCCTATGCAATAAGCTCTCATAAAGGTTCAACAACACTAAACATGCATGTTTATTAAAATAATGTGTGCATTTAACAACATATCCCACAGTTTGATATTGCAAGTTACAGATTTAATAAATCCTAATAGTCTAATGATGTTGGTGGTGGGATTTTATTATCTCAGTCTGCAGAGGAGTCAAACTGGGCATGTTAATTGGTCAACCATTGTTCCTATATCATGCCTTTTCCCATACTGAAGACTCTTCTGGAGTTCTAACATTTGCTAGTTTAATCTACATAATAAAGCATATACTATAAATATGCAGAAAATCATAATTTTAAAGATTGCTTATTTTTCCCTGTAAATACATTAACATGTAAGTTCTACAAATATCTGTGTTGTGAGATTTTAGCATAAAGAGGAAGCTGCCTTCTTACTACTGTCATCTCCTTGCCTACTAAATTTTGATGTTTACCAGGTTATGCATTGTCAGTTATTAGTCTTACACTTACTTGTCTATATGCTGTATCTCTTTGCAACCTCATATTATTAATATGACTTTCCTTTTCTATGGATTGCTCATAACTTCTTGAAAAAGCATTTTAATTATTCCATGACTTTATCTTAACTATATAGAATAATATTTTGTTAATCATTTCATACCTATGGTGATACATTAAAATATTAAAGGAAATATTCTTATATTTTTCAGTATATGCTTACCCCTCAGTAGAGAAGAATGCTATATATTTTGAGTGACCACCAGCAAGCACATGCTGAAATATCTTTCAAGTATTTATGATTATGCATGAAGAGCTTTTCATTACTGAGTTCATTACTGGACTTCCTGCTTACTGTATGTTACACAGATTTCATTTGCTCTTAATTAAAGTTTAAATAAAGTGGTCATATTGAAGAAAAATATTTATTTGTAATTGTTGTCCTGTACTCCTAACATATCACTTGTGAACTGGTTTCTTTTGCAATGAGCGTTTTCTACTATAGAAGAAAATGCAGATTTGCAAAAACCTCAATATTGCTTGAGGCTGTTAGTTATTGCCTTTTCTTGACTGAAGGTTCCTAGCTATCTTTTGCTTTCATGTTTTTTTTTTTTTTCCTCAGAACTTTAAGTGTCTCGTTTATTACAGTTTCTAGAAGTTTCTTCTCCTGCACTTTGATTACAATTGCTAGCAAATGTGTCTGGCAAAAGACAATTGCCAGGGTAGGAAGTGCTGGTTTCTCAAAAGGGTCTTTCTTGGAATCAATCAGAAGGAATATTTTCAGTGATATAAGATGACTGTCCACACTGCAGAGGTAGTGAACCATGCTTTTATAGCCTCAAATGTCAGAGCCTTCCATTATGGTTAAGAAGATTAATTCAAAAGAAGGTCATATGCCACATTCTGGTTTATGAGAAGGTATGATCTATATTAATCTAAATAATTGAAATTTTTGTACATTATATTCTCATTTTTATAAGACAGCCATCATTTAATTGAGTATTAATAGGATATTTTTTTAAAGTAGGTGGTTTAAATCAGGATTTTTACATGAGTATATTATTTAATGTTCTTATAGTGACATACAATATAAATAAATAATGTTCTTAATATTTCAGGGAAATTCTGAACTTTATATCTAGGTTTTCAGCAAGATTTTGAAACACAAAAGTATGAAAAAAGCCACCATAGTGACAATTATAAATAATGTAATCTTAATATAACTGTTTGTTCTTTCTTGTATGTTGATTAAATACTGGTAGATTAATTGTGCATCTCAATTTCAGATTTAGGATCCAGTTAGGTCTAATTGAAGGACTGTCTACACATGGCAGGTGTTTCATGGGAAATGGAATAAATGCAATTATTTTGGGTAGGGCTTAAAAAAATAGGTAAGATAGCTGATATAAAAATTGGATAACAAAAATTGTAGAAGAATTGAACTTTCTAAGCCTCTTAATAAAAAATATGTCAAAATATATATTAATCGAATAGTAATAGCTCATAAAGTAATGAAATTTTGAAACCTTGTATTATGTGCTACCTCTTCTGTGTATAAGAGACACAAAATACCAGCCTGAGGAAAATATGAGGATGAGGAAAAGATGTTCAAGAAGATAACATTCCAAGTCTTATTCCATGTAGCAATACTGATGGTGTATGAGGCTTCTTCTAATATTAAGTTCATGCACAAACAAAATACAATGATCCATGGCTTTGTCATAATCTATACTATGTGATCTTTATTTTCAAAACCATTAACACGCTCATGTGAGTGACAAATAAGACACATGATGTACATCAACATGCTTAAGAAAAATAAACCCCATTCTGTAGCAGCAGTGAAAACGTTGCCTTTTGCTTGTTCTTGAATAAAACTTGAAATTGTTCCAAAGCTCTGAAACACGCTAACTTTGGTATTCTAATCTATGACTTTTATGATTGTGAAAATTCATATTAGAAAAGTAAGTTGGAATGACACTTAAACATTATGGGTCTGGGGGTATAGAGAGATGGTTTAGGGGTTGGGAGCACTTCTTCCTCTTCCAGATCGGAAGCTCTATTCCAAGCATGCAAGTGGTAACTCTCATCCTTCTAACTGTAATTCCCAGGGTCCTCACATCTTGTTCTGGACCCTGCATGTACTGTATGCACATGATGCACTTATATACATGAAAACAAGGTGCTAGTATACATGAAAAATTTATGAATGCTAGTATTTTTCTTTATAAAATGGGGGAGATTTTTAATAATCAGATAATTAGAAAGGTCAAAAGATAAAATGAATATTCAAGGATTTCAAAATTAAATATAATAATTATTATAGGTCTCCTTTTGCTTCATTTTACATGTCTCTAGTAGAAAAGTTCATCTAAGATTATTTCTTTATTTTAATTTTGAGACAGGATTTTACTGTGTAACTCTGGCTGCCTGGAACTCACAATATAGACAATGCTGTTTCTTAATTCAGAAATTCCTTGCATCTAGAATGGTAGCATTAAAGGTGTGTTCTGTCACTCCCAACCAGGAAAACTTATTTTCAAGTAACCACTGGAGTTATAGCATTATAGATTAAAATATAAATGTTAATGAATAAATTGTTTTCAATTTATTTCCAAAATTGCCAACAATTCTGTTTTGATACTGAGCAAGTAAAAATCTTCAAAGACCATTTAAGGTTACCTGACAAAACAGGCATCTGAATATTATGTAAGATGTTTTATTCATGTTAGTTGAGCAATGTTGAACAAGTTAAAGTGACATTTAAACCAGAGTGGAGGAGTTAAGTGTGAATCAAAATTATATTTGCCAAAATAGGTAGCTGGTATTTCTACAGATTTTAAGGATAAAAATACATTTTAAAGTTTATTCACACTAGGTATATTTTCCTGATGTGAGGCTCATGATCTAAAGGCTACTACTACAACAGTCTGTGTGTAGAATTTATCTGTTATTAATAGTACATTAAGATTAAAGTTTTAAAAGTTTGAGGACAGAAATGAGTCTGTCTGGATGGAAGTATACTTTCCTCACAGGTGCAAGGACCAAATACCCAGTCCCAGCGCACACACACACACACACACACACACACACACAAATTTTAAATAATCCTTTGCAGAAAACTCTCTTAGGAAAAAAGGTGAAAAAATGAAGATGTTCAAATAAAATTACCTAAAGTTTAAGAAAATAAGCAATTTTATTGAAAAAATGAAAGAACTGCAAAATAAAAATTCATGTTACTTTTTTTTTTTTACATTTAGATTATATTTCAAAACCTGATGTCATGATTGATTGAAAATACATAGCTCTAGCAGAGGATAAAATACATATTGGTAAATAATATGGACCAAAGATTTCTTTGAAACAGTTTCAACACATCATCATTTAATGTCTACCAGGCTCTCAGCATTTTTAATCACACAGACTTTTCTCCTCATGGTTTTCACTTACTAAAACAAAAGAAAACAAAAAAGTGGGGGGAGATGAATAAAAGTTTAACAAAATCAGAGAAAATACAGTTTTTCTGTTTATATAAACCAAATAATTCAATGACACTATATAAACATTTCCTTGATTTTCTTAGGATTTCACTTCCTTTCAAAGACAAAATAACAATTGGTTATAAGATATACCAGCTAACTTACCACCAACTTGATTAGATCTGGAATCAACTAAGAATATGGCCTCTGGGTGAGTTTGGCAGGGCATTTCAAGGAAAGAAAAACTACCTGAGACAGGAGGACCTTCAGAGTAGGCAGCACCCTCTGTGGAAGCCCATATAAAAAGATGCACTAGTGAAAAGTTATGCTGCTAGCTGACCAATACATGTTGATGTTGATCTGTCTACTCACGGTTATTCTTCTCTCTCTTCAGTAAGCAGGTTCTACAGCCTTTAAAAGCAAACTGAAGACCATAAGCTCCTCACGAATCCTCTAAGCCTTCAATGCTGCATCAGAACTTCTGAGCTATACAGGCTTATGGACTAGCAGGTACCCAATTCTCAGGCTACATAGCATGGAACAGCCATTGTTTGACCACACAGTGGTGTTTTGAAGGCCAGTAAATCCCTCTTTGTAAGATATATTTACTCTAACAGTTCTGTTCTTTCACATGACTTTGACTAATATATATTATGTATCTTTTAATTAAAATTTTATTTGTATATACACATTAAATATTTTACTTATCTCTTTTCATTTTTTCCAAGTAGTAGACAATTCATTTTTCATATTGATATAATTTATTGATATTAGAAAATCATATCCATAGAATAATAAATTATATTCTTTTAAATAAGTTCTTTGAGTTATACAGCTCTTGGCTGTAATTGGCTGTAATACTGAATTGAATACCCATATTGTAGGAGTCATCATTTGACCTAGAGATATCTGCTCTAACATGGGAGACAGCACATGGATAGTAAGAAAATGGAACTAAAGAAACCATCTTTACAGTCAATGCAAATATTACATGAAAAAAAAAACTGCTTATGAAACGTTGTTTTACTGGGATAGAAGCAATACATGAGCAGTTAAAAGCACTTTCTGTTCTTGCAGGGAGTCTAGGTTCCATTCCCAGCTCATCATCATTATCAATTCCAATTTCAGGGTATCCAATAAACTCTTTTGGCTTCTATAGGCAACAAACATTCATGTGGTGAACACACACACAAACACCTAGAAAACACATTCATCTACATAAAAATTAAAAGGGCATATATTGTTTTTAAGAAACTATTTTGTTAGGAATGTAGTTCAATGTTAAAATACTTGCCTGGCCCTGAAGACAGTGGTTTCAATTTTTAATATTGAAACATACACCCACGAAAAACTAAAACAACTTTACAAGTTACTTTACACTACTTTACAACTAAAGCTACTTTACAAGGTATGAAGTTACTCAGAAATAGTTGCCATAGTTATTATAATGATGTTAAGTTGTATTTTTTTTATATTTTTTGTTGCTGGGATAAAATGCCCAAACACAAACAACTAAAGGTAGAACTGGTTTAATTTGGCAGACAGTTCCAAAGGGAGAAGTCCATCATGTCAAGAATATGCAAGGAAGGTATATGGCTAGAGAAGAAGGTTGATTAGTCATACGCAATGCATACTCAGGAAGCAAAGAGTCAACAAGAAGTGGGACCTGGATATAAAGTCTTTAGACCTGCTTTCAGGAACCTTTTAGCAAAACATTATCTCTATATCCTTCCCAAGCACTACCACCCTCTGGGAAACAAGTGTTAAAAAAAACTTGGGTGTAGGTCCTTGTTGGCCATCAATGGGAGAAGAGGCCCTTGGACCTGAGGGTGTTCGATGCCCCAGTGTAGGGGAATGCTAGGGAGGAAAAACAGGAGTAAGTGGGGGGGGGGAGAAAGCAACCTCATAGAGGCAGGGGAGGTGGGTTGGGATTGGGGGTTTCCAAAGGGGAGACCTAGAAAGGAGAGAACATTTGATATGTAAATAAAGTAAATATCCAAAAAAATTTTAAATAATAAAATAAAATAAACAAAACTGCACTGCTGTTTATGTGAGAGACTTGTCTTGCAATTAGGAAGTACACACTGGATATGTAGGGTAAAGTTCTATGATATATACACTTGTTCTCATGTGGTTTAAAATATCTATAGTTCGTGGGAAAAAATTCTTGGGTATATATAAGACATTTTGTAATCCAACCACAACATTCTACCTTGGATTCCATAAACTTGTGGCAATGACTAGAAGTAAAATACATTTATTCCCACTTCAAAAGTCTCTATATTCTTTAATAATCTGAATGTGTTATAGTGTCTAAAATCCAAAGTCTCTTCTATCTAGGTAATATCTCAACTGTAACAGCTTTAAAATTAAGAAACAAATAATATGCCTCTAGCGTGTATTGGCACTAATTATACATTCCCAATCTAAAGGAGAGGAATAAGGGCAAAACAAGGAAAGACTGGAAAAGAAAATTGAGTAGTGCAGACACTAAGACTTTCAACTCTGTGTCAGGTATCCACAAATATTAATGAGATTATTTTTATTAAGTCTATATGCAAAGAGCTTAGGTATTACTGTTCCTTCAACTTACTCTCTAGCAACTCTACATGCCACTTTCTTCAGTGGCTTTTCAGTGATCCTGGCTTCTCTAGTATCCTGAATTCTATAAGGTACTTTGGGCTTTACCTGCATGGCACAATACATTGGCATTCCAAGGCTTCCTTCCAGGGATATGAACCTTTATTGTGCTGCATGACCCTCTCAGTTTGTTATCTTTCATGCCTTGAAAATCAGTACCACATTCTCTTGGGTTTTTTGTTTGTTTGTTTGTTTTTGTTTTTGTTTTTTTTATGTTACTTTTGTTTCTGTTCTGAAACTTGATCTATTTTCTTAGTTTCATCTGAGTTTTTGTTCAAACTACTTTTTCTCTTTCAGAGTATATATGTACAGTGTTTAGAAGAAAGTGAAGTGATGTGTTAGTTACTTTTCTATTGTTTTGAAAAGTTGCCATAACAAAAGCAGTTTACAGAAGAAAGAGCTTGTAGAGTTTTATAGTTCCAGCGGTTTAGGGCTTGTGACAATCATGTTGAGACGCATGACAACAGACAGATAGGCTTGGTACTGGAGCATTAACTGATAATTTACTAACATTATTATCCTCAAATACAATGCAGAAAAAAAGACTGACGAAGAGTGGCATAGGTATTTGAAATTTCAGAGCCCACGTCCAGTGACACAGTTTCTTGTCAAAGGCAACAGTTCTATCTACTGAAAACCATGCTTTCAAATATGTAAGCCTATGGAGGCCATTCTTTCTCAAACAACCTAAAGTGGTAAGATAATTGAGATGTTCTATTCTTTTGTGGAGGTTGTATAGAGATTTACAGGTTCTATTTCTAACCTTTGGGCAATGTGCTAGTGTCTACTTGAAAATACACTACCCAAGGTTTAGACCTTACTTGCCAATCTCTTCAGCTCTTTGCCTCATGAGTTCTGGAATTAAGGAACTGGGATATCATGCCTGGCTAACAAATAATTCATAAAATATTTTATTGATTCTTTGTGAATTTCATATCACTCCCTCCAATCCCACACATCTCATCTTTTTTTTTTTTAATCTGTCTTCAGCCTTTGCAACTTCACCTCCAAAAGAAAATTTAAAAAATTAAAATTAAAATTAAGAAGTCATTATGGAAACTCTAGTGTGTCAGTGTTTCACACAGTATACATCCTTTTGTCCACACGTCATTACTTGCAAATGTTCATTGCAATGAGTCATTGGTCTGGTTTGAGGCCTCTGGCTTCAGCGACACATTCAATACTGGATCCTCACTGGGACTCCTCTTGGATAACCTGTTGTTGCCCTGTGACATGGAGATTCTCAAGATTCAGTTCCACAGGACTGTCTTGTTCACATTCTCCAGCACTTCGTAGAAAGTGTATATGTTGGGGCGGACCAACTCATAGACCTGGCTCTGGGCCTGAGTGATATCTTAGTTGGTTAGCCTGCCAGCACTTCTTCATACACACCGTTAAGGTCAGCTCTTGAACACTGCTTCCCACTAGTTCACCCAAGTGCTGCAACAGGCGAGGGGTGAGATCACCTTTCATCTCTCACAAAAATGATTTTTTGAAAGAACTATTTAAAGCCAAAACAGGCTAGAAAAATGTATTCTGAGGTTTGAATGACTATAACTAAAAAACTGTATTATTAAATCCAACAAAACTATCCACTAAAATTGAAGAAGAAATAAAATTTCCATGAAAAAAATTAATAAAAGAAATTATGACCAATAACCTAGTTCTACAGAAGATATTGGAAGAAATTATTTGGTCAAAAAAGAAAATTAAATATTCTCAAGAGGTCACAGAGAACAAATACATAGTATCAGAAAACTAATTCAAAATATGTCAAAGAAAACACCACAAGATCAAACAGAAATTAATATACATCTTTCATTTAAAACTCAATATTAATGGACTCAATCTGGCAATAAAATGATACAGACACAGACTGAAATAGAAAACAGATTCATATTTTTGTTGCCCCCAAAAACACATTAGATAAAATGACAGTAAAAAGATACTTCCAGCAACTGTAATCAGGAAACACACAGGCATTGCTACTCTGATATCTAACAAAAGATATTTCATACTAAAGCTACTCAGAATTAATAAAGAAGGTTTCTTCATATGCAGTAAAGAAAAAAATCACCAAGAGAATATGATAATTCTAACCACATATGCACTAACCACTGGCATACCCAAAACTCAGAAAAAGAAATAATATTAAATCTAAAAACCACAGATTAACCTGAACATAGTAATAATGATGATAGTAAGTGACTTTAGTACCATACTCTGTCCAACAAACAGGTCATCTGGACAAAATTAAACAGAGAAACATTGGAGTTAATGATAACATAAATCAGTTGAATCTGAAGCAGTTCTACTTGAGTATTATGTAGACATACTAAAAACTATACTTTTTTCTCAGCCACTGATGGAACTTTCTTCAAACTTTATCAGGTATTTGTAAATTGAGAATGTTTCAACTAGTATATAAAAGTTGAATCAAATCATGCATTCTATCTAACAACAAAGGAACAAATCTGGATACTAACAACAGTAGAAATGGCCAAAAATAAATAAACAAATAAATAAATAACTTTTTCTTAACTTACTTTTTACTTATTAACTTTACATACAACTCACTGCACCCTCCTAGTCATTAGTCATGCCCTCCTACAATCTTTCCCTCAACCCCTCCCCTTCTCTGAGTGGATGAATCCCGCCACCCCATGTTATCTCTCCACTCTGGCACTTTAAGTCTGTACATGGTTAGGAAATTACACTCCCACTGGTACCAGACAAGGCAGTCCAGCTAGATGAACATATCCCACACACAGGCAACAGCTTTTGGGATAGCTCTCATTCCAGTTGTTTGGAACACACATGAATACCAAGTTGCACATCTGATACATATGTGTAGGGAGGCCTAGGTCCAGCCTGTGCATGTTCTTTGGTTGGGGTTTCAGGCACTGAGAGCCACAAGGATCCAGGTTAGTTGACTCTGTTGGTTTTCCTGTGGAGTTCCTATCCCCTTTGGTCCCACAATCCTTCTTAGTATTCTTCCTTAAGAGTCCCCAAACTCTATTCATTGTTTGGCTGTTGGTGTCTGCATCTGTGTGAGTCAGATAAAAACAAACTAACGAACACAAAACAAAACAAAAAAACTCTTGAAAGTCAAACATATTATCTATTGAAGTAATTAAAAACATTTTAATAACCTCTAGAACGGAATGAAAATGGAAAAATGGAAACATGACACACACAAATATATGGAACACAGACTAAGGTGGTTTGTTAATCTGCTCAAAAGCTTTCTGGATCTTGAGTACTCACAGGTGTTAGCACTCAAGTCAACTTTCCTGTCCAGAATTCCTCAGCCCACTTGAGACTTTAAGATTATTAATTCTTCCCCCTTAGCACACCTTTCTTGTTGCAGTGCAGAGAGGGAGATTTATCTTTGATAGTACAATTCAAGCAATTTTCTCACCTGCATTCACCTTGTTCACAACTTGAAGCTTGCTCTCACACCTTTGCTCCTCAAAGTTCACATTTTAATTTAATTTTAGTTTAGTGGTATTGTTTTCCTCTTCTTATGCTTCTTACTGTAGATCTGAATGAAAGCTTAAGCAATATCTATGGCTCAGCTTCAATGTTGTCCTGGCTTAAACTCTCCTCTGCTGAACAAAGTAGGTCATCAATTTAAAATGTAGCCTCATTTATGTCTTCAGCACATGGGTACAATGCAGCTAGAGCCTTTGTAAAATGGCCACTCTTTGAGTCACCAGTAGAATCCTTGTTCCCAGTGGAAACATCATGAGACAGCCCTTTACTTTCCACATTTGGTCCCTACTGTTTGCTTCCATTCATGTCACTGGCCTATGGAATCACTCTACGTGAGTGCTGATTTTTGTCTCATTCTTTTAAAAAACCAGACTTCTCATATTGAATCTAGGTTTCCTAAGTTTGGCCTGTGGAATTAAACATGGGTAGAGGAATTAGCATATTCATCTTTTTTAAGTGAGAACCTTTCTCTATGTTTTACACCATCATATACACCAAAGCATGTTAGTTTAATATAGAGATGATTTTGAGCTAGAGGTTTTTAAAACAGCTGATCCGAAAAAAAAAAATCTGAATTATCCCTCTTTACTTGAAAACTGGAGAGTAAAAATGTTCCTAAAGAAGCCTCAAGTAGCAAAGAGTGACAGAAGAAACAGGACATGTTTACAGTCCTGTATCTTCAGTCTCCTGAGATGAGTCAGGTAATTCCCAGGATTGCACCTCTACACTCCAACTAAGGCAATGATATTTGAATGTTAATCATGTTTGAGTCTTTATTTTCTTTTTTAGGTTTCTTATTCATTTATCTATTTATTACTTATTCACTTTACATCCTGTTAACTGCTCCCTTTTCTTCACACACTCCCATAATCTTTCTTGTCATTCCTGCTCCCATTGTCCTCTGATCCAACCCTGGCACACCAAGTCTCTGTAGGGCTAGGTGCATCATCTTCCACTGAAGTCAGTCAAGGTAGCCCAGATAGAAAAACACATGCCATTTACAGGCAACAGCTTGTGGGATAGCCCTTGATGCAATTGTTTGAGACCTACAAGAAGGCCAAGTTGTACATCTGCTATATATATGTGGAAGGCATAGGTCCAGCCAATATATACTCTTTGATTGGTGGTACAGTCTCTGAGAGACCCAATGGGCCAGGTTGGTTTTCCTGTGAAGTTAGTTTCCCACTTGGTGCCTGCAATCCTTCCTCCTATTCTTCTATAATTTTTTTTACTATTTAAAACATAAATTTGCCATTCTGTTTCCTTGTACTCTATTATGTCAATTATCTGGAAATGAATTAAGATTTTGCTTCCAGAAATAAAAAGCTGGAAACTCTTTCTGTTCATTGTCAATCATTATGACTGAGTGGAATCCATGGCTATGAAGTATAGTTAGTTGGACCAAAGACTAAATTCTGAAAAAAAAAAAAAAATGCGGTGCTACTTTTGAATCTTGAGCAGCAGCAACTTGACTTTTATCAGCCAGATGGCATTTCAAAGCATCTCAAATTCTATCGAAAGAGGCCTGGAATTTCATAAAGATACCAGTAAAATTTTATGAAAACAAATTTTCCACCCCATCAGGAATGAGAAGTCTAGTTTAGACTATATCTTATATTTCTTTCTGTTAAGTAAGTGCAATAGATGTTCAGTTAATATTTATGTTTGTCATTTTTTTTTCTTATCCAGAGAACTTATATGGCATGCCATTTAGATGGCTGAAGACCTAGAATTGTTTGTTGTAAGTTAATCATATGCCTTGGTTTTCCTACCCCATGTAGTTAGTGCTGAGTTCTTCAGTTCTGAGTTCCAAACCATTAGTATACATTAAATCCTTAAGGTTCTTTCCCAGAGAGTGATGTTAATATACATAGTCTTTATTCACCTTTGTGTGAGCATCTCATTAGTTTCCCAATAGACTATGTATGGCAAAAATCTTGTTTTTGCTTTCAAAACCTGATCTCAACTTCGTTAGTCATCATTTTCTGGAGCAAATCTTAATTTATCCTGCAAATACCATTTGAAAGGTAGTAATGTGTGTGCCATTTAGAAAGAGACTATCTTGTGGTGGTTTTAAGTGAAATATATCTGATAGACTCAAGCATGTCCACACTTGGTGGACATATTAGGGAGGCAGTGATTAGGCAGGCTTGAGGGAAGGTGTATTTGCTGGCTTTGGGATTAAAAGGCTCAAGCTACTTTTAGGTCCCTCTCTCTTCCTTATACTTAAGTTTGAAGATATGAGCTCTCAACATCCCAATCCTGACACCAGTTTGCCTCTTGTTTATATACTTCCTGGGATGGATTTGTTCTTTCTTCTACAAGTTGTCTTGGTTATAGTGTTTTATCACAGTGGCAGAGAAGTAATTAGTGCAGAATTTCATTAAAAATGTGGGCTGTTTTGACTGAAGTCAACTTTTCTTTGTCATTTCAAAGGAGAAAAAATGAATGGTCTATAAAACTGTAAGAGTTGACCTGTCAGAAATAATTTCCAATTGCATAATGTTTTAACAAAGTGCTTTAATTTAATTTAATCATATTTATAATGTGAAGTATAAGATGATGATAATATTGGCTTCTAAAGTTTTAACCAAAATATAGCATTTTAATTATTATAGAAATATCTACAAGTAAATTCATAATTTATTAATTCTGTATTTAATTTTGACATGTTTCTCATAATTTACCATTGTATATGATACTGTGATAGATATCCCACAGTACATACATATTTTTGCCAACATAAATTCCTAGAAATAAGTTTACTAGATAAAATTTTATGCACAATTAAAAAAAAATATGTGGGCTGTTACAATGAAGAACCTGAACATGGTGGTGGTCATCTTCCTTTCTTCCTTCCTTCCTTCCTTCCTTCATTCCTTCCTTTCTTATTTCATCCTCTCTTTTTCTGGAGTAGGTAAAGTTTTAGAACTTTGAACTAGGAAAGTAAGAGGATTCTAAGGAGATTAAAGTGTTGACCTAGTGAATCCTAGAGGATGATTTTGATGTCAACAGAGTGGGTTTTGTGGGTCCAAATGAAAAGGGAACAACGTAGCACCTGGCCTCTAGGCCATTTTTTTGTGGTGGTGTAGCAGGCTCTGGCCACCTTCTCCATGATCTGAGAATTTTCCTGAGACTAAATTTAAAAGTAGTAGGCAAATTTTATTGGCAGAAACAATTCCAAAGCAGGATAATATTTAAGTTTCTGTGTGTATGTTGTTAACAATGCTTTCAGAGAATCAACAATGGAAAGGAACATGTGGGAAAGAAAGAAATGCAGTATGTACAATTTTAAATGTGGGTGGAAATAACACTAGGAAGCTAAATGATAAGGCCAAGTCTTGTGCTGAAAAAGAGGCTATCATTGCTGAGAAAAGTGTTGCTATTGAGATGATTTTTTGTTCTGCCATGAAATAAACTAAAGGGGATCCTTAGGGAAAGGTCCCATCCAGTTAATTTTCCAATGTGCTATAGAGATTCTAGGCATTTCCTGCTCCTGTAAATCAATTTAAATGAGAAAACTCCTGTTAATGTGATTCAAGAGGGCAGGATGGAGCCCAAGTTGGAGATCCAATTTGGCAGTGTCTTCCACATAGTACTGGTGCTACAGGCATGAACAATGCATGAATGCAGGGTTGGGGGATTGCTCCCCTGCACTTTCAGAAAGCCAGCAACACAAGGCAGTGCATGTTGGGGAACTTCCTTCATGAAGGATCTAAGGAGATCATGAGAAGCCAGAGCATGGTGCTATAAAAGTGAAGTATGGGTTTCAGTGGGTCTAGACTTCAAAATATCTGAAATACAGAGCTTTGTAATATCCGACAAGGAGAACTGAACACAGGAAGTGGAATCAGCACAAAAGAGAGACATACATTATAGACAGCAAAGCAGAAGGAGTGGAGCCATTAAAAAGGGGAGATCTGGAAAGGGGGAAACATTTGAAATGTAAATAAAGTATGCAAATTAAAAAAAAAAAACTTTTGATGGGAGTCATGAAGTTGCACAGTTTAGTGTTTGTTCTATTGGGTGTGTTCATGCTTTTCTCCAGTATCTCTTCTGCTGGGTTCAGGGAATCACCACACAAACCACTCAAATACCAATTTCAGCCAAATAGAGATGGTTTATTGAATACCACACCCCAAGACTGATCGATCAGGGCCACGTTCAAGGTTCAGGAATTGAACAGTAACCTTGAGTCAAGATCATATAACAGCTTTTAAGCCTGAGATATGCCAACATCTGTATCAAATTACTCCACCAATCAGGATTTAGGCATAGAAACATGTCTGGTTGTACACTTAGCCTCCTCCCATTGATTGGGATATTCAACTGTGGCAGGAGACATATCTCACATTCATGTCTTAACTTGTTAAACACAATGGGACTTGTCTAACATTCATGTCTTAACTTGCCAACCTGAATGTCAGTTACCCATAAACCTGTCTTTTTCCGCCAAGTAGAATGTCAGTTTCCAGGAAGATCTTAGGAACTTAAACTTACTCCACCTACTAAAAATGAAAGTCTTATTCCAAATAGTTTCTTATATTGTCACAGGTGTCTCTCTTATGTTTGTGTCCATCCCAGAGGCAGCTAATAAAAGCAAATACTATAAAAACTTATACTCAGGTGCAGAAAGTGCTACTGGTTGGTTGGTTTTAGTCTAAACTTATTGTGGGAAATTACCATAAAGCATCTCTACTGACTTCTACTGTGATTGGTTTCTTAGAGCATAGAACACAACAGAGTATGTATGTGTGTGTGTGTGTGTGTATGTGTGTGTGTGTGTGTGTGTGTGAAGTGTTTTTTTGTAATATTAATAATAGCACATAATGTCAAGATAGACAAGTAACAGTAACCTAGGTCTTAATACTCCATCTATACATTAACATTTTACCTACTCATTATTATCTCATCTAGACCTTAACATTTTAGTTAGGCCTTTCTTAACATCTTCAATATGCCCTATTCCAACTTTTTGGCATAGTAACATATATTATTTGCCCTATACATTAGAATTATATGATTTTCTTTTTTATCTTATTGGGGGTTAGAATTAAAAAATTACCTTGCATCTCACAAGAGAGGTCACACTTTTAAATAGTATTGAGACTTTTAAAAAAATATGGGAACTCTTGAAGTTGGACTAAGTGCATTTTATGTTTTAATATCACCATGAGCCTATGAGGGGAAGGAAATGGAATACAGTGGTTGTAATAAGATATGTTCTTTATTGTCTTGGGCTTTTAGTATTGGTCATGCTATTTTGAGGAGGTTTAGGTAGGGCCGTGATGATGAAGGTAGTATGTTACTGAGTATGTGTATTGAGATGAAAAGTCCCACATTATTACAGTTCCTGCACTCTCTTACATTTTAAGTTTGAAGATGTGAGCCCTTAGCTTCCTGATCCTACTCTCATTACTGCCTCTGGCTGCCATGCTTCCCTGTCATGATGGACTCTTCTCCCTCTGACTTTTAATGCCAAATAAATACTTTCTTCTAGAAATTGCCTAGGTCATGGTGTCTTAACCACAGCAACAGAAAAGTAAATAATACAGAGGTTTATTAGAAACCCAAGAGCTGTTCAATTATTACTGAACTGTTTGGGAAAGTAGTAATGTCCATATCTAACAAATAGATATGCAAACAAAATAAAAGTGAATATGCTGGAGAGCTTTATGACAACTTGATACAAACTAGAATTATCTAAAAGGAGGAATCCTTAATTGGGAAAATACTTCCATAAGACCCAGATGTAGGATATTGTTTTGTTTTGATTAGTGATTGAAGGTAGAAAGCCCAACCTTTCTGGGATGGCTGATGCCATACCTGAGCTGGTGGTCCTAAGTTCTATAAGCAAGCATGTTGAGCAAGCCCTGGGAAGCAAGGCAATAAAGGCAGTAAGCAGCACCACTGCTGTGGCCTCTGCGTCAGCCCCTGCCTAACATTTTCTGTTGGAGTTTCTGTCCTGTTTTCCTTCAGTGGTGGACTACAATGTAGAAATATAAGCCAATTAAACTCTTGCTCTTGAACTTGCTTTTTGGTCATGGTGTCTGCAGCAATAACACCCTAATTAAAACATTGGACAAGACAATATTCTTTTGCAGCAAGTGCATCAGAACCTAAACCAGTCAGTCTATTAAGCAGCCTACATGTCCTAGGTGGCCTCAGTCTTTTGAACCTAATGGAGGGGGTGACTGTGTCTCATCCCACTGGTGGGAGCTAAATTTCACCATAGGGTGACTATTCACTACTCAGAAGAAAGGGGATGGGTGTGATAGAGCTTAGGACAATCAGGTTTGTCCCAAGGTGAGGGAAATTTGGGGAATAAGGGCACTTGTCAAACTAGCTACCTTAAATAGATAAAAGAAGTCTTTTATGTCATTTATTACCTGCTAATAATATCCAAGAAAGAAACCAAATACTAGGTTTTTATATTCACTTTTGGGAAGAGGTGATGAGCAAATAAACAAATAAAATACATGTAAGAGTAAAAACAAGACCATGGGGATTTAAGAATGTCCAGGAAAGGATTGCTTTGAGAGGTAGGAAATATACTCTGTGGTCAGATACCAGGTTGCTTCCTCCCTTCTTTTTTTCCTGTTTTCATTTTTGGGATTGGTAAGTAAACATCATTCAGGAGCCATTATTCTGGTTCTTTTTTTATTTCTTTTTTTTTTTTCATTTTTTTATACTCCAGATTTTATCCCCCCTCCATTCACCCTCCAACAGTTCCACATGTCACACCTCTTCCCCACTCTCTGTCTTCACGTGGATGTCCCCACCCATCAACCTCCACCCCGCCAGACCTCTAAACTCCCTTGGGACCTCTAGTCTCTTGAGGATTAGGTTTATCTTCTCTGACTGAACCCAGACCCAGCAGTCCTCTGCTATATGTGTGTTGGAGGCCTCAAATCAGCTGGTGAATGCTGCTAGGTTGGTGGTCCAGTGTCTGAGAGATCTCAGGTGTCTAGGTTAATTGAGGCTGCTCATTCTCCTACACAGTCACTCTCCTCCTCAGCTTCTTTCAGTTTTTCCCTAATTCAACCACAGAAGGTCAGCAGCTTCTGTCCATTGGATGGGTGCAAATATCTGCATCTGACTCTTTCAGCTACTTGTTGAGTCTTCCAGAGTGTGGTCATGCTAGGTCCCTTTTTGTGAGTACTCCAAAGCCTCAGTAACAGTGACAGACCTTAGGACCTCCCCTTGAGCTGGATCCCACTTTGGGCCTGTTGCTGGACCTTCTTTTCCTCAGGGTCCTCTCCATTTCCATCCCTGCAGTTCTTTCAGACAGGAACAATTATGGGTTAGAGTTTTAACTGTGTATGGCAACCCCATCCCTCACTTGATGCCTTGTCTTCATGATGGAGGTGGGCTGTATAAGTTCACTCTTTCTACTATAAGGCTTTTCATCTAAGGTCCTTCTCTCTGAGTCCTGATAGTCTCTCACCTCCCAGGTCTCTGGTGCATTCTGGAGGGTTCCCCCAACCTCCTACCTTCTGACATTGATTGTTTCCATTCTTTCAGCTGGCCCTCACGGCTTTGGTCCTTTTCCCTTACCCAATATAAGATCAGGTTCCCTTCCCCCACACCTCTTCCACTTTCCCTCCCAGGTCCCTCCCTTCCTCCTCAGGTTCGACTGTTTTTTTCTCCCTCCCAAGTGGGACTGAAGTGGCCTCACTTGGGTCCTTCAGCCTGTTGACCTTTTTGAGTTCTGTGGAATGTATCTTGCATATTCTGTACTTTTAAAATGAAATAGAATTTATGATCCAGAAGTAAAACCACATACTTACAAATAATTGATCTTTGACAAAGACACCAAAAATACACAATGGAGAAAAGGAAGCATCTTCAGTAAATAGTGCTATACAAACAAGCTGTCTGTATGTAGAAAAATGAAGATATTCCCTTATTTGATACCTTGTACAAAGTTCAAGTGGATCAAACATAAAACCAGATACACTGAATCTAATAGAAGAGAAAGTGGGAAATAGCCTTGAACTCATTGGCACAGGGGGAAATTTCCTAAAGAGAACTCCAATGGTTCATGCACCAATATCAAGAAGTGACAATTGGGACCTCATGAAACTGGAAAGCTTCTGTAAGGCAAAGAACATATTCAATAGGACAAATCGGCAACCAACAGATTGAGGAAAAAAATCTTCACTAACCCCACATCTAAAAGTGGGCTAATATCTAAAATATATAAAGAACTCAAGAATCTAAACACCAAATAAATAAATAATAAAAAAACAAAATAACAACAAAACAAACAAACAAAACAAATAACCCAATTAAAAAAATAAGCTATAAACCAGGCAGTGGTTGTGTATGACTTTAATCCCAGCACATGGTAGGCAGAGGCAGGCAGATTTCAGGCAGATTTCTGTGTTCGAGGCCAGCCTGGTCTACAGAGTGAGTTCTAGGACAGCCAGGGCTACACAGAAAAACCCTGTCTCAGAAAAAAAAAAAAAAAAAGGAAGAAAGAAAGAAAAAAACAAAAACAAAAAATGGGCTGTAGTACTAAACCAAGAATTCACAACAGAGGAAGCTTGAATGGCTGAGAAACACCTAAAACAAATGTTCAAAGTCCTTAGTGATCAGAGAAAAACAGATCAAATCAATCCTGAGATTCTACCTTACACCAATCAGAATGGCTAAGATGAAAACCTCAGTGACAGCACATGTTGGCAAAGATATGGAGAAAGAGGAACACTCCTCTATTGCTGGTGGATTGCAAACTGGTATAACCAGTCGAGAAATCAATCTGGAGGTTCTTCAGAAAATTGTGAATAGATTTACCTGAAGAGTCAACAATATCACTCTTGGGAATATATCCAAAAGATGTCCCTCCATGCCAAAGGGGCAAGTGTTCCACTATGTTCATAGGGGTGTTATTTGTGATTGCCAGAAGCTGGAAACAACCCAGATGTCCCATGATAGAAGAATGGATTCAGAAAATGTGATTCATTTACACAAAGGAATACTACTGAGCTATTAAGAATGAGGACATTCTGAGTTTTGCAGGCGAATGCATGGAATTATTCTGGTTCTAAACAGGACAATGTAGTTCAATAGATACTCTAGCAAACATCAACTATTGTGTAAATATAGGTTAAGAAAACCTGACATTTGAAAACTGAGGCAGGGGGATTCACTCATTTTCAATTAAAAACAACTAAGGAAATCAAGGAAAGGTATTTTTGAACTCATTCTCTAAATGCAACCAAGTGTCAGAGAAATACAAAAATGGTGTTTTGGTGAAATCAAGACCTGCAGTGAATGAGTGAATGAGCATGTGCACAGGAAGCAGTTAGGACAAAAAGCTGCCAAGCTTCAAAGTCAAGCACACTGGGCAAAGAAGGAAGGGCTTATGAGTCAGGGCTCTCATCATTTACTCCACCTGTGTTTTATCCTGTGAGTCCTTTTCAGTAATTGCATTTTTCTGAATTTCTGAATGAAGAAAAAATGAAGGAAATGGGTATACTTTTTAAAACAATAGCTGGTGATAAAGAAGAGACAAAACATATTAATTGTAAATACAAATCAAGGTAAGTTCTTCTTCCCTAACCCTGATTTAATGATAGTCTCCTACATGGCTACATAGTTTATTTTCTTAGATGTCAGTATGTGACCCTCAGTTACCAGGGCCCAATTTTCATTATTGTTTTAATTGCTGTTAGTAGATAGCAATTCAAGTTCTGTTAATTACTTGATAAAAACTGAATCAACTTTCAGATGTATAATCACAGTGAGTGAAGGTAATTAGGTCAGTCTGTCAGTCACAGGCTGCTTCTCATGGGAGGAGTTGTGATTATATTCCAGAATTCTTTTCAACTTCAAAATATTATGAAGTGCTGACTCAAGATAAATGACTTGGCACAGTGGAATAATAGTTGCTCCTGCTCTATTATTCATGAGTAACACATTCCAGTTAATCTCTTCCCCAAAGCATGCTTTCTTTAAATACTGTCTCCTTCTAGTATTTTCTTTTTAGAAACAGCTATAGAATTTTATTCAGTACTAAAAAATTACAGATTTTGTGACAACACATAAATTTCCATTACAATAAATTGATATTTTGATTCATAATTTTCGTTAAGATGGCTGCCACAATCAGGTATATACTTAGTTATATCTAAATTCCATCTGTTAGAAGATGTTCCTAGGCACTTGGCCTGTAATCTCAGTACTCTGGATGATTAGACAGGATTATTAGTTTGAATCCAACCTGGGCTATATAGAACCTTCTCAAATGAAGATAGATACATAAAAGCTACATAGGATTTGTCTCAGATATAGCCAGACACACAGACAGATAGACAGATACACACACACACACACACACACACACACACACACACACTTCTAGAGAATACAATTAATCAGACTGTACTCCTTGATAGACAGATTTCAGGCGACTTGCCCCACCAAGGTCAGATTCATGTCTATAATACAGGCTTGCTGGGATAGGTGCCCAGCCCTAACCATTAAAGGCTTACTTTGAAAAGTAAACTTGAGGTGGTAATTATCAACAATACCAATTCTTACAAAAATTAACAACTTTGGGTACTTTTGTTTTAACTTTCTGCGGTTAGGAAACATCTAGATTCCCATCTGCATTTATTCCTTTTGTCCAGCGACCAAATATGATGATTCGATCTGATTTTCAGATTTTCGGGGCAATCTTCTTAAAATGTCCAACAGAGCCACAAAATTTACAGTTGCAACCATCAGCATAGACTCCTTTAGTGTTATCAGGGCAGAAACTAGACAGGTGTCCACAAAGAAAACATTTGCAAAAGGAAAATCACCAACCGCGGGGTCTACTCTACCTCTGTACTCCATGATCTCATGCTCCCCGGATCCGCAGCTGTAACAAATGCCAGTAGACATGTCCTGACTTTTTAGTGCATCTGGGCAATCAGCAATTCCATGGCCAGGTTTTCTACAACGGAAACATATCATTGCATTTTTCTTTGCTGCTTGTCGTTTTAACCACCTTCCTTCCTGTCGACTGTCCTTCGTTAAGCCTGCGGAAATTTCTTCCTTTCCTGTTTGTTTGCTGTTCCTATCAGTTCTCCATTGTGACACATCTGTGAGCTCTGTTTCAGGTATTCCATGAATCCATTCACTTCTTTATTCAAGCACTCTTTTTTTTTTTTATTTCTTTCTTTCTTTTTATTCTGTTTATGTTTTGCTTGAGGTGCGTCGTTTTTATGGGACAGCCCATTGATTTGACATTGCTTATGATTTGGAAGGTTTTCTTTGCTCTCTCTGTAGAACAATTCTTCATGTTTCCCATGATATTCTTGACAAGGGTATCTTACTATTTGAAGTAGTAACTCTAGCCCACCTGTCATGGTTGTATCAGATGTGCTTCACCAATCTCCTCTGAATTCTCCAGAGCAGCTGAGACAAAGAGCCCTCAAGTATTTTCTTAACACCTAGTCATGATCCTGCTCTGAGATAAATCTAGCACATAACTTCAAAAACTATAGTAATATTGTAGATTTAGGTCAGTAACATAGAAACTTCCTCCCTTTCCTGTCATCTTGTGCATATTTAGTTTTCTCTAGATTTGTTTCCTTAGGTATTTAATATAGTTTATAAATATGTGTGTAACACATGCACATATCTATTAGTAAAAGCTGTAAATATTGCTGTGACCCCAGGAAGGGATTTTGTTTCCTCTGCTCTTCTCTATGTACAGGCTTAAAAGGAGAGTTATGCAAACTGAATTAGGGCCAGCTCTCCTCCTACCTGGCTATGTTTCTGATGCTTTCTTAATTTGTTTCCTTAGCTGGAATTATTTAACTCTCCCTTTAATAAAATTTTGAGTTCTAGTCACCTTCAAGTGTTTTACATTTTCTCTAATCCTGTCACATTTCAGTTATACCTTCTATCTAATCATAATTTACCCATTTCTTGATATTAAGATTTCAAAGATAAGGTCCTGACTTAAAGATTTCTGTTTGTTTGTTTGTTTTGTTTATTTGTTTATAAAATAAGATGATTGAGCACATTAGGTCTAGTATTGACTTAGTGATCTTGGCATGTACATTGGCTACATATGGTTTTTTTCTTCCTCATTCTTACCTGTGACATTCATTATAAAGGGCACACTATTTATATCCCAGATAAAGCGACCAGAAAAGGTCAAGGATGGCATTTCAACTAATAGTTCCATTATGCGAATACTTTCAATACACTCCATGCCCTCTGTGTGTGATTCTTCTATCTAATTGGTCATTCCAATGAACACAGTAATTAGGAAGAGTAAGCAATAGATCCAAGCACATTTTTCTCCCCTCTAACTCTGAAGTTAATAAAGTTTAAAATGGGTCATAGCCAGGTGTTTCAAGGCATGTACCACAACTGTTGCCACTGCTAAGAGAACTGGAGAAGAACAATTCCTGGTATCAATAAGTTGGTCACAAACAGTTCCAACCCAAACTTGTTTGTTTTGCATGCTATTTTTCCCTTTCTACATGGTGATGCTAACGTACACTTTTGGTGCATGGGTTTTGTGATGTGTAATTGTGAGCTCAGAGGAACACTGAAGGATATACAACAGTGAAATGGAATAATGATAATGATATGGAAAGTTCCCTAAAAGAAGAGAAATACTATTTTGACAGGTTTTTATTAGTTTCTTGTTGGTTGTGAACTTGTGTTTGACATCATAAAGTTCATATATAGTTCCAGAGTTCTCCCAGTGAAGCTGGTGTCCATCTTTATAGTAGTTGGGGCTCTAGGAATATTATTATGAACTCTTTTACTTACTCTCCCTTTTCTCTGAATGCTAGCATACATTTTTAACTCTTTGCTGCCTTCTGAAATGTTTGTTCACTAGTAAGAACTTGTTTATTTTGGGTCACACCTTCTCAACTTTTTTATTGTGTTTGTGTGGTGTTATTTTAATTTTCGATGAAGTAAAGTTTATATTGTTGATGGTCTCTGGAGTTTTAGGACATGGCCATGTTAAGGTTAAAGGACATCAGCTTATTCTAGGCCACATGCATCATAGAGAAATCATGCACATGCATATAAGTGTCTGCTGTCAAACAGGAAGCCACACAGACTCAGGTGGGGGTCATACCATTTCATAATCCAACTTAAGTTAAATCATTCAATCAATCGAAGATTTCACACTAGGTTCACCTCTTAAGGTTTCAGAGACCTTTATGCATTGTTATCCTATTGACTTAGTCTTTAATCACAGGGAACACCCTAAGAAAACCCTATTGTTAAACAATACTTAGCAAGATGTACAATGAACCAGAAAGAAGAATAAAAATTCAACTTGCAATGAAAGTATGAAAGTGCCAGCCTGGATCACATCTGAAATACAAATGTTTACTATTTCCTCCAAAAATATTAAAACTTCTTTTTTTGTATCTTGTTGAATCATTTGCCAAAGGGGTCACATGGAATCCCCCCTAGTCATCATAGGCTATTGCCAGTGTTGTTCTCCACAACTTGACAAGTCCCTATTGCTGAAGACACCATTTACTTGTGCCAATGTACATAGGTCCAGTTGGAACCTACAAGAAGTTTCACCCCTACTTACTGGTATAAATGGTGCTTGAAGGTATCTGCACACCACAGCAGAATAAGGGTAATCATCAGTATCATCCAGATACAAACTCTGGGATCTATAACTGCAAACTGATTGCAAGATATACAGGTACAAAAGTGCCACAAATATTATGGGAGGAACCAATCACTTTTTGATTGGATTTAATGTTTACTCCATGAGATAGAACCCATAACTGATGCTGTTAAAGTAATCAAGAATCTGAAGCTAGATAGGTCATGGGCTTAGGGGGAAACAATACTAGTATTCTGATAAAGGAACGCAGCAAGAAATTGATTCCTAATGACAAGTGCTGCAGCCAGCAGTGCTCAGCTCAGACAACATCAGAGAAGCATCCTCTTGCAGTCATGGTAATTTACACAGAAACCCACAATTGGACAACATACAGAAAGAGAGAGACTTTGAAATACTCATCTCTAAATGGGATGTTTTCATTAAAACGCTTTCCTAAAGACTCAGGCATCTCTGAAGAAAAACAACTAGGAAGAATGTCAGAGTCAGAGCTGGTGAATGACTGCAACGAAACAGTGTCTTCCAGACACAACAGGACATATACATATATGTAGTATATGTATAATACATAATATAAAGTATATAATATAAATTTTATATATGTGTATAAATTGTATATATTTCTTTTTTTCTTCTCTGTCAAAAAGTAAAGATCATACACTTAAAGGTATGGTAGCACACACAAAACATGCACAGTTTCAATAAATATTGGGTTCTAAAGCTAAGAATGGTAAGTGAACACAAAGCCCTTTCTCTAACCAAAATCTATTTGTACTGATACCCATTGGCAAAGAGACAATGGCTTTCTTGATAGAATGTTACTGGGTATATCAGTCTGACCCTGACTCATGAATATATCACACCTTCAAGTAGTAAGGCTAACACTAAAGAACAGCATGATTGTGTGTGTGTGTGTGTGTGTGTGTGTGTGTGTGTGTGTGAACTTTTTGTTTTATTTTTTTTTTGATCCTATTTGTCGGTTGCTTGTTTGTGTTGTTTTCATTTTAGTGTTTTTATGGGATTTTGTTTTGTTTTTTGAAAGAGAAAGAACATAAACATTGGTGGGTAGGCTGATGGGGCCGATCTAGAAGGAATGGAAGAAAGGAAAAACCATGGTTAAAATATATTCTATGAACATAATTTTTTAAAAAAATATAGAAAACTACCTTTCAGTCAGATTTAAATTGGGGCATATTGATCTGATAGCTCTATAAATTCAAACATATTTTATTTCTTCATAGAACTTTTGAATCATAGCCTCTTTATTGTTTTTTTAAATTATCAAATTCTTGAAATGAAGGATATTTGGAATTAAGCTGTAATCCCTGGCACATTTTTGAATGTTTTCTTTTTACTGCATTTGTCCTGTATTGGAATGAGAGACATGCTCAATGTACATCATATATTTGCAGGAAAATGATCTTTATTTTTACTTTGAAAATATCTGTCCTTTTTTATTTCACATTGTCTCCTTGTGAACTTCTTTCAAGACAGCTATTGAAAGGTAACAAATCTAATCATTCAAAATTCTATTTTTATCATAGGAATGCCAAATTTCCTGGAATATGTAGACCTTCTACCCCTCACTGTTTACACTTAGTGTATAATGCATTTGTCACAGACCGCTGTGATAAGAGTGTTGTAATTTAAAAATGCCTGTTTGACTAAGAATCACTTAGTTGAACAATGCGAAAATCAGTGGTTCTTCCAAATTAATTAAGTCTCCATACTTTATTTGCATTAAAGTAAGAAAACAGAGTTTAGGAAACACACACTGACATGTAAACTTTGGTTTTTTAGTGTATTATCTTAACTTGTAGATAAAGAAGAAAAATGAAATATATAAAATCCATATATACATGTAAATTTACACATATTACATATATACTATACACATTACATATATATATAAACACATACATCTACATGTAGATATACATATACATACATATATGGCATTGCAAGGCGAGAACTGACTGAACAAGTGCATGGCCACATTCTCACCTTATCTCTCAGATGAGTCCTTCCTCTTCCCCATGCAGTAACTTCCTTCTACTAATGGATTTCTGAATAGATTTTTCTGGTGTAATTCCATGTAACTTGAGTTTGAAAATACATCTTCAGTCTATATTTTTGTGGTTTATTTAGTGATATCCTTGAAAGATGGAAGGTAGATTGGAAAGAGCTACTCTGATTTCCCACTGATCACCTTTGGCTCTTCACATAGCCATGTGGAAATACCTCATAAATGGTGCAAACAAGTGCTGTTTAATGACAGACATCAGCAAAAAGTCCTTTCTTTCTTTTTTTCTTTTTTCTTTCTTTTTCGTATTGGATATTTTATTTACATTTCAAATGATATCCTCTTTCCCAGTTGCCCCTCTGCAACCCGCACATCCCATCCCCCTCCCTCTGCTTCTATGAAGGTGCTCCTCACCCTCCCACCCACTCCCACCTCACTGCCCTGGCACTTCCCTACACTGGGGAATCGAGCCTTCATAGGACCAAGGTCTTTTCCTCCAATTGATGCCAGATAAGGCCATCCTCTGCTACATATGCAGCTGGAGCCATGGGTCCCTCCATGTGTACTCTTCGGTTGGTAGTTTAGTTCCTGGGAGCTCTGGAGGGTTTGGTTGGTTGATACTGTTGTTCTTCCTACTGGACCTTTTCAAAACAGAGCTTTGGACTGACAGATACCCAAAATTCATCCTCTTTTACTCTTAGATTATAGTGACATCAAAATATATTAAATGTCACCAGAAAAATAGAACTCATCCACTTCTTTACACTGGCATAATTCAAGCCCCTTATATTACTGAATTCCCCCAATAAACCTGTGTAATTATATCATGTTTAGACTCATTTAGACAAAACCTAAAGTACATATATTATATATGATTTAATACACACACACACACACACACATATGAGAAAGAGATGCACTTCTAAGAGAAATTGAAATATTAATCATAAATTAAATAACTGGGAAATAAAATATGTGGGGTTTGGAAATAGGGTATTTGTCCTGAGCACTTCCATGTAATCTTCAAATGTCATTGTCTCCCACAGCTGATTCTAAGGGAAGGACATCTTTTACTACAGTGGTTACTTATGACTGAGTTCAGAAAAGCAAGTTGTTATTGCTGACTCACATGTCAAATGAGAACAAGACACTAAGCTCATCAGACAATACCGAGGCTGTGGTGGCATCTCTACTGCTAAACGTTATTTGGTCTTGAGATTTTCTGTTACTGCTTTGGCATTTTAGTCTATGATCTCTGCTGGTATACAGTAAGAAAAGAAAAAGGAAGAAAGAAAAGAAGAAAGAAAGAAAGAAAGAGACAATCGACAATCCCAAAATGTAAAACCTGAAATTCTATGTTCAGAAAACTAAGGTTAAGGATGACTGAAAGGCACGTTAGACTGAAGGCTCCTAGGTTGTCTATGTGATAGAATTTGGTGGTATTTTTTTCTTGCTCTATCTATTTTGTCTTGTGACAAAAAGGTTCAAACCACTAACACCACTTGGGAAACTGATACTTGTAAGAGGGAAATTCAGTTCCTTGTCTCGGGACTCCTTTATCATAAAGAAGTGTTATCTCAAAGAAGATCTTATTTCCAGAAAAACAAAACAAAACAACTAACACCAGAAAGAGAACAAAGAAAAAGAAAGAGATGTAATCCTTTCCTGTTACAGCAGTGGCTTTCTTAAGAGAGTTCCATTTTCAAGTGGAAGTTGGGAAAGCAGAGCAATAGATTTTTCGTACCCTGTACAACTTTTTGTCTTTTTTTTCAAACTGGATTGTTAATACTTACAATTTTATTCATAGCATTTACTTTGAAAAAAAAATAATTGAATCTTTGAAGGATTTTATTGGAGCCCAATTTTGAATCATTTACCCAAACATAGAAAATAAGCATGCTTGGACAAAACATTTAAAAATCACATATTTTGAACTCTCTTGAACTATTTATTTTCTCTGAACATTTTTTTCCTTCACAGAGTATGAACATTTTTGGCAAGTGAACACAACATACAAGTGAGTCTTTACAAATTTTATTGTATGAAGAATATTTTCAGATACTTAGGAATATTTAAGACCTCAAAAATTAAATCTTATAAAACGTTTCTAAAAGGATAAAATATTAATTAGCCAATTTCACTTAATTAGGAAATATGAAACATGTTTAAGGTATTACATAGTCCTCTTAGAATATGGTGGAAATGACTATTCATTTAACTACATTGTATAAGTTTTTATTTCCCCTGTAAGATCCAGACAATGGTCTATGAGAGTCATCTATGAGAGCCATACTTTTTGTTTTAAGTGGGATTTTGCATATAAAGCAAGCTACAGTAGAAGAATAATTAGAAAAACATACACAGCAAAACATTATTAAATCAGTCACTTGAAGTATCAGAAGATCATATCTGAAGAAGGTGTGATGGTCTAGTCAACTGGGGTTTCCAAACTTGGGCAGAGTGTCTCTTTCGGTGAAGCTTCCATGTAAAAGAAAAAATAACAGAAGAGGCAACAGCATCCAAGGAGGGACTTGCAAATATCCTAAAGAAACAAAATGGGGAAACTGAGGCAGTCAACTGAGTTCCCAACTTGGTATTCTCCCTCCCAGTGGATGAGCTTCTCACTGCTGAACTTCTGTATTCTCCTTCCCATTGTAGACACTTTATATCACTGGGTAAAAATAGTATCCTTTGTTGGAATTAGGTTTCCTCCCAGCTGTTCTCCATTACACAATGTTTTTACTCCTGGGTTCTTTAAAAGTTTAAAATCTTTCTCTCCCTATCAAGAATTGGTGGGTGGGATGGACCTTCTTACCAGACAAGGGGCCTTGGAAGACACTTGACATAAAAATGTGTGAGTCAGATGTCTCCAAAACCATTTTTTCAATGAGCTAAAACCAATACAATGCCTTTTGCACAGTTCTATTTAGATCGCATTAAAGCAACATATACACAAATGGACACATCTATTGCACCTTAATTAACATTGTTTCAAGGGCACATTTCCATTTTTAAATATTTCTCTTACAATTTATTATAATGCAAAGCAATGCTTTTCATTATAACATTTGCACAAAAAGCCTGATTTTATTGATCCTCTTTATGATCCCGTGACTTTTATTTGCTCCCATATTATATTTGCCCCTATTCCTTATTCTGCTATCTGGCCACATGTATTCTTTGCCCTGTGTTCTCCTTCTGTGTGATCTTTAAACTCTTCTCCTCTTAAGACTCCCCTTTTCTACTTTTATGACCTATAATCTTACATCATCTGTATATAAATAGAAACAGACATCTAAAAACTAAAATCTATATTCTATATATGAAAGAAAACACATGGCACTTGTCTATCTGAATTTGGGCTGCTGCACATAATGTAAAACTATTTTCGACAAAATGCATCTTAAGCACAACTTTGTGATCAGCAGCAATTCTCTATATTAGGGTCCCAGATTTCAACTTAATTTTCCTAATTATAAAATCTACTGTTACTCATTTCCCAATTTCTGCAAATTTGATTTTCATCTGTTTAATTTTGCAAGGCACCCTCCTTCTCAGAAGAATAATGTGTTTTCATAATATACTTTGTTCTTGACATTTGAGAATTCTATGAAAACTGTATTTACAGCATTTTCAGCCCTCATTGTCCCTTATCTAAACTTTCAGCCTTCCCCGTTTTAATTCAGAACCTCTTCAACTCTTAGGCACGTGCACGTGCACATGTGCTCGCGCGCGCACACACACATACACACACACACCTTCTGCAAGTCCAGTTATTACTATCCTATATTTATTTAGTGTTGAATCCTTGGGACTGAATAACCTTTTAGAGCACATCAGATGACTCTTCCCTATAGAAAACTGGTTCTTTTATTCTCATCAAACATTAGCTGTTGAAGCTCTTTATCTAACAGGAAGGCTTCATCCATGTTAAGCGATGTACCGTTGTGTAAGTCATGTTTAGATGGCCATACTTTTTGAGATTTCAGGGTTTCAGCTTCTCTTTCATGCATACAGGACATTTTCTCCCAGCAGAGTTCCTGCCATGCTGTCTGTTACATCTTTTTTTTTGCCAGGTTCGTTAAGCTGAAGGCCCTGGGATTGTGTGGTAGCTGTAAATTGGGCTTGGGCAACCTACACTATTCTTTTCTACATTTTGATCAGTTTTGGCTTTCTGTGATGGTATCTATTGCAAAAAGAGGCTTCCTTGATGAGGGTGAGAGCTACACTTATTTTGGGTATCAGGATAAGGACTTAGAATACATTTAAGAGACCAGCAGTAGTTCTTCTCTAGGATTTATACCTCACCAATCACAGATTTAGAGAATTGGGTATGAATTCCATCCTATTAAGTGGGCCTTAAGTCCAGTTAGACAGCTATTGATTACTCCCTATATAAAATGCCACTATTCTACCCTTGGGGATATCTTGTTCTTCTTAGACAATATAGCAGAAGAGTGTTACATTTTTGCCTTGGCAACTTACATAGAACCTTCAGGTAATATAAGGTCAAGAAGGAGACTTTAAGGTCAGCTCTGTCTGTCCTGTGTCTAGTGTATGTGGTATCTTCAGCAATAGAACTACGAAAATAGCCTATATTAATTTAGGAGTGTCTTCAATTTCCTAGAACAAGAACTCTAGAGAGGTTTTCCACAATAGGAACTTAGATTTGTCACAGTCTAAGCATCTGGTGGGTGCATTTTCTCAAGTGCTATAACTTTATCATATATATCGTGGTTTACTATGATAATCTTCAAAAGCACTGTCTGTTATCTGAACCTCCAAATTTTCTTGCTTTTCTAACTCACCAAACCTTCCTATTCCCTACAGTAAAGGGAGACATGGAGACAGTCTTTCTCCACTTTGTGGTTTTTGCTGGTTTCTTTGATAAAATCATTGTTACTCCTGGCTTCTGAAAAATCTCACAATATGGGTGAGGTTTTGCTTTTTGTTTTTTGTTTTTCTTTTTTCCAGACTACTCCCCATTACATATTTTTATCACTGAATTGTAACATCAAGGACAAAACCAATGAAATTGGTAAGATTTTAGGTTATCTAATTTCTTGCATTTGGTTATAATATATAGAGACCACCCATGCATCTCAAAATTTTTAACCCAGAAATGTTCTTGTCCAAAGGAAAGACAGGATCAGAAACAGAAGAGAGACTGAAGGAAAGGCCATCCAGAGACTGCCCCACCTAAGGCTCCATCCCATTTGCAGACCCCAAACCCCTACACTATTGTTGATGCCAAGATGCACTGGCCAACAGGAGCCTGGTATGGCTCTTCCCTAAGAGGTTCTGCCAGCACATGACTAATGCTGATGCAAATACTCACAGCCAACAATGAGACTGAGCCTGGGGACCTCAATGGATGAGCTAGGGTAAGGACTGAAAAAGCTGATGGGAATTTCAGCCCCATAGGAAGAACATGTCAACTAACTGGACAACCAATAGTTCCCAGAGACTGAACCACCAACCAAAGAGTATATATTGAGGGAGCCATGGCTCCAGATACATATGTAGAAGAGGATGATCTTATCTGGCATCAATGGGAGGAGAGGCCCTTGGTCCTGTGGAGGTTGATGCCTCAGCATAGGGGGGGATGCTAGAGCAGTGAGGCAGGAGTGGGTAAGTGGGTAAAGGAGCACCCTCTTAGAAACTAAGGAGAAGGGGGGAAAGGAATGATGGGATGTGGTGTCAGTGGAGGAGTAATGGAAAGAGGGATATCATTTGAAATGTAAATGAATAAAATGATTAATAAAAATGCTTAGACACTCTTATGGATTTTTAAAAATTATTTCTTTTTATTTTATGCATATAAATGATCTCTACATTGTGAATATAAGTGGAATTTGCATATATGCTCCCCATGGAGGTGAGAAAAGGGCATTAGATCCACTGAAATTGGAGTTAGAGATGGCTGTCTGTAAAGAAATTTTAATCCAGAAACATGGTTACTCTGGCTGGAATATAGACATACCTTTAGTACACACCTTAATCCTAAACAATGTAAATGAGGTTAGTTTATAGATAAAAGCAATCATGTTTGAAAGTTACATCTAATTGATAGGCAAAGTGACAAATCAGAAAGATTTGACAAAATGAATCAGAGGTAGGATATGCTTAACTCTCAGGAGAACAGCACAGGGAAAAACAAAAACAAAAGCTGCTGAAAAGCAACACAGGGAGAATCAGTCAGCTCTTTCCAGTCAGAGTTCAGTACAGTGGAGATTGTTCAGTCAGCAGGGAGTGAGTATAGTGAGTGCAGTACCCATGGAGTTGAGTTCATGAGTTCATGAGTTCATGCAGTTCTGTGCAGGTCTGCAGAGGCAATTGAAGTCAGAGAATAGGGAGACAGAAGTTTAGTACATATTGTCAGAGGTACATGCTAAACGGAGCAGTTCAGTAAGAAGCTGAGAAGAGTTTGAATCAGTCAGCTTAGAAAAGAGTTTGAGCCAGAATCACTGAGTTGGACCAGCCAATCAGATTTCAGAAAAAGCTAGAAAGAGTGAGCTGATTCACCAGTAAGACTGTGAGACAACAATTACATCAGGTGAATAGAGGATACTTTTACAGTTGTAGTCCATGTGTGTATGCTAGGAATTGAATCCAACTATTCTGGAAAAGCAGTCAGTGCTCTTAACTAATAAGTCATTTACACAGTCATTTATCTATTTATCTATTTAAGGGTTTTCTTAATTTAGGGTTCCATTGGTTTCAGTAGTTTTCTGCAGTCCAGGAATTTATTCCTCTTGTAAACATCTAGATGTTGATGAAGCATCTGTTTTAAGGTGTTGGTTGAAAGCTAGAGGTGAATTTTATTAAGTGTTACAGTTTAAATCTAATTATATGTTCCCAGACTTCTGAATTGTTTGTTTATAGGCATTGACAGTTAGCTTCTAGAGTCTTCTGAATAAGCTCCATTTATTTTGCATAAAACAAAATTCCACACGTGTTTCAGTTAAATCCATAAAATGTGCTTTCCTTCCTACTTTACCAGAAGATACACAGGTTGTATTCACACAAACCATGGATGGGCCTGTACTGCTTCCCATGCTAAGGACTATGAGTTAAGGCAACAAGGGGCAACCCTCCTGTTGCTTCATGTGCAAATGTTCTCCTAGGTGTTTCAGAGTCATTGTTGTTCACAGGATTTAACAAATGACAGTGAAGTAAAACTTTGGGAAAGAAAAAGAACCCGAATACAAATTTGATTGTATATAATTTGTTCTTTTTTAAGAATTGGCTCTTTTCTGCCATGAAACAAAAGTGAATGGAATTATACGGGTTTATGCCCAAGCAATAAAGCTCCTTTGAAGTTTGTTGATCTCTTAATGGTTATATCCCTAATTTTTGAAAACCAGTATTACTCTTACCAGAGAATACTTTTAAATGTATTATTTAGAGACATTTTAATTTAACTAATACAGGTTACTAAAAATATAGCTAAATTATAATTTAGAAATATAATGAATAAGTCTATAAAGGGCAATGTATGTAATATACATGAAACATATTTGTGACATCTAGATAAAAATGATATATTGTTAAAATCTTAACATCATTTTATAAACTGTGTAACTTCTATTAGGCTGCCTGAATTCTATACAGATGAGAGCCCCATCTCCGTGAATGTATGTGTATGTCACCCCTTCCTCAGTTCTAAGTTTCACATAGTAAGCTTTTGAATATCCAAAGTAATAAAGAGTTCAGAAAGAAAGAATTAACAGAAACTTCATTTCAGGCTCTAATAGTGAAACTTTCAAAAGAATAGTGAAGAGACCCTGAGTCGTTTCCCTCCATGAGACTCCACAAAACAGTATTTTCTCTCCTGTCTGCCTTTTCCATATCTTGTGGTGACTTAGGAGATCATCCTTTAATAAATGTCTTAAATCTTATCTCTATATTTCCCTCATATCTCCCCTCTCATCTGATTCTGATTCTCCCTACTTATCCTGCATTTGTAGCTGTACCTTTTACTGCAAAACAAATGGCAGAGAAACACCACAGGGATTGGCTGGAGGGCGGCAGGGCAGACATAAGACAGGAGCTGTGATATTGCAGCCCTGGGTATTACAGGGATTCTAGAAAGGATGAGTGAAGAGGACTCCACCCAAAGCCCACTACTTCACCATGTTTTCTAGAAGACTTTTCTTTTTTGAGAGATATCTTTTTTTGTCTTTTTCCACTTCTGATTACAGCAACTTTTCATTCAAAATCTCATTTGAAATTTCTTGAAATATGTGCTATAATAACCTATTAAATGAAATGTAAGAAAAGAAGCTTAGGAAAACACACTGTAAATTGAAGAAAAGTGCCATGAATTTAAATAAAATACATACACGTGTATGCATATAGACATTTACTAAGAATACGTGACATTTTAAAATTAATGTTATATGAACTATGAAAATAAAGAGCATATGAAAACAAAAATCCATTTTCATTAAATGGAAATGAGCATTTTACACATTGTGGATTTACTAGATTCATCTGTAGGTGAAGGACAAGGCACTGGGCTACTTCATCCATTCTGTCACATAGAAAACTGATTTAATGACATGCACAGACTTGTAACTTTTAACCACACTATATATTTTCATAAATAAAATATAAGGCTCCAATTTTTTTATTATCTGCAAACCAGCAAAACAAAAAAACAAAGTACTTAATGTTATATTTTTCACAACTATTGTTTTTTTTTCCATTTTTTAAAAACTACAATTTTAAATATTTCAAATGTGTATAAAATCTTTGCTAATGCAAATGTAGTTTTCCTGTTAAAATAACATTGTGTATGTGCATAAGGTCAAAAACAAACTCTTGGAAAATAATTTGTCTTTTTCTGAAACAAGGTGCAAGCTTCTGGAAGTTCCAGCAAAGTTGACTCTGCATTTTCAAATGGCAGGAGTAGCTACCTTATTATTTGTTCTTTTTATTTGTAAGTTAGGTGGCAAATAAGACATGTGGATATATGGAAACAGTGGCCCATAAGGAGAAATTAGCATAAGTGTAAATTTTGCTTTTATTTCTTCAGATGGAAGAAATAAATAGCTTGGGCTGAGCTTACAGCATTTTATTCTCTGTTGGTAACTATCTCTAGGCCTAGGCATGAAAGTGTCTATCTAGCCTATGTATAATCTAATCTTTCGACCTAACTGATTCAATCTGCCTTCTCTTGGCTTCTTACTGAATTTCTCTTCCTGTTCTCATACTAACTTTGGAAATATTGTCTAGCCTTCTGGCTCCTTCTCATCCTGTGGTTCATTTTGTCATAACCCCTATCTAGTTTGTTCTCTCTGCCATCTGTCTTTGTAAAGTTGTTCTGCTAAAACTGCCCACATACCCACAAAAATCACAAACATTCTCTGTGCTGCTCTAAAGTAGCCTTTCCTTCCTGTGCAGTTCTCCTGAGGGTTTAGAGTATTCTATCTCTAACTCATTCTGTCAAATCTTTCTCTGATTTGTCATTTTGCTGACCCCTCCATTAGATGTCGCTTTCAAGCATGGCTGAATCCTTTTCCAAAATAACATTACTTTCATGGTTATGGATTAAGGGTGAGTACTCAGAGCGGGTCTATATAACAGCCAGATCGTACTGTAATTCAAAGTGTGTTTTCATTCCAGCTGGATCATATAGACCTAGAAGGTCTTTGGATGGGATACCTTCCCAGAGCAGCCATATTACTGGATTAAATTTCCTCTATACATATAAAATAAATTATGATCATAGGAATGGATAGCAAATAAAGTAGCTAAATTATAGTTATGTATTTCTTGTAATACAAACTGTGTAATTAAATATTTTATAAAACAAACCCAAAATGATTTCTCACATGTAATTAATATGCAAGATTACTCAAATGGAATACCAGATTTTGACTTACTTTAAAAGTAGAAAATTAGTTCTTGTGGAAAACATTTTTTCTATTTTGCAACTATATTTTTAGTGAAAAAATATACCTACCACAAATTTCTAATTTTATGTCAAATATTTTAAAAGAACCCCAATCCAAGACAGAGTATGGACACAGAGTTGAGAAGCAAATGCACAACATAGAAAAGAGATACAGGAGATAGGCTGCCAGAGTATGCATTTCAGAAATGATTTATGTGATCTGTGAGCCCTAACCCAGCCATAAAACCTCAGTTTTCTGAGAGCTGAAATAAAGAAACTGATTTTTCATCTATTTATGCATTTATTTTGTGCTTGAGGTGAGGTCTCAGGCACAGTAAGCAAGCATGCTGCCACAAAACTGAAACTCTTTGATATGAAACTTATCATGCTGCTGACATGATGAAGGTACACAAGTGTGGTACTTACCCATTATTACTACTTATTTTGGTAAATAAAATTCAAAATCAATCAGGATCGGATATAAAATTTATAGTGCCTTAACCAAATACAGTTAAAATACAGAGACTCTTGCATTTGACATATTTTCTTACTTTTAAGTTAAAAATGGCTCAGTTACATGGAATATTACATCTTCTTTATCAAATTATACTACACCTTTGTTGAAGATTGCATGTGATCTATAGTAATTTGTATTATATTGTTTGGGAAAGTTTTGTTTAAAAGAACATATTCAAGTCATTTTTTCTTTTATCATTATTAAAAATATTCTTGTTGGGGTTCAAGAGTTGGCCTTAACAGTTCCTCTCTCAAATAATATATCATAACCACAGTTTTCTTCTACTCTTCCAATGACCCCCAATCTTTCACATCTACCCCCCTCTGTTGTCTATCATAAAAGATTTCTAAGAAACAAGAGACAAAGACAATAGGAGAAAAATAGTCCTAAGAACAGACAGAAGAGTCAGAGACACACTTGATCGATCTGCAATAAGATGTACAACAATACCAGGCTAGCAGCCATGACATATATGGAGAGGACCTTGTACTGTCCCTTGTAGGCCCTGTGGTTGTTACTTCAGTCTCTGTGAGACACTATGCTATCCCATCATGTACACATGGAACAGTTATTTGAGGGTTGCTATTGGTAACTTGAGTCGACTTTTAAATGATCATTTTTTACTTTTAAAAATAATTAAAGGAGTGGATCCATACAGATTTTCTGAATGAGTTTGTGAACAGAAGAAAATCCTACTCCTTTAAAAAACAGTGGTTTGTTTGGTCAAATAATAAACAATAGCATTTAAATTTGGGCCATTCTTAGTTTGCAATGAGATAAAAATATAAACAGATATGTTCATAAAACATGTACCATTTGTACAATTTTGATGCATTTAGATTACTTAGTGTTCAGACAGACACATGACATCTCTGGGGAAATCATCTATACAGACACATGACATCTCTTGGAAATTATGAATATATTCTTATTATTTAGAAAAATATCTTCAGTGTACTATTTGAAGATCTACAGAGAAATGGATGAGTGCATGAGAACACTGTAATAATAGGGACCAAGGAGTCCTGAAACAGACATTATGAGGATCATGAGGGAAGACTTCAATAATTCAGTTATATAGAGTGTAGAGAATCTTCCAGAGCCCAATGGCTTGAGATCTACAGGCTGAAGCTCAAATATTAAAGTTCTGACTTACTAGGCAGGAAAAATTGCCTCTTTAGTTCTAGGAGACACACAGAACCTTTATTGCTACTGAGTCCTTGACAAGGTGATTGTCTACAGACAGTGGTAAGTGTATGCTATTCATTTTTAGAAACACCTTGCATACAAACCCTGAAACAATGTCTCCCTGGCCCTCTAGGCATCTCTTAGTGCACCCTAGCTGACAATTAAATTACCTTAGCTACACTTTCAAGTATGTTCTGCCATTGTGTTACAGTTACTTTCAGGTGAACTAACGTTAATCCTTTGAGACATCTGTACAGAGTAGTTGATATATTTGTTAAACTTTAGAAAATTTAGGAAAATAGTTGATATATTTGTTAAACTTTAGAAAATTTAGGAAAAGTATTTATTATGTTTTAATATTTTGCATTTAAAAATACAAGTGTGGTATTCCAAATATCATTAAAAAAAAAAAAAAGAAGTCCCAGTTACAACTAATTCAAAACCAAATTTAGATGAATATTTTTCCAAAAAGACTGCTGGGTTAAAGTAATGGAGGATGGATTCCAAGGGCCATAATTCCAGCCAGGCATAGTGAACTATTAATAGTGGAAATGCACATATGGTAGAGGCTATGAATGATGATTGTAAGAAAAGACTGTATTTCTAAACAAATACAGCCAGTGCTAGAAACAAGGTATACAATGCATGGTCTTTCTTCCACTGAGTAACAGAATCCGGGAAGACACTGTTAACCAGAGTGCTACAAGTTCTAAAAGTTAACACTCAGGATTCAGAGTTTCTTGTGGATCTGGAGCAGAAAATGGAAAGGGAAGAATAAAGACTATTCAGTACAGCAAATGAGAAAATAAACATATGTCAAAATCTGTCTCTCAGATATTTTAGATTAGAGGCATATTAGAACTAGATATGCTTTCAATGTCATAACTTCATATACACCTGGAGAATATACCAAAATTAAATACAGTCTTATTTATTAAAAAGTTTTCACCTAGATGATTATATGGTTGAGTCATTTTTGCTTGTGGGTTAAAGAGCCCTGTGCAATTTCCTTAATGACAAACCATGTATTAAAAAGTCAAGCAAATTTGATGCATTTGTTAAATCATAATTGTGTTCTCAATGACAAAATAAAATCTGGAGGAGTGGGCAGTTTTCTTTTTCCCATGTATATTATAACAAGTAAAAGACTCATTTCCTGATCTATTAACACAATATTGTTTATATTTGCAATCTATTTCAATTAACATAACTTTAGAACGAGAGCCACAATTAACAAAACATTGAGTATACTATTTCTTAGGTTGAAGCAAAAACAGAGGGAAATCTGTAAGTAAATACTAATGGTACCCATAGACCTGAGGATGCTGAAACCCAAGAGTCTACCAAGCCCTATATGCACTGAATCTTTACCTATATATGCATCTGACTTATAACTTAGAAACTAGGAGCAGTAGGAGATTAGAAACAACAATTAATAATAGAACAATTATACAATATAATATTACAAAAGTTATTTGAACAAGGATTCTTTCTTGAAATGATCAAGACAAATACAGACATCTTAGACTGGGGCTACCTTCAGGTAAATAAACCACAGAAGAAGTCTGTGGGTGACTGGTGTGGGTGCACTGGAGATGCGGTGGGCATTCTCTGCAAGCACACAATTCCTCTAAACAGGCTTTCTGCTCTTCCAAGCTTTATAACTACCCTGCTTCTTCTCAAGTCTACTAAATTCTACAATACAAAGTGCTATATAATTAAGAAGTTTCCTCATGATGCTATTAAAATATTTAAAGAACATATTAAAACAGGAAATCATTGCTGTAGATTTGCTACTGAAGCTTTGCTAAGCTTAATTTAAAAACTAAAGCTGGAAAGTGGTATTTACTCCAAAATCTAAAATCCAAATGTAAATTTAGAGGTTTCTTCCACTTAAAGCAGGCTAGTCAAACCAATTATAAGCTTAAATACAACAAAATGAAATTAATATTTAGTAAATGAAGAAACATTGTCAGATAAAGGTAATCCCGGTGCAGACTCATATTCCAGGCCCTGCTCCTTTACCTCCTTTCATATTCTCTGTTTGGTTGATTTCAATTTCACCTTATGGTTATTTTAACACATTGTTCATTGACAGCCAATTTAAATATTTTTAAAGAAAATATCCAGCAATAGCTTTATAAAGACATCTAAATCTGCCTTTTCAATGAAATTATAAATCCTAGTGAATATTCCAGAATTAACAGATAGGTAGGTAGATGAACACTCTTAACTCCCAAGACTTGGTAAATCAACTTAAGAACCATAGTCATGTCTCAATCCCATATTCACAACAATAATCATTGACAAAATCATTACACAGAGCTAATCACAATGAATACATGTGGTGCTTTCAGTGGGAGGAGGCAGAAAAGTGCTTCAGTTCAACACCCACTCTCCTTTACTTTCAATGTCCTGTGTTCTTCCGGAGGGCACCAAAGGGTAGTTGTAACAGTGAGTGTAAATCAAGCCTGGGAACAGTGTCTCTGGAAGGTGCCAGTGTTTGTCTGAGGTAGTGAGCAGCTTCAAGTAGCTGAGCAACCCAAACAGCAGTAAAAAGATGTAAGATATCGACACGCTTAGCTGCATCTTGTTAAAAGCTTCCTGCGGGTTGGCAGAATGAAATCTTTATTTAAAATACACAAAGTATTGTCAGGGGAAGGTAGAAGGAGAACACAGTAGAAGGTCCAAATGCTTTGCTTAACCCAATAGGAGCAGCAGAACAAAGGGGAAAGTGGCCACACTGTAGGCAGCAGTAGTGCAGAGGGTGACTAACATCAGATCAGCATCCATCTGCTCTTCCCATGATTTCGGGATGCATTATTTCTTTTATTATTAATTATGTTTTCAAGGGGAGGATAAAGATATTATTATGGATAGCAGAGAGGAAATCATTTCTGCTGCCACTTGGCATTGAGTAGAAGAGCATATGTAATGAGCTAGTGATGACAGGAAACAGAGCTGTATCCCTGAATCCCAGCATACCTCCTACCAATCAGCACCAACTCTCTGTTGGTAGTCAGAGAGAGGCTGCCTAACAAAGTTCATGTAAAACCATTATTGAACACTAACTGGAAGGAACTGAGATAGGACTGGGTATGGTACCTTTGCACAAAGAAGTAGCTGTGAGGAAGAAAGAAGAAAGGGAGACAAAGAGAGTCTAGGAAGGGGAAAGAGAAGAAAGAGAGGGAGACAGGAAGGAGAGGGAGAGAGAAAAAGAAGGAGGGAGGAAGAGAGGGAAAGGGGCGTTGGAAAGGAAGTATGGAGAGAAAGAAGTGGAGAGACACAGATATAGACGCATAGAGAGACAGAGACACAGAGAGATACAGAGAAAGAGTCACCATCTTGGACAGACAACACATAAGAAAAGCAAGTGTTCTGTATAATTGCATAAAGATGTCACGTGCATTTTCTTACATGGTGTGCCACTTTTTTTTACATACTGACATTTCCAAAAGCCCTTTTAAGACACAATGATGGTACCTGTGGAACTTTTTGAATTTGTGAGGACAGTGGCTTTAGGGAGACTGAGCAGGGAGCCTGACAGAGGATGGGTCACTAATGAAGAGCCAAAGAAACTAAGCAAGAATGAGAGCAGGCACGAAAGAAAAAGGAACACTGTGGGAACATGTCACTTATGTTGATGAAGCCTTATGCCTCTTTGGGTAGAAGTGACTCACAGCTGTTTGGTTTTCTCCACAATATTCACAACACCATTAGCCAGAGTACACCAGCCATGCTCTGGGTTGGTATTGTTTCCAACATGATAATTATTTTGGTTTCTCTTCATTTTAAGCACCAACCGAGTGATGTGCTTTCTGTCTAGCAGGGGACAGCATTTGTTGTCAATGCTGGGTTCTGATCAGACATGCTGGTAAACCTAAGAAAGCCTTTACTCTATCCTGCCCACCCTGTCCTTGAGGATTCCGTTCCCCATCTACCTTTCTCAGGGACAAGGGTTAAGTTCCTCTCTCCGGAGCCCCAAGTCTGAAGTGCATCGGGGAGGGGGGCACAAACCATTTGCATTGGGGTATCAAGGCGGTGGTGAAGGACCTTCTTCATCATATACCTGTGGGCGTCGTCTCTGGAGTATGGAGGATGCATCCCAGCAACTCTTCCACAGGTTTTCTTCAAGATAGCCGGCACCATGGTTGAACCCCTATTTTCCCCTTAAGCCTCGCCAAACTGGCCAGCTTCCGGACTGCAAACTACATCCTATATCAGAAGCACATCCCTGAGACAAGTGCTCTCTCTCTTTCTCTCTCTCTCTCTCTCTCTCTCTCTCTCTCTCTCTCTCTCTCTCT
>JADRCH010000076.1:5779563-5853702 GCA_019843965.1 Rhynchomys soricoides | reverse complement strand
CTCTCTCTCTCTCTCTCTCTCTCTCTCTCTCTCTCTCTCTCTCTCTCCCTCTCTCTCTCTGTCTCCATCCCTCCATCCTCTGACCGTACTGCTCTGGTCACTACCTTTAATACCCCGACTCTTCAGCCCTTACCGCCAGCTTCCCTCCAAGGAAATCTGGAGCGGAGCTGCGGGGACACCTGCAGAAGTACGCACCTGGCCAGGCGCTGTCCAGCGCCCGGGAGCCGGAGGGTGCTCTAGGCAAGGCCCGGCCACCCTGGCTCCCGTCTCTGTCGCCTCGGCAGCCCGCCGCCCCCCGCCGGTCCTGCCCGCCGCGGCCGCGCCGCCGCAGCCATCAAGTGGCTCGTTAAGGAAATGCAGGTGAGCGCGGGCGGCGCGCGGTGCCGGGTGCGAGCGCCTGTGCGCGAGCGCGAGCAAGCCAGCCAGCGGAGTGCGAGCCCCAGCATCCCGGGCGCTCCCTCCCGCAGCAGCCGCCCGGGCCGCCCCGCCCCGCCCCGCCCGCGCGCACCGCCGCACCTGCGGGCACTCGCCCCGGCGTCTGCGGGACTCGCGGGCTCCGAGCGCGCCGCCACCCTCCCGCGCCACCCTCGGACACGCAGATACCACTTTTAAAGAAGCCGAAGAGCTGCAGCCCACCGACGCCGAGCGAGCGCTGCCGGCTGCGGTCGTTGCTTTCCCTGTCTGCAGTTGAGCCCGGACCCTGGAATAGAAAGACAGTTCTCGGTTGGACTGGAAGAAAGGGAAGGAAGACTCCTCTGTTCCCGAGGAGAGCGGAGCGGCTGCCCTAGTAAGTAAAACTGCTCTCTGGTCTTGCTCTCTAAAGTGAGGCGTCTACCGAATGCTCCCTCCTGGTTCTTGTTACCAGGGAAGAACTTGCCTTATATAACTTGAGTAATTCCTACCTGAGAAGTGCTTTGCTAAACATTTTTGTGTGGGTTTCTTTGTGGAAGATCACTTAGGAGTGTCTGCATGTGCAGTATTCCCAGGAGTCTGATTGTTCAAGGCTCATTGTTCGAGGGCTGCTGGAAGACCTGGCTTGGGAACATGTTGGTTGGCTCTAGGACTGAGTGACTATTACCAAGGAAATCTTGAGGATTCCCAGCCCGTTGCCTCCTCCTTCTTGTCACCTTCAACCCTGGTCCAGCCTCAAGTTCCATCCCTTGCTGACTTCAGTGGGTTGCTTGTTTTATCTTTAGTTGTAAGGAGCAGGAGCAAAATTAATTGGGTCAAGGGAAAGTTAAGAAAGATGGTTTGCAAGAGTAGAAGACTATCTTATTCGGATGACTTCATGTCTGTGAGCAGTTTCTGTGTGGAGGAAGTCCTGGCACAAGACTAGGTGGGGAATCTGATGAAGTTAATTTGGAGTCGAACTGTGAAAATGCAGCATGAGAGCCGGCTGAGGCTGTGACTCTGACATAGCCTGTTATGAACTGTGACAGGCTCATCAGCCGCTGACAGGTTTAAGGTATCTCTTAAGGCTGAATATCGCTGCATCAAAAAGTTTTGCAGGTAGCATTTCTCTTGGACTATCATCCCCTGTCAGAGGCTGCAGCTTTTCTGAGCACCCAAGTAGGACACCTGTCCTCTTTCCATGAAAGGGTTAACGGTACCTTAAAAGCATAAGAGACATATGTTGCCAAACATTCGCCAATATTTTGTAATATCTAAATAAAACCTTTATGTTATGTCAGGAAAAATATAGTTGAGTCAGTTTGTTTTGCACAAGAGGGAAGAGAATCAATAACGTTTCAGTGTTTCCCCCTCTTTATCACTGCCAAATGGGTTCTGATTCTAATTCTTCTTGCATTGTTACATATACAGTAGGTATAGTAGGGATTGCAGGATAGAAACATCTGCTCTGATTTAAACACAAAGTTCTTTGACACAATGGCACTTAGACAGTGTGGAGTAAAATAGTGGTAAGAAAAGAAAGTCAATGTAATTTATCTTTAACTTTCATTTTTTTCATTTAACATAAAACATACTTTTCCCACAAAAACCTTGCAAATTTAGAAAGCTAGCCGTTGAATTATATCTAAGTAGCAGGCAAATTTTCTTTCTAAAAATTACTTATTATCATTTAATGTTTATAGGATTTCTCATTATTAATTGAGAGTTTTGAGGCCAACATCTTATCACCTCTCTACTCAAAGTGAAAATTTCATTGGACATTGATTTTAAAAATATGAAAAAGTCAAAATGGTTGAAAATGGAAAAGCATTTAGAACCGTGCCATCTTGTTTGGGTGGTTCTAATCGTCTCGGGAAGTAAGTTTTAGAGTGATTGGACAGGACAGTGTACCTGATGATGATTCTGGTGACACAAAGTTGTAATGGAAGGGAATCACTTCAGAAAGATGTGTCATTGTCTCCTGAACATCACTTTATTTCTCACCCCTTGTTCTCTTTCTCCATTCCTGTGATTGGATCTAAATGAGTTTAAATAATTTAAACTGAGATCATTGGTTGATCAAATCTGGATTGTGTACATGTTCTCTATAATTTGTGACCTCACACCTCTAAGATGATATATGGCATTTGAAAAAGTATACAGAAAAGGGATAATTGTCCATAAGCAGCATACTTAAGAATGAACCAAATATTCAATTACATATATTATACTACATATCTATTCACACAGAATGCATAGGAGAGCTGTTCATTCTGCCTCACTTCTGAAAACAGAGACTTATCAATTACATTAATAATAAATTGACACACATTATGTCTCTGTTATCATTGTCATGGTGTGCCATAGTGTTAGGAAGGGTAGCCTGAATTAAAGCTGTTTCTAGTCATGCCTACAGAGATACCTGTCAACTATTTCTATAACCGTAGGGAGGGGAACCCTAGCAAGCATGATAAAATTGTTAGCTTTTTGACACCAGCTTTTTGTGTCATACTGGAGTTGCAACTTTAAAGTTGAAAGAATAAAGTTGCTAGTGTCAGCAGTAATGTGTTTTATTATGCAATTCTTCTTGTTATTCAGATCAGATAATGGCCTGATGAAATACATAAGCAGTCTACAGGGAATGAATGATTAATTCCTCTAACGTATGCTTACCAAAGGAGTTTTTACTAATAAAGTGCTGTGTACCTGCATTTGCTTACAGTTGCAGTTGGTGAAAGCAAATATACCTTCCTTTCCCTTAATATGAACATAGAATTTATAAGTCTATTTCTGTAACTATAGCAACATAAATTTAATTTTGAAGACCACATGGTCATGTAATTTATGAAATTCTAGATAAGAGGATAATTTTCTTAAAAGACATAATTTACAAAGCAATGCAATGTTAAATAGGTCTAGGATTGCAATTTTAAACTATTGATAGCATTTTTCTGCTTTTTATGTGGGCAATGGTGGTATTTCTTTCATGTATTGCATGTAGGGTGCATGAATCCAAGCATACGGGGATGTAGAGAATACCAGTGCCAATGACATTGACATTAGTGATGTTAAAGTGTAGTGGGAGCTAACGTACTGTTCTCACAAATGTCTAGATACATGTTTAACATTTTAGGAGTAAATAATAGCAAACCCCACAATTGTGGTTGCAATTGGTGCAAGTTGTTTTGTGGTTATAGACATACCTTTAATGTAACCTTTAATAAGTCTACTTTTCTAAGCTTTATTATTTTAGGTGACAGTGAATTGAAAGTTTGTAAGTGTTAAAATCAGGAGACCTACAGTGCAAATTACACATTTAAATAACCTACATGTGTCTTTTTTTATTTTACAAAAATTTAGAAACTATTATTTGTGAAGTAACATTAAAAAAATAAAACATTACCTACCTATATATGTATCCACACATTTATCAACTATGCATCTGTACATGCGACAAATAACTTTGTTGAAGATCCTCTGTTTTTTGAAGCAAATACCTTTACTTGATAGCATCTTTTGTATATGCACCTATACTGAGGATAATAAACATTAGCCACACCAATAATATAATAAGCATACTTGATAATTTTAAAAGTTAGAGGGAAAATTAAATGAGTAGAATTTTTTATTGAATTGAGTGGCAATTCAATTTATCTGTTCATATGTTTAAGTGTGTGTTTCCTACTATTTTTGGTTCACTTGGATTTTATTAGATATCTCAAAAGCATGGTACATTAATAAAAATTAAATAAAATTTCATTTGTACAATCGGCAGTATAAAAGTGAACTGTACTCACAGCAAGCTTTAAAATTTGTTCAAGATGTACTGAATGAAGACAAATAGCTGAAGTACAAAAGTTGCAGAGTATCTTTAGGGAAAGGCATATTGTGGGTGAAAACAAGGGTTCTGGTGCATCTTGAGTTACCTAAGAAAGGTAGCTTGGTTTAAGTAACTAAGAACTTCCTGCCTAGTAAAGAGAGTGCTAGCATCCTTACCTCATTCCAATTACAAAATACTATGAAACAATATAGCATAATAACTGATATAATTCAGTCTAACATTTGGCAAAGTGTCAGATTATACTGTGACAGTCTAAGAATCCACAAAGGAGCCAGAGGCAAACATCTTGCTTGCCAAAGTGCCAATTAACTGTCCTGAAGCTATGTTGGACAGGCATTGGTCGGTTGCTTCCTTGGTTGGATGATCCTTGCAGTAGTTCCAGAGAACCAGGATGGAGCTTGTAGAAGGGGAGAGACATTTATCTTGTGTTCCTTTGAAGCACCCTTTACTCTTGCCATTGAGAAAATATTCCATCATTTACTATCTTTGGATTATCATCTCTGTAATCAAATAGCAGAAGAGTTTGAGAAAACAGAGGGAAAAAAAGGAAACCCTTAGTGGCTTTGGTCTTCCAATTTCTAATAATAATTCTTTTTATTTCTATATATTTATTACTTTTATAATATTACATGTATATAATACAACTTATGTACATTTATTTTTTCCTAAATGAATGTTGTAGAGTGTGAAAACTACAAACAGAACAAGAAACCTTCCTTCAGTCTTTACGTGTTAGAGAAGTAACTGATGACTTCACATATGAAAAGATGTGAACATAGAATGATTTCTTATCTTACACAGTGGGTTTTCTGTACCAGTTTAGTTGTACTTAGTGGTGGGTTGTCAAATATGTGCTTGGACAGCACATTCTGCACCTGCTATTCAATTAACAGCCAACAATCCATTATTTTCAAAAGATAATATTCATCCCCTGAGAAAATTTTCAGGGGACAGGATGCCAAGAGATTGAGCACAGTGTTCATTCTAAATGTCTTATATATCTCACCACTGAACTTAGTGAAATTACCAGTGTGTATACAATAATCAAAGATCAAAACATGATTCAAACTCACTGGTAAAACATTACCTACATTTAATTAATTCATAAGCAAATAAATTACAATATAAAGACCTAGATTTTATAAATTCTTATGTTTCCGCAACATCCTAATAAGTATTCTCAAATCCAAAGGTGTGTTGAAGTAAAATGGACATCACCCCTGTGCTCTAACACACATTTACTTATCTTAGATGCCAGGAAAGTAATGGAACATATTTATAATTGAATATCCATTTCCTTTGAGTTTAAAGATGGCTTACATTAAATGTACATAATTTTATCTGGGAGACCTTGCATAGTTTTTTGAATACATGTAAGGAAGCAATGAAGCTGTTTTAATCAAGTCCAGAATCTGTGAATATTTGATCTAATTCTCATTTAACTTCACACGTACTTAAGTAACCAGTTATAGGTATACTAGTATACACTGTATTAAAATGGTGACTAGGAGCTTCTAAGAAAGCAATACAAACTTATATTTGACCAGCTTAATTAGTACTAAAATGGTGATTTGTCTAGTGGGTACAAGAATAGAGAACAAAGTCAGTAATGAGTTGAGAACACATGATCCCATTGATTACTAAATGCCTTTATACACCCTCAGGTTTATATCTATCCTTTGGTTAGAATAAGTGTTTTGAGTGGTTTCAGATAAAAGTCATGAGCATGGCTTACTTCAACTATTAGCAAATAGCATATACATCACATTCTGTGTTCAATGCTAGGAAATATATCAGAGTCCAAAATCAAACAAGAAAAAGCAAAAGCTTTTAACAAAATATTACCAAAACCAAGACAATAGTGTTTTCCATTTCAGATCTGTAACTGGCTTTAGCTACTAATCTAGTCTGCCTTTTAAAAGAAGGAAACACACACACATGCTCACACACACACATATACACAAGCACACACCACACTTACAGATACATACATACTAGCATCCTTCAATGTAGGAATATATTGACCTGGAATCATGAACAAGATCAGACATTCTGCTTAAAGGTCAAGGATGGTGAGGGTAAGAATATAGAGAGGAGAGATTTCTTACTCTTACTCTAAAGACAATATCTGCCCTTTTCTTCTTCCAAATACTCTTATTAAAAATCCGAGGTATTTTTTCACATTCAAACTTGGCCCACAGATTATAGAGGAAGTCTTTTTCTTACTTACATTTGCCACATTTCCAGTTTTAGGCCTTGCCCCTCAGGTATGCATACATGACACACAAAGAACGATTTATTACTTCACGATTCACTCATTTTTTTTTCTTTAATTTTAGAATAATTATCAAGGCAATGACTAAGGTACCATGGATAAAATAGCCACTGGGATACACATTACAAGCTCTTCTATCTATAACTTATCTCAAGTTGTTGAGTCAGGACCTCCATTAATAATGACACAATAACACAAAGCAACAGAGCCCACAGTTTGGGTCTTTGGAATTTGCTGGCCTTCCCATGTGTCAAAGACAATGCTAAGTTTAATACCCATTATATTAGCATAAGACTGGCCAAGTTATTACTGACCTATGATTCTAGAAAATATATCTGAATCATTAAAAACATTTCAATTCCATAGTTAAACAAAACAAAACAACAACAACAACTCACAGTGTACCACTTATTCAAGGATAAGTGCATTTGCCTGCTATCCCACAGCCCCCTCTTCCCTATCATTCTGAGTCACAGGCATCTCTTTAGGCAGGGTGGAATCTGTTGCATATTTAGCAGCAACAGCCTTTCTGTCTCCCACTGTCATTTGTTGGCAACCTTCTTTGTCTACTAAGCTAGATTGCCCCATGGCCAATTCCTCATGTGTGTCACACTCTCCAACATCACGAGAAGCAGTAAAGCACAGTGAGCACGTGCTGCACAATCGTCATGTTGTCATGGCACAAAAAAACACTAATGTGTCTCAGGCCAGTGATGGCACTTTAAGCACACATCAAACCCTGTGTTTTCAAATCACACTGTACAAGGTACAGTCAGGATTTCTAACATTGCTGCTGTTATAACCATGGCAGAAATGTCTTGGCTTCCTCAGCAGAGAATAGAGGTACTGAAGAAATTCTGTTCACATTGAAGTGAGTGTGAGATAGCTTTAAAGGAGGCCTTATAATATGCATTTTGTTAAAAATTGCAAAGGAAAGAAAAAGAAGATAAAATATATATTTTAGAAATGAACTGGAATTGTTATGTATCCTTACTTTTAATAAACTATTCTGCTTAATTCTTGCAGAAATCATGAGGAGATTCCTGACTAAATTTTAAAATATTTCCCTTTGAATTCTCCCCTAGATGGTCTTATGTAGAATATAAAAATGTATTACTATCCAATATTAACAGGGACTTTTCAAAAGTAGTAGCCCGATCTTATATGTATCAGCATAAAAACATTATAGTTCAAAGTATTAAAGCATAATTTTATGTGACACAAAACCAAGGAAATTTCTCTTGATTTAGTATTTTACATTGGGCTATACAGTACACTCAATTACTATTTCTTTTCTTTCTTTCTTATTTTATTTTTGAAAGTATAATGTAAACATATTCTCCCCTTCCATTTCCTTCCCCCATGTTCTCCCTCAAATTTGTGGTCTGTTTTTCTTCACTAGATGTTGTTTCATGCATATATGTATAAAATTACTTCCCAATTACTACTTATTTATAATACTTGTTCTGAAGGGTTATTCCTTACAATGGCATTGTGAGATTATGCTCTCTGGATGGATGTGTCTATTCTGTGTTGTGTGCTCTCTCTCTCTCTCCTAGAAAATATGTTGTTTTCAAGACATGGCTCAATCTCATCACTTATACTTTTATGGTTGAAAATAACAGGGTTTTGTAGGGGGCAGTAGAATTGTGTTTCAAATGACTGAATTAGGTACTTCACTCTCTCATTTTCTTGGTCCTGAGGAAGATATTCCTTCTTATTAAAAAAATGAGTGGCTGGAGGATTATTTACTTTTGGTAACACTGATACTTCAGTAACTTTCCAGCTTTAATAATACTAATGTATTATTTGCTAAATTACAAAATCTTGATTTTAAAACTATGCCAGTATGTCTTAAAAGATTCTCTCTCTCTCTCTCTCTCTCTCTCTCTCTCTCTCTCTCTCTCTCTCATACCCTCTCTTTCTCCCTCTCTCTCTCTCTGTCTCTTTTTCTGAATGTGTGTCTCTCTCTGTCAATGTGTATAGTCTGTGTGTACTATGGATGTATAAATAATTTTTTTAACTATCTCATCAATAGAGATTTTTTTTTCTGAAATGGTCAGTACCCAATAATATTTCAATGTGAAACATCTGCTGGACCTATAGATGAATCAATATTTGAATCCAGGTCAGAAGAGGTGAGGTTATTCTTAACAAAACAGCATTCTCAGTAGTGCTCAAATCCTTTCTTATTAATTTGGTTTCAAATTTTCCACTGGTGGCCTTCACAGGGACCTCATACATTTCAGACATAGAGAATTCCATCAGCCTTCTTAGAATAATAAGAGGTGTTCTACACTGTAGGGGAATTCAAGGGCAAGGAGGCAGGAGTGGGTGGGTGGGTAGAGGAACACCCTCATAGAAGGGGGTGGCAGGGGAGGTTGGATAGGGGAGTTTCAGAGAGAGGGGGAACTGGGAAAATGTATAACATTTGAAATGTAAACAAAGAAAATATCCAATAAAAAAAAAAAAAGAGGTGTTCTATCAGGAACTTAAAATAGAAATATTCTGACCTTTGTGTTGTTAATTTACATCTCATTCATCAGTACCTTAGATCTCATTTTCTAGGGTTTGAAACACTAAATTTCTTAGAAGTACCTCACTACTTAAGACAAAAGGTGTTACAATTTATCTTTTTCTCCAATTTGCAGGTGGTTTTAGACTAACTTTTCATTTGGGGCTGATGAAATCATTGTTCAGTTAAGAACACTTCTTGCCAACAAGGCCCTTCTCTGCCACATGGAAAGGGGAAAACATTTGAAATGTAAATAAAGTATAAAAATAAAATAAAATAAAATAGCACTTCCTGTTCTTACGGACACTGAGTTTGATTTCCTGGGTGTATGTTCTCATGTCCAGTGACTTGCAATCATGTTACTCCAGCTCCAGGGAAGCTGATCTTCTTCTGGATTTTGAAAGGACCTGCACTCATATATATACATACTACTACACCTTCCATATACTACACAAAAGTATCTTTTAAGAAAGAATCACTGTCATCTTATTTTTATCTTTGGTTCCTGACATTTTGTCCAGCAATATCTTCTCATGGGCTCTGAAGAAATTTTCATATAAAATGTATTAATAATAAATATCTTATTTATTATTTATAAATATTATAGATAAATCACTATTTTCAGTGGTAAATATATACAATCTTATTATTTTATCATGTATATTATATATTAAAAACAAAAATACAAATAAATTAAAATTTAAACACAAAATGGATCACTAAGTTGTCCATTCACTTGTCTAAAGAACCTATAGTTTAAATCCCCTTGCTCTAGTGTCCTTTTGTTACACATGTTTATAACAAGGTCTTATTGATTTATAGTATTTAAGAGTAATTAAGAGGAATGCCACTGTTTTAGAGCTTCTGAATATTCAAAGTAGAGAAAGTTGAATGGCACTTTGAACTGCTTTTGTGATGTTATTTTCAAATGAAAATGGTACTAGTATATACTTCCAGGCTTCTTTTGCTTATTGGCCCAAGATTCTATGCTGTATAAGCACCCTTTAAACATAGTGGCATATGCAGTGACTGTTGACAATGAGCTACAGTTTGCGGAAAGCCACCAAGTATCTGTTAACTCTGCACCATAACCATGGCACAATCAAAATGCAAAGGCAGCAAAAATGAACTGATGTGGTATGAATTTCAGGGTCTAAATATCTTCTGCTGATGACTATGATGAAGAATACATATCCATGAAGATTTCACATGGGAGTGTCAGAGTCCTCAGATACTAGCAAATTTCAAGGGTGCTTACAATAAGCCAGATAAAACTCATAAGGAAAAGAAATATAAAAATTGGTCTCAAAAGAGGCATTAGACTTAAATTTACTTGTATCAGCTACTTAACTTATATATTCTCATTTCTGCATATTATACCAGTAATTGTACTGAACACATTTTGTTTTAGTTTGATTGTGATAGAGAAGTGTTTTTATTTTTTTTATGTATATTTCTGTTCTGTTGCTTATTTATACAGTTGATTAGCTGACAAAAAGTGGGGAAAACACAAATTCCAGCATAATTCAGAGCTAAATATTTTTAATGTATGTATGTATGTATGTATGTATGTTTGTATATATGTGTATGTTTAACTAAACTATCATCTCTGGAGTAAAGAATCTAAAAATCTGATTATATCTTCTTTCTCTAATTAATTATTGCTTTTCTAGTATGTGAGCAAGAGTTTATACATACTGATGGAAATTTGGTAAACTGACATTGAAAGGACAAAATAAATAGTAACACTATCTAATAAAGCATGACAATTCCATTGTTTAAAATATCAATTAAAAAAAAATAGGCGAGTTCTTGCATAATGTGTTTTAACAACAATTGTTTGTTCTCAGACACCAATTGCCAAGCTCTTAACCAATACACTGTGATAATAAAGGCACATAAAAATGGATATCTTCCTACATTAGCTGGGATGTAAGAATTTTAAGAATCAGAATGTAAAATTGAGCAGAAAAAACCATTTATAGTTTTGCAACTCATTACAAAGGCTTTAACACACCTGTTAGAAATAAGAAATATATAGTGAACAGAGTAATTGGATTTTACCTATGACACAGCTCCTTCTCCAATAAGGTCTTGGGTAAGAGAAGCCAGTAATACTTCAGTGATGAATCCATAACTAAGAAACGGAAAACATGATATGCCTAAATAACTTCATGATGCATATTTGTCCACTATAGACTTTGATAGAACTGCTAAGTTGTCAAACTGCTAGTTATGACCTAGTTTTGTTCTTCTACCATTGAAGAACCTGACACAAGAAGCATGTGCAAAGGAGAAAACAGAAAGCTGTAGAATATATAGCATGTCAGCTGTGTGATAAATGTATGTTTTTTCTATTTTCAAAGACAGAAAACACAATCTTAATGACTTTCTTTATTTTTATTCTTTGAAAATGAAGAGCCATATTAAATCTTTTTATATATTATAAACAATATTATTTAAATATGTAGAATATGTAGTAGATAGTATCTTACATTAGGTCTCCATAGGAAGTTCAGCTCTATAAAAAAATACCAAGTTCAAGACAGTCTTGACAAATTAGTGGCAATATTTGCATTCTTTTAGCTCATCAGAATGAGATTATCATAGACACACTTGACAGAGATCTTGTTCTGTGGACATTGCCTAACTTTCCCCATGGGCATTGCTTTTCCAAAGTTTACATGGATGGCCACTTTATATTTTCTCTCTTCTACATTATTTTTCTTTATTATTTCCTCTGTTTGATCATCCTTAAAACATGTTTTTTGCATGTGCAGGGAAGGTAACGCTAAAGTCTGTGCAATGGTAAGAAGGAAATTTCATTATGTAGATTTATATAGTCTTTTAATCTGTTTTATTTTTCTTCATAGTACTTAATAAAGCCATATATAAGGACTGTGAAGTGGTCATAAATAATTTAGAGAAATTATAATAAAAATTATGACATGAATAATGACGATTTATAATTGCCCCTTTTCTATTTGGAAAAGGAATATCATAGTTAAATGTATGTGCCCTTCAGATCACAATTGTGAATCTGATTTAGGAGTGACTTGGCTGAATGTTTCTTCCAGTCGATGACTTATTTATCGTTTTATCAACCTTTTGTGGAACCTCTTCTTTTTGTGGCTTTCCTCAGGACAAACCACTGACTGTACTGCTGTATTATTTCTGCATAACAAATTGAAGAGCTTTCAGCTCATTCCCAGCATTAGCCAAAGGCTGCCATACAAAGTAATGATCTCACACAACATGTTACGTTATGTTTCCCCTGCCAATCCTGAAGTGGTCAGCCTCTTTTGGCTTCCCATGCTGGAACTGCCCAGGTTCCTCATTGGAGCCCAACCTCCAAAGATGCACGCTTTACTTTTCACAATTTGGCTGAGCTCCAGGTCTTTGTTGGTGGGGATGTGACTGTAACATCTGTTAAGTATGGTACATATCAAGTTATTCTCATCAATCTTATGCATTTGGGTACCCTTTCTAGTCTGTGACACATACTATATAGCACAAAATCTGTCTGGAAGACAATGTCACAATAGGAAAGGGAAATATTGTATGAGGTGATTTTGTTTTAATGTGGCTTTGATTGTGGGGACTTCTTTAATAATCTTGAGCATTTATGTAGCTTTTGACCAACCTTTGTAGAATAATCAAAATTTTCACATATATTGCTATTGTGTGTGTGTGTGTGTGTGTGTGTGTACTTTACGCATGATAGGCAAGTACTTCACCACTGAGTTTTATACCCAACCCTTGAGTTTCTTGAAGAAAATTTTATTATGTATTCAGGCTGGACTGGAAAATATTGTTTTTCTCTTTATGCATCTCCTGTGCTGGAATTGCAGCGATTTATTCTCATCCTGCTAGAATATTGAGCTCTAAGATGGGCTATTTTAAAATGATATAAGATTTATTAAGCCTAGTAGTCACAGCTTCATATTTTATTTACTGTTTTAGGGTGTTTGTAGTCCTGCTACCTAACTCACAGCCTCGTGCAGGACACACAAGTACTCACTCTACCACTCAGCCATATTCCCAGCTCTTCTTGCTTGATATTTTAAACAGCCATTGATTATGTTGTATGGACTCTTAATTCATCTAGCAAGTAAAACATGATATGATGTAATTGAAATGTTGATAGTGTGTACAATGAAATATTTCAGTAGTCCAAAGAATTCACAATAACAGGAGAACATATTATTGAAATAGGTAAGTAACATTAATGATTGTTGAAATTGATCTGTTGGGCAGAGAATAATAAGGGTATGACAAGACACTGATAGAAAGAAAAAAATTCACCCATTTTGCTGCTGGGGAAAACCTCTTAAAATAACAAAGGATAGAACTGTTTATTATTTTGTCCAGGAAAAGTAGTCTTAATTATTTTCATCTGTTTTTAGTATTGGATTTTCCAATTTTGTAATAAACAGATGAAAACTAGAATACTTTGAAGCCTTATACAATATTATTGACTAAACTTTGAATTAAATAGTAATAATATTTGTATTGGCAAGTAGGCATTACTTGGTTATTTGATTGTATTTTGAAAATAAGATAGGCAATCCAAAAATTTTAAAGTTTAACCCAAGATTTGAGGATTATATGCAACATCACCACTTGAATTTCAAACCAAATAAATGTATAGTATTTTAAGATTCTGTGCCTAATTTACAAAATTCAATTAGCAGAAAGATAAATAATATAAATATTTATAATTTAACATTGTACAAGTTAGATAATACATAAAACTCCTGTGACCATGAGAACATTGAAGAGGTATCTGAAATAAGATAGGATTATTCCTGTTGCACATTATCCCTAAGGTGAAGGAGCTACTTGATAAGAGGACATTGTTTTACAAGGTCATTCAGAGATGGAGTTTTATGCCATCTGGATGCTCATTCATCATCTAGCAGATGTTCTTCATCTCCAGGACCAAATAGAGATAATTTATGAAATGGTCTTCAAGGTGAGATTTATCTTCAAGGAACTTTTCATTTCAGTCTTGTATAACTGAATCTAGTCACAACCAGTTGAATAGAGAGAAACTGATGTTTATTTTTCTTAAAAAATATTTGTTTTGTTTTGTTTTCTTTTGAGACAAGGTTACTATGTGTAGCCCTGGCTGTCCTGGAACTCACTCTGTAGACCAGGCTGGCCTCAAACTCAGAAATCCACCTGCCTCTGCTTCCTGGGTGCTGGGATTAAAGGCATGTGCCACCACTGCCCGACAAATGTGGGCATGCTGCGTTGGCTGAGAATCGAACCCGGGTCAACTGTTTGGAAGGTAGCTATGCTCACCACTATACCACCAATGCCGTACCTTAAAATTTTTATAATTAGTAATAATTCACTTTCATAGCATTCTTTTGTGTATCATTTGATTTATATATGTAAAACACACACTCATACATATATAAAACAGAAAAAAACTGACTATAATATATTCTAGAGAAAATCTCTTCATAGTAGATACTCAGAGATAATTTCATGTTATTTCTACTAAACAATCATACTTGATTTAATCTATAATCTATATCCATGCCGACCATTTTGCTTTACTTATATCTATACTGTTATGCATTCTAAAAAGAAATAATTTATTTAGTTCAAATTATGGTATCAGGTCTATTTAGTTTTTTGCATATTAAAATGAATTATACTTATGCCAAATGTACATATAATAACTTCAAATCTGGGGTGATATCTAAGATGAATAAGAATGGCTTGAAATATGAAATTGATATTTTGTAGCTACAATTCTTGCCTCTTCCTGTGATGTAAACACTTTAGAGTTTCAACATCTGAATTTTATTCTGCTATTTTCAGGTCATTACATCTGTGGTGAAGTTCTCTTATAACATTATCTTAGTTTCTTATGAATCTTGTTAGTAGATTTGATGAGAGCAGGAAGTGCACATAGCTGACATTACAGACATCCATCAGGAATGCACTGGCTATTCTGTTTTTCACATAGAAGAAGTGTAAACTTGTTCGGAGAATCAACATACCATGAATGTTTATAACAGGCCCATCTAGAAAGACCCACTAGTCTACTGATGTTATGTTATACTCTTTATATTACTTGCAAGATTTCTTTCTAGAAAAAAATATAAACTACTTCTTACTTAGATGCTAACTCTAAATAATGTGAGAGTAAACACTTATGTAATTTTCATTAATTCTGAAGAATAGCTTTAATTTTCTTATTACAATGGCTTTTCCTGAACTGGGGACTTGGAGCAGATACTGATGAAATCTTTGTTTACCATTTAAGTTACATTATAAAATTTATTGCTATTATGCAGAATAATTTTTTTCTAATTGAAAATGAGCTCTTTTAATTCATTAAAACTTTACAAATCATGGATTATTTTCAGATGAATGTTAAATAAAGTCCAATTCCAGTTTTTAATTTCTGATGGTTTGTATTTCAATTTAATGAAATACACCAGTTAATTTTTGTAGTCAATTGGTGAATCATTACCTCAATTTAGCAAATTTTACTTAAATAAAATCGTGACAGTATTCACAGTATATTTATTCAAAGCATACTTTATAATACATTTGTTTCTGACAAACCAAGTCAAATAATATTATGACCCCTCATGCAATATGGGAAAAATATATACTTGCATGTGCTGAAATGCAGGAAAATCATCGTAACATACTGAGAAGGAATGCTTTTTACTACACTTTCATGTGTTCTTCATTAGTTATCTCTCGGTAATGATGCATTTCACCCAGCAATCATTTATGTTTCACTTGATATGAATCTAATACTAAAACTGAAATCAAAGACTCTGAAGCAGACCACTTCACAATGGTCACAAACAGGACCAAGTTTTCAGTCAGCTTGAAGTGGGTCTGTTACGAAAGTGCCTGCATTTCCTTGCTTGATTTCTTTTTCCTTCCTTCCTTCCTTCCTTCCTTCCTCCCTTCCTTCCTTCCTCCCTTCCTTCTTGCTTGCCTGCTTGCTTTTTATTAATCATTCCATTCATTTGCAGCTCAAATGATACCCTGCTTCCTGGTTACCCCTTCACAAACCTCCACTCCACATCTGCCCTCTCCCCTCCCCTTTGCCTCTATGTGGGTGCTCCCCAACCCACTCACCCTCTCACGTTCCACTGCATCTTACTCAAGGAAAGACCTTACACCTGAAAACAATGTTCTGATGAACAACATTTACTATCATTCATGTTCAGAATAAGCTCTATAGAATTAATAAATCCATTATAAAATAAAAGGTGTCACTGTTTTAAGTAACATGTTTATGGTTACTCTTATCATAGAAGCCTATTTAGATTTCAGAGTTAAATCTCAGCTCCAGTACTTATTAGAATCTGGACAATGTTACCTACCAATTTTTGGGTACTTCAAATTGTCTCACCTGTACAACAACATCCTATTTCATTTCTAAAGTATATTTAGGAAGGAAGTTCACACAGATAGGTATAAACACATGTGTCTGGTTTGTTGTTAAAAATTAGAAGGTGTTTTAGTAATTTAAATTATTAATAATTATAATATTAAAATAAAAATAATATTCATAATTATTTGAATACAGTGATAGAGAGGATATCAGTTTATAGGCCTTAATTTTAGTCTTAGTTATCTATAATTAGTTGTGAAATCTTTAATTAAGGGTTAGACATATGGGATAGTATTTAGTGAACATAGATTGACGATTGTATATATGATGTTATCTTTAATCTACTCTGGCTTGTTGCATTTATAGTGTAGTCTGAACACATGCTGGACTGTTGAATATACAGTGTAGTTTTAATTAAAATATACTGTACTATTTCATGTGTCATATAGCATTTTATCTATTCTGGGCTATTACATTTACATCATTGTCTTAATTAACATGCAATTGACTATTGCATGTCTGGTATCAACATATCCTAAACTAGTTTAGGTATGGCGAAGTCTTCAATTAACATACAATGGACTATGATTTGACTATTTCCATGATACTAGATTTCATACTGTGTTCTTAAGTTTTAAGAACATCTGTTCTTAAGTTTAATTCTCATCTGAAATTATTGATAAGATATTCTATTTTTCTTGTTTACATCAATAAAATAGCTATAGCAGGTTGAACATTTCACAAAACACATGTTAGCATATCCTTTATAAAATAGCCAATGCACATCAATGACATATACATCTTATTTTACTTCAATTTGTTACAGAAGCACATAATGACACCCACAAATTAAAGCACCACAACCACTGAATGATATGAGAAAAATGTTTTTAAACACAGACAGAATTGTCCTTAATAACAAAGTTGTATTTTTAACACTAAAGCATTATAGTAGAATGATTTCCTGTGAGTTATCACTTGTTTGATGAACCTACTGGGAAGAAAGCAGGTATTCCTAAAGTGATCTGGCGATTTTGCTTTCATTTTTTGATGTTTAGAAATAAGTTAGGATACCAATTTTCAGCCACTTGTTATTGGTTTTTCCATCTTAAGTGCGAGTAATTGTTGATTATTGGAAGAAAAAGTCACAAAAGCTATGTGATTAGTTGTAAATTGCCTTGTTATATTTTATTGTTCATCTTAGTCTTTAAGTCATTTTTTAAAATTAATTTTCCTTAACAATTAACACTAAAATTATTCCTTAAATTGGCTGCCTTGATAATTAATACAGTACGATAGAGTTCTGTAGAGATCATATGGTAAAAGGTGCAGGTGTTTGACTTAAACCTCTCTTTTGTTATCACATTAGGGAAGAACCATACAGTGCAAGCAAATTTGCTATCTATATTCTGAGCATAACATATAATCTTATTGTCTCCTTTAATAGTAGCCATTTGAATAATTAAGTTAACTTTTCATATCTTCTTGGATAAAGTAAACATTGATGCATTCTATTACTTTCAAATGCAAATGGTTCTCCAAAGAAGTGGTATTTTTCATCTCATTCAGTATCCAGACAAAGAATCTACCCAGAAATGTGTGTCTATAAAATATATTAAACATTTTATTCCCAGATGCCCTTACTACACACCTTTCAATGAGTAGTTACCTTGTGAAGCCTCATTAGACAGTGTAATTGTGGCAGGAATGTGACCTTGTACCTGTGATGCAGTCTCCCACTTGGTGGTGGGAAGAGGGACTTAACTGGGTCAGACACACACTTTGTAAGCTGTTTGTTCTCATTAAACTGCCAGCTACAAATCTCCAACACCATATCCGATTTTTTAAGCAATGTAGCAATCTATTGAAAGCATTTCTATGTCTGCCTCTCATGTCAATGGATAGTTCATATGAAAAGAATTATCTTAAAATACACATATAAATAACATCATGTTATGTTTGCTGTATTAAGCTTCTCACTCACATTTAAACAGATTTGATATTGGTCACTGATGAGAATTTCATAGGTATTTGTTCTTCAGAATTCATTTGACTCAAGATTGAAATGTTAGAAGCTATGTTGGGTGTTCTTAAGCAATATCTTTTATATTCTTGATATATGTACAGAATCAATTCTCCTTTGTTTTGCAAAGAGAATGGAGAATAAATGTTTTCTTTAAATGGGTGGCAATCTGCTTGTTTTCATTACAATTCAAAATATCATGTAATTGGCTTGTTTAGATTTATTTAACCTAGTCTGTAACTGCTTAGGGTAGGAGGGTCAGTAATGTGCAAGAGAGTGGAATTTGAAAGAACACACAGAAGGGAATTGACTCTTCTCAGGAGTAAAGTATCTCAATACTTCCTTTTCCAACAATAACTTGATTTTTCTGTGTGTTAGTACACATTTAACAAAACCGAGCAAGGAAAGATTACAATAGCAATGAGATAAAACTAGTTTTTGTGGAAAGAAAAAGTAACATTTGAGGGAAGGTAAAACTCCTAAAATTGTAAATTTTATCTTTTTTTTGTCTCAGCATTAAGACAAAAAAATAAACCTTGTCAAGGTTAAATTAAGCTTGAATGCCATTTTTCATAGAAATGTAGACTTTACTTCAAGGTTTTTCTCTTCATTTAAAAATAGTTCATTAAAATCTCTTTGGCTCAAATTCCAAAATGATGTTCATCTGCCAAAATTTTAAGAGCATTAATCTCCATGTTAATGTGAAGTGTCTCACACTTGAAAACCTCCAAACTACTGTTCTCTTCTCAATTCAGTGTGATGGCTTAAGGTTAACCAGCCAGTAAATATACAGTGAGGGCCTCTTTGTACTAATAGTCAAGCAGGGGCTGTTCAGTGTTTATTTTTTTGACACCCAAAGACTTATACAAGCAAAATAAGTTCTCACAGTTTTTATTGAAGGAATTTCTACCTTTATGTCTATTCAGATGTTCATTTGCTTAGTCAAAAGCTTATATAAGAACAGCATTGCTTTATATATTATTGAAACCATGGTTTGTGCATCAGAGCATGGACACTAACTACTCATGGTCTTGTTAGAGTTGCAGCATGTTCTTTATGCCAACTATGGTGCTACATAACTAAATCCCTGTACTTTGACACCTGTGAGTTCCAGCCTGGTCTACAGCACATGGTGACTTCAGTCCAGTTGGGGCTACATAGTGAGACTCCTTTATCTTTCCAAAGGGAAAAAAATTAACATCTCAGGTCCTACACAAACCATCTAAATTATAATCTTCAGAGTGGGCTATCTCTATGTAGAAGACCTTTATTTTATAATAGACTGGGAAGCAATGCTTGTTGCATAATCCTGTGTTCTTCAATTCTAGATACTAGCCATCATCAGTATGTGTTCTCTCAAAGGGCATACTGAGTTACACTTAGTCTCCCATATTGGCTTGTCTGTTAAACATAATTGAATTACTTTCCTTAAGAGATATTGCATATTTTTTGTTTTGTTTTGTTTCATTTTCACATAAAAGTACATTTTTCAAACAAAAAATTAGTTTCTTCCACTGTATTACATTCATAAGGGAAAAAAAGCTAAATTATAAATACTTTTTCTAATAATTTGGAGATAACAGAGTTGAGTGTTCTCAGGAAGACCTTTCAATTGAACATGCCATCTGGCTTACTTTTCTCCTCAGACTTGAATATCTTTTAGGGTCTTGGGTAGTATACTTCCCATTCCATCAGAGCTGCTACCCATTAAATCCTTTCCTGTAGGTTTTGAACCTCTCTATTTTTAGGATATTTAGTTAGCTAAATAGGAAGTTGGTTTTGTTTTTTGTTTTGTTTTGTTTTTGTCTTGTTTTGCCTGGAGGCTTTCTAGACTGCTTAGTTTTTAGAGACAGGTATCTGGTAATCTCAGCAACCTAAGTTCAATCCCCAGAACCCTCAAGTAAAAATAGAATAAAAGAACTGACTCTACAAAGTTGTCTGCTCACCTTGACACATGCTTGTGACATATGCCACCTCTACTCTCCCACACACATAGTTTTTACACATAGTAATAAGAATAAAATAAATTAATAATAAATAAAACACAATTATTAATATGCATTTCTCACTTTTCTCTAAAATTATAATATTTTTTTCAAGAAGAAGCTTTCCTCTAATTAGCTCCTCACAGGGGTTATTTTGGTACTTAGGTACAAAAACTAGCATTCATTAGCTGCGAGATTTCAAAGCCACACATACGTGAAAAGTTCACCCATGTGTTTCTACATAGTCTCTAGCAACTCTGGAAGGTAGCAAATTTCATGATTCATGTCTGTGCCAGGAATGATCTACATCTAGGCTGTGATTAATTGTGTGTAGGTTGTTTCTGCCTATAGCTTTGTAGGATAAAGTGAGGATCAGGATAGAAAGAAATGCTATTCCATTTTTTATGGCTTACTACCATAGAAATGACTCACTATATGCAGACAAAACAAAAAGTAAGAAATGGGAGTGTATGAACAACAGGAAGTCAGACCACAGAGCCATCTGGAGTTTACAATTGGGTATTTTTCTTTCTTTATTTTATGGCATCTTCTTACAACAGGGTAAATTTACCATCTCATACAATAAGTAAGACCACCTCTATAATAATAGGTGTTCTGACTTACAAAGCTTCTAGCAATCAGCTCCATAATTCATAACATTGTGAATCCTGCTCATCCTGAGTCCATATTATTTTTCAATAATGCCACAAACAAAATTAGAGAAAATTATAAAAATCATTATCATTTTCCTTTAGCAGAGTGTGCAATAGTGAGGCCATTCATATGTAGCAGATAATGCCTGAATGAGGTCATTCATAAACATACAAGGTGATTTTTTATCTATTTCCTTAAACTTGTTCTGTGTTTAAAAAACAAAAACCAAACCAAACCAAACCAAAACAAACCATTGTGTTTTTTTTTTCTGTGAAGACTTAACCATTGATGTGCAAGACATGTACCACTGATAGGATACTGATGACAGACGAAAGTAGTGATACCCCCAGAGTTAACTAAGCTAACAAGTGAGTTTATTTGGGTTGATTATAGAAGTTTGGGTGATTCAAAAACAGCACCATTACCTAAAAGCTCAATCCAGTGTGAGTGAATGTTGCAAAAGCTTCATCCTTGGAGCAACCTGCACACTTTATATACAGCTTGGCTGGTCAGGGACCACTCTGCCAAGCAATTGTTATTGCTTATATGACAGTGGGGTGGTTACTTTCAAGTGTATGAGTTATTTCCAATCTTGAACATTGTAATTTCTGTTTTCTATCTTACCTCAGTTTTGAGGAACTTTTCTTCCAGACAGGATATTTCAATTCAAAATAAATTGCTTTGTAATATCAAATTGAAGAGTAGAACAGAGGAAAGGAGAGAGGGAGATAGGGTTGTCAGTGAAGGGGGAGTTAGGAACAAAAGAGAGAAGAGGAGAGAAAAAGAGAGGATTTGCATTTTGTCAGGCATGTATGGCATTTTGGTCAACTATATCTGCAATTGCATTCCAGGTAATACTGGCTGTGTAATTCTCTACTAGAAATAATAGGTATGATACTGAAGTGAGAGTTTAAATATGTCTTTTGCTTATGTAAGAAAAAATGTACTTCAAAACTAAATTGATGTGGAATGAACAAGCACATTGTAATTTGTTCCCATCATAAAATATAGTACAGAAATATGGGAGAAAAAAACTGCTGATACAGTGAAGAATGTGAATGAATCTCCCAAAAAATGTATACCTATTAGAAAACCAAAGACAGACTATTATCCATACTGTGCTTTCATTGGCATAAATTTCTGAAGTGGACAGGACTAGTTCACAGTGATTAAAGCCATATTAGTAGTTATTTAGCAGTGGGGAAATGTGGAAAATCTATCACAAATGATTGAGTAACATGATTAGGATATGACGAATATTCATATGTTGGAAAAATAATTACAAGCTATGTATGCTTTGAGAAATAATCATATAAAGTAAGTGAATTTGATCATATAGGCTATGTATCAGCAAAGTCAACTTTTTCAATCTAAAATGTTTATGTAGGCAAAATGTTATTAATAAGTGTTAATAACTTTTTGCAAGTATTACAACAGCTCAAACTATTCTCAGTCTATACCAGTTAGAGCTTATCACTTGTGAGGCCCTGAGGTTAGGTGCCAGCATTGCTGTCTCCTCAAAAATAAGAATGTGATGTGTGTTTCAACCTGAATATTCGTATTCATGTATTTTCTCACCACGGTGGAATTTGAATCATGCTGATTATCATTTTATATTTGCAGAATGTGCCTCAGAAGTTTGAATTTTATGATTATTGCTGTTTCAGTTGGCATGCTCCCAGATGTAGAACATTAGACCTGGCCCATTTACTTACTTTTAATTACCTTTTGTACTTCTTTTATCTTGATTTTTTGTTTCTTAGATAGTGCCTATGAATGAAGGCACATAAATGTAAAAAGGTACTTACCATGTGTCCTGAAGAGTCCCCAGAATGACATTTCATGTACTCGTGCATTAACTATCATTTGCCCTCTGCTAATGGTTATTTTGTCCTCTCACCTTTAGTTAGACTTTATGCTGACTAAGCCTTCTCCATGCTACAGTTCATAGATGCCATATTATACAGCGGTGTCTCTCCTGTTGGGATCCTCTAGACTTGTGTTGCTGCTATCTTTCCTAGTTTCAGTATTAAGATCTATGTACTGTTTCCATGGTGATTTACTGTTGAACTGGACAAGAATCTCTCCTCCATCCTCTTTTCATTTTTCGTTTGTGCTTTGTTACAACATCCTATTGAAATAGATTCTTTTTTTATCTATAAACTCCTTTCCTGATATTTCTTTGCTCCGTAGAACTTCAATGCGAAATCAAATCCAGATTAATCTGAATGTCATATTCCATGATTCACTGAAAATGCCTTCTCTTTGGCTGAAACGAAAGCTCTGTTATTGGGTCAAGATCAGCACATTGTTCTCTGTCTTTTAAGCTGTTCTCTTTCAAGGAGAATTTGAGCTCCTTTGATGAAAGATTTCTCTAATTTCATTTATCCTAACCTATGGATACTCACAGTCCATTCTACTTTTTCAGGTTACCAAGAAGTTTCCTACTGCATTACTTAATTTTTAAGTTAACTGTGACTCTACCTTTACCAAGATTTCAAGTCCTATGTATCCATGACACCCTAGACAAGACACATTACGATATCCCTTGAGTCTATCCCCATAAATCAGTGAGTATGTACCTACTCAGTGTCTTCCTTCATGGTGTAAAACAGTTCTGCAACATTAATATATCAGGTAATATCTCTTCATAAAGAAAAGATAGATACTGATATATGCTAAGACAAAAATATTTCCAAAAGATGGCTCAGGCCATTTTGTTGTGAGGTTTATACTTTACATAAGAAGCCATACCTTTATACTTTAGATATACTTTAAATAGAAATAATTTTCTGAAACACCAGGCATTTGGATAAAATGTTGAGGCCTTTTAATACCTTTATATTACACTTTGGATATATTGAAGATAATTTTTCATGCTAATGTATGCTTAGCAACTCAGAGTGAAGCAAAATGCATTTAGTGATGAGCCATGATCAGTTGTATTACAAAAAATTTCCCATCTTTACACTCTAAATATGTTTTTCTACTAGTAGAAAATTGTACATCTAGGTTTGAATTTCAGGGCTAAGCCCTTTTGCAGATAATTGGGAGTTCTTTTTTGCTTATTTGCTATCTATCATAGGTAAGACACAGTGATACCTTAATTGGATTGCATAGGCTGTTTGTCTAGTTACTTAGTAGAATGTATAAGACAGCAATTAAGTGGAAAATCCCCACTCTCAGAACCATTATCTTGGTCATAACTGTTCTAATACGTGTTTAGTATTACCCTGGTAACAACAGAATTTTGATTTTAAGACTTATGCTATCTACACTTAACTGCACACTGGGTGACTTGACTCAGTACATCATCAATCCCAAGACCACCCTTTAATTCTCCATTGAACACCCACTTTAGGCCGTACACTGTGTAAACATGGTGCTGGAGTAGAATAGAATATAAGCCATACAGTGAAGGTGATACCTGTTTGTCTCACAGATGGAATGCTGTATTTCCTCTCTAATATACTTCCTATATGACATTTTAAGACTTATGTAATAGTTTCATTTGTGGTATATTAATTATTAGGTACCAGAGATGATGTCAAATTTAAATATTATGGTTATATCATTTATATATAATCTATACCTTCACATAGTAAACAAGGATTATGAGTTTTAATCTATTTGGACTCCATTTCTGGCCCTACAGTGTATTTTCAGCTTCTCATGTAGAATTTTTCACTTAATCTGTATCCACACAGCTTATTTAGCTTGTCTTGTGTGTGGTTCCCATACTAGGTAGATTGTGTAGAGTTGTGAAATGAAGATCCCACTTCCTTACTTCTATATTTTGAATACTTTGTTCAGGGGTGGCACAGAGTGAACCTGAATGCAGTCTATACAGGCAAGGCATAAATCATCTTATTGCTCCTGACCAAGAGCTTCTCAGTCTCAGATTTATTTTGTGAAAGAATGGCTAATGCACTAAAGAGTTACTGTAAAAGTAGACTGTGATTATTTGGATCAGACTCTTTTAACAGAGCCCTGTAAGCCACCATAGGTTCCTTTCATTTTTTCTCTTCCAAGTTATTCTTTTTGTTGTTATCATTGCTGTATTTTGATCACTAAATCTTCACACATAAGATAAGGTTGCTTGAATGAATTGTATCATATTAAGGTCTGAAATATGAAATACTGATTAAGACCTCTTACTATTCTTGTTGAGGACTTGGATTTGGTTTTTAGAACCCATGTTAGGAGACTCACAGATGCCTAAATCTCTAGTTCCAGGGAATGTGATATCGTCTTATGGCTTTTGTGATATCGTCTTATGGCTTTTGTGGGTTCCTGCATACAGGTGATATATATATATATATAATCAGGTCCAGTGTGCGCAAATATGCATAAAACAAAATAAATGTTTTAAAAACTTAAATATAAGAAACTACATCTACCATATTTTCTCATTAAGTTAAAATTGATAGGTTATATTGACTGAGCTCTGTTCTTTCCATAGTAATTTAGTTTTATCCTTGTGTATAATATGACTTTTTGTGCATCTGTGTGTCCATGTATCATCTATTTTTAATCATCTATCAGTCATCAATCTATCTGAGCTAATATCTATCTATCTGTTTAATACAGATGGGTTAGTGAATGTGACTTTTACAGGAGAGATTGGTGATAAATATTTTAGGGATTTTAGACAGGGGAAATCATCTCCAGAAACTTAAGCTTTGGATAAATAGGTATAGATTCCATGCAGCTGAACATAGCAACCTTAGCTGTCAAGTCATCTGACTTGTTTATGTGTCATCTATCACAATGGGTTGCTTCCTGCTTGCATCTGCCTTCACCTCCTTCAATCTATTGATTTAATAACACATCAAGTGACCTGTTATCAGTCACATGAGTTCAAAATTTCAACATCCATATTCTATGTACCAAAATGTATATTTTAAGAAACTTGATAAAACAGCCTTGCTTCAACTCCTACCTTCAGTCAGTGAGAAGAGTGTTGTGATATTTTGATGTAAGTTGCCAAATGATGGATTACAGGGCGTTTTTATTCTTTCTATTTTATAGGTTGAAACTCAACAGAAATATACTCATAAATAGAATAACTGCAAGTCTGAAATTTCATATTGACAAGCATTGGCTTAAAAGAATTGATCATGCATATGATATATGTACATGTGTTTACTCATGCACCCAAGCAAGTTTTAGATCACCATTTTAGAGTTACCAGACACTCTTTGCTATGCAGTAAGAGGACATGATGCATCCTCTTATTTTGAGTTATTGCTTTGTTACATACAGTTTTCACGAAAATGTTATGATCACAAGCAAACCTGTTAAAATATACATATTCCTTTGTATATATTTCATATTCCTTTAGATTCCCAATGCCATTGTTTTTTCCCCATAAGACTACAGTAGATTTAGTCTTAAACACTACTTTATGAAGAATTACAATGTAATTTTCATGCTTTCTATGAAAAAATGCTCTGTGACACATTTTGTGAATATTTTCACTCCACGAATGTTCTTAAATGTGCTCTTTATGTTGAGCTGAATGTATTAGTTTGAGGTTGGCACATGACAGTCTATATTTAGCATTCTTGTAACATACCTCTTACTAGCTTTATGAAGGATGCAGAGATGTCAGCAGAAATTTTTCATATTTTATGGGTTTAGTTCATTTTTTTCCTATTTTGTGCTTTTAGTTCATGCCCTTTAATACTGGATGTAAACAACTATACATTCTTCTTAACCTGCTTGCTGTAGTATGAACATTATGGAGAATCATATTTTTTCATTTTTCCTTTCATTAAACACAGATTTATTTCACAAAATATAAATATGATTATAGTTTCCCTTTCCTCTACTCCTCCCAGTTTCTCCCCTCCTCCCCTTTCCCCTCCTCTCTTCCCCCACTCCTCACCTTCTCACCTCCTCTCCTTCTCTACTCCTCCCTTCCTCTATGGATACACTTCCCTCCTTTCTCTCATTAGAAAAGAACCGACATTTAAGAAATATATCCAAATGTGACAAAATAAAATATAAGATGGAGCAAAAGCTATCATATCAAAATTGGACTTGGCAACCCAACAGGAAGAAAAGAGCCCCAAGAGCAGGCATAAGAGTCAGAAACTAATATTCTCACAGTCAGGAGTCCCATAAAAATACTACGCTAAAAGCTGTGATATATATGCAGAGGACCTAGCACATACCCCTGTAGTCCCTGTGTTTTCTGCTACTGTCTCTGTGAGCTCATATCAACCTTACTTAGTTGATTAAGAGGGCCTTGCTCTTTTGGTGTTCTCCATCACCTCTGGCTATTAGTTTTCTTGACTCTTCTTGCTTGGGATTTCTTGAACTCTAAGGGGAGTGATTTGATGGAGAACCCAAATTAGATTCTTTCTACATATTGTCTGGTGCAGATCTCTGTTTCTTTGATCTACTGTAGGAGAGGGACTTTCTAATGATACTAGCCATGACAGCTGAGGTATGGCCATTCATAGAGAAACATATTTTTTAATAACCATGAAACAGAGATTTCAAAAAAGTATTACATATTTGTATCTATTATTTATATTTAAACTTTCTTACTATATTTATTTTAAAAAATTGTAATATGAATAGATTCAAATGACTACTGCATTTTTATGTGATCTCGCTTTTAGTGTTTATATTTATAGCTTTATGATTCCTCTTTAATATTTCCTTTTGTCAACGTTTTCTTTTTAATTTTATTTAATCTTTTATTACACTCCAGATTTTATCCCCTCCTGTCCACCTTCCAACTGTTCTACATCCCATACCTCCTCCCCACATCCCTGTCTCCACGAGGATATCCCCATCCCCCAGACCCCACCTCACCAGACTTCTAAATTCCCTGGGGCCTCCAGTCTCTTGAGGGTTAGGTGCATCTTCACTGACTGAACCTAGACTTGGAAGTCCTTGCTGTACATGTGTTGGGGGCTTCATATCAGCTGACGTGCGCTGCCTGTTTGGTGGTCCAGTATGTGAGAAATCTCAGGGATCCAGGTTAATTGAGACTTCTGGTCCTTTACAGGGTTTCCCTCCTTCTCAGCTTCTTCCATCTTTCCCCTAATTCAACCACAGGGGTCATCAGCTTCTGTCCATTGGTTGGGTGCAAATATCTGACGCTGAGCTACTTGTTTGGTCTTTACTAAGGCAGTCATGATAGGTCCCATTTTGTGAGCACTTCATAGCTTCAGTAATAGTGTCAGGCCTTGGGTTCTCCCCTTGAGCTGGTTCCTACTTTGGGTCTGTCTCTGGACCTCCTTTTCTCAGTATCCTCTCCATTTCTGTCTTTAGTTCTTTCAGACAGGAACAATTGTTTGTCAGACTTTTGACTGTGGGATGGCAACCCCATCCCTCACTTGATGCCCTGTCTTCCTGCTGGAGGTCAGTTATATAACTCCCCTTTCCCACTGTAGCGCATTTCATTTAAGGTCCCTCCCTTTGAGTCCTGAGAGTCTCTCACCTCCTGGTACATTCTGGATGGTACACCTACCTCCTACCTCCCAAGGTTGCCTGTTTCCATGTTTTTCTGCTGGCCCTCAGGGCTTCAGTCCTTTCCCCCCATCTAATACCTGATCATGTTCCCCTCTCCCCTCTATCCCCTTTCCCACCCTGGTCCCTCCCTCACTCCCCACTTATGATTGTTGTCTTCTTCCCAAGTCGGGTTGAGATATCCTCACTTGGGCCCTTCAGCTTGTTGAACTTTTTGGAGTTCTGTGGACTGGATCTGAGCCTTTTTTTTTTTTTTCTAATATCCATTTATTAGTGAGTACATACTAAGCATATCTCTTTGGGTCTGAGTTACCTTATTCACGATGATATTTTCTAGTTCCATTCATTTGCTTGCAAAACTCAAGATGTCCTCCTTCTTAATAGCTGAATAGCATTCCATTGTGTAAATGAACCACATTTTCTGTATCCATTCTTCTGCTGTGGGACATCTGGGTTGTTTCCAGCTTCTGGCAATCACAAACAGTGCCACAATGAACATAGGGGAGCACGTGCCCCTGTCGCCTGGTGGGACAACTTTTGGGTATATTCCCAGGATTTGAATTGCAAGTAGATCTATTTCCAATGTTCTGAAAGTGGGGCAGGAAGGGGAGTGAAATTTGGCAGGAGCGGTTTTGGAGGGTGATGGGTCTCCAAGTTCACTGGGCTCCCAAAGGCAGTTGTGAGACTTTAGGAGGGTTCTTATCAGATGCTCTGAGTGCAGCAAATCTCCTGGGATGCTTCATTCTGTGTTGTCTTCAGGGTAGTGACTACCTAGCAGTCTGCCCTGGCAGAAAGGACCTATTGGAAAGATCCTTTTGTCAACCTTAAATTTCAAATTTTCTTTGCTAACACACTTTCTTCACTGAATTGAATTCATTTACATGTGACTTTCTCATGCATATTTTTCCTTTTAAATGTGTGAATTGGGTTATTTTTATTAGCTTAGCTGTTAAATTTTTTAAAGTGAGAATCAGCTGTTATCATGTGAAGTCTTCGATATTGTAATAGGATCAGTTTGCTTCTATGGGGAAGGAGTGGTGAGACTTTGTTTGTGTTTCAAGTGTATATCTTATATTCTTGTAATTGTATTCATTGTATTTAAAGACATTTTCAGATCTCTTTATTGAGTATATATATAAAGAAAAAACCCAATATTTTATAGGTATAATCTAAAAGACTGCATGTTTTAGTTTAGTATCTGTATTTTTCCACTGGATAATAAATTATAATAAAAATGTATAAATCAAAATCCTATCTATAAAATTCTTTGTCTTTGAAGTATTCATATTTTAATGGTCTTTTTGGAGAAGGAAAAATGTTCCTTCCTTTTTTTTGTAAGTTGGAGGATATATCTCATTGGCCTTTCAACATTGAATTTGTTAATCAGACAAATTAATGTGTCCAAGCCAGATGATTTTGGATGAATGAATGGTATGAAAATGTATCGTGGATATGGAACTGTCTAATTATGGCTTTCTGTCAATAAAGAAATTGAATAAATGATGATTACTGAGAGGAAAAAGATTACTATAATAATAATATTATGATTTTTTAGGATTAAATATTTTATTAATAAAAGTATAATTATTTGCTCTCTCTCATTTCATATATGTACACACATACAGACATAGATGATAGATATTGGGATTTTGAACATATATCAAGAGCTGATTTATAGTCCCAATGGAGGATCTTTCTATCTCTTTATTAGTCAGTTTTATTAATAGATCACTGGATATAATTCCCCAAATAAGGCTCACACAGAACAAAGTTGCTATTAACAAATCCAGAGGAGTGTTGAAGACAAAATTCTAAACAGTTCTGTGAGTTCTATACTCACTAATGACTTTAAAATGACTAATAATTTTAAATATTGTAAAATACAATTGAGATTCAGCTTCAGAAATAGCAAGACCTTTGGGTGGTGATTGTGTATACCTCATCACTGAGCTGATGCATCACAGAGGAATGTTGGGGCTTGTTAACAATTCTGCTGTTAATGCCAGAGGCTGCTGGCCATCACAATTGGTGCTACTTTTTTCTTTGAGTGATGATGAAGACTATGCTGCATTAGGAGGCACAACAGGAACCAAAAAAAGATTGCAGATTTAGAGCATATGGAATACAGGAAAAAGAAAAGGGGTCGGAATTATTTCAACTCCTAAACAAGCATATGTTTTAAGCTAAATAAAATGATGAAATTTCCAAGAGTAAATGTTGATTATTGATTATTGTATTGTTTTACTTATGCTATTTGTTTTTTGGCACGAGATGTATGCATGCTTCTGGACACTGATGTGTGCTCATGCCGGAACCAGAAGTATTTGGGTTTCTCTTTGGATTGCTGTCTTTCTTATTTAGTTCATATGTATATATTTATGTGGTGTGTGTGTGTGTGTGTGTGTGTGTGTGTGTGTGTGCACGCGTGTGCATGCGCACGCGTGCTCATGCACGCACACAGTCAAATAGAGGAGAAGTTGTGGGAATTGGTTCTTTCCCACCAATAAAACTCAGGTATAAGTATTATCATAACGAACAGTATTACCTTTCTTTCTTTCCTTTCTTTCTTTCTTTCTTTCTTTCTTTCTTTCTTTCTTTCTTTCTTTCGTCCTTTCTCCCTTCATCCACCTTCCATCCTTCTTTTCCTCCCTGCTTCTTTTTCTCTTGCTCATTAGAGAGGGCATTTAACTGAACCTGGAGTGGTCACCTTATTTTCTCTCGGCTCAAGGTCAAATGCCTCAGCTACATGAACTGATCAACAAGAGTGGAAAAACTCCTTGTTAACAGGTTGTTCAATCTAGACACTGTTTGTGACTTGAGAAGTTCATGGACAGTTTGTGGGTGTCCTTGCTGGTGTGTATGAAGATTTCTAGGCCTAGTATTTTTGGATTTAAGCATTATTCTTATGGGTTCAACTTTTCTTTATTACTTGTGACAGAGATTTCATTTCCTATGTAACTGAATATATGTTTGATGGGTTTTGCTAACATCTAAGAAACCTACTTAATAGAAAGAAAATGGTCCCATTGAGGAATTGCCATATTTCAGAAAGCCATAGACAAGATAAAAATGGTACAAACAATCTGACCTCATGCACACCAATATCTGGATGTTTTGTTATATATTAAAGTAATTTAACTATACCCTTCCATATTTTGACATGGATATGATGCATATCTGAAAACATAAAGGAGTTGTGATGAGAATCACTTTCAATATTGCTATTATTGTAAATATATGATTTATACCTGCTTAAAGAACTTTTTAAAAAAGCATACTAATCAACAGTCTTTAACTACTCCTATCATATGTTAGAATCATATGAAAGGTGACAATGTCTTTGACATTGTCAAAGTAAAACAGCTAAAAAAAAAGTCTCAAATTATAGTTAGGCTTATTAAGGGTTCCCGCAATTTATCCGAAGGGTTAGCAGGAATTTACTGAACCAGTTGCCTATGAGATTTCTAAAATATGATAAACAAATATAGTGAGGTTTTGAGTTATGATAGTAACATGGAGATGAAACAAATCTGGTCTTTCATAAGATGAAAATCAAAAATCTATAAGTGTCTTTTACAACTTTATTTATTCTTCTCTTATATATTACATCCCAATAGCAGTTCACCTCCCTTTCCTCCTCCTAGTCCCTCCCACCTCCTTGAGATCACTCTGCCTTTTCCCTTAAGAGAAGAGCAAGCCTTCCAGAGATACAGAGATATAAGCTGTACACAGCATAACAAGTTACAATAAGACTAGTCACATACATCATGCCAAGGTTGGATAAGGCAACCCAGTAGGATGAAAAGGTTTCCAAGAACAGGCAAAAAATTATAGACTATCCTTACTCACTCAGGAGTTCCACAGGAACATAAGATTATACAACAATAACATGTATACAAAGGACCTAGCTCAAACCCATGAAGGCTCCATGATCATCACTTCAGTCTTTGTGAGCCCTGCTTAGACAATTCTGTCAGCCATGTCTTTGTGGTGTCCTTGAACCCTCTGACAGAGACCTTTAAACACTATCCTTATATGATATGATAAGTCTTGTGCAATCATCTGGATCTCAGGACAGAGAAAAAGTATTTGCTAACCATGAAATAAGAGGATGAAAATTTTGCAGGTATTAATTGGGAGGATAGTGTGGTGTGATCTATACAATCCATGATAATACTGAAAAACCCAGTAACAGGTCCATGCTACATAGCATTGTTCTGGAGATACTAAATCACATATGTGGTGAGCAGCTGAAGTGATAAGCCAGTTATCATTGTAATCCAACATGCAAAAAAGTATGGAATGACAGACGCTCCTAGGAGTAAATGTAGGGTAATCTTAGCATAACAGTGGGGACATGGAACCTAAAGTGGCCAAGTCCTGTAGCCAGGTAGGACACCCAATGGAAGGATAATAATAACAACCCACCCACAAAACCTTCAACCATAAATTTTCCCTGTTTGAAATAAATGCAATGACAAAGATAAAGCAGAGAATGAAGGAATGGCCAATCAATAACTGACCCAACTTGACACACATCCTATGGGCAAGCACTAATCCCTGACACTATTAAGATTCTGTTATGCTTGCAGACAGGAGCCTAGCATAACTGTCCTCTGAAAGGCTCAATCCAGCATCTGACTGAAACAGATGTATTTACCCACAGCCAAACATTGGATGGAGGTTGGGGACTCATGGAAGAACTGCGGGAAGGATTGAAGACCCTGAAGGGGATAGGAACACCATAGGAAGACCAACAAAGTTAACTAAGCTGGACTCATCAGAACTCTCAGAGATCGAGTCACTAACCAAAAAGCAAACACTAGCTGAACTGAGCCATATGTAGAAAACATGCTGCTCAGTCTACATGTGGGTACTCCAACAACTGGAGGAAGGGATATCCTTAAAGCTGTAGCCTAACTGTGGCATCCATTTCCCACCAGGACTGCTCTTTTTGGCCACAGTGAGAGAGAATGCACCTAATCTTGAAGTGACTTGATGAGTCAGGATGGGAGATACCCTCTCAGAGCAGAAGGGGAGAAGGTATGGAGGAGGTACTCTGTGAGGGGTGACTGGGAGGGAGTGCAGTGTTTGGGTTATGAAGAAAGAAAGAAAAAAGAAAGAAAGGAAGGAAGGAAGGAAGGAAGGAAGGAAGGAAGGAAGGAAGGAAAAGAGTGTGTGAGAGAGAAGAGACGAGATGAGACAAGAGGAGAAGAGAAGAGAAGAGAAGAGAAGAGAAGAGAAGAGAAGAGAAGTGGTGTTTCTGACAGAAAAATAGATACTGGCTTGTGATGATTTTCACTGACTAATAGCTTTGGTCAGATGGATGTCCAGATTGATGTAGAGCATTTGCAGTGATATTCTGAGTTCATTGTATTAAACGTATATTTGATCACACTCGACATGTTTTGCTGGAGTTGGGATAAAAGTCAAACCAGCAAAGTAGCACTTGTAGAGCTTGAATAAAACCTGTTTAAATTCTTACTGCTCCCACAACGTTCTTTCCATTCATCCTGGTCATCCGTAGCTCTACAATCCTGGGACCTTTCAGGGGCATCCATTTTATATTTTTGATTCTTGGTTTGGACTTGTGAAAATAATTAAAGGTTACATTTTCTTGGTAATTATGAAGTTTACAGGAAATATATTCTGATAAAAATAACAATGGACCCTATATTTTAAAGAATCTCTTTACATAGAAGTTAAATACCTTTATTGTTAAAATATCACTTAACCATTATTTAATATCCTGATATTACTCACAAAGAACCTAAACTGCAGAGACAAAACAGGGAAGTGAAATAAAACTGGCAGTTTTCCTAATTAACACAGCAAGCAAGTTGTCTCACTTCAGCATGTGGCGGATAATTGTATACAAAATACACAAGGCCTACTAGGGCTGATGACATTAATTTGATTACTGGTTATTATCACTAGGAATATCATTACATTCCTAAATTAGCTGAATAATGAATACTTCTGCCTGGTCACCTTGGGAAATGCTTTAAGAATTCTTTGTAAATTGTTTAAAGTTTTTCTTTATACTTTACTATTTCCTATGTATATTCAATGGTATGCCCTATTTACTCCTTCAAATTGTCCCAAGACCACCTAAACATGTGTCTTTTCTTTATACTTTAGTATCCCTATGCATGTCCAATGGTATACCCTAGTTACTCCCTCAGGCTTGTCCTGAGACCACCTAAATGGCAACTTTCTTACCTTCCCATCCTTTCTCTTTCAAGAATTCACTAATTTCACTCTGTTCTGCTCTATATGCATGGTGTAGTTCATTTACCAGAACTTGGCATCATACCAGTAGCCACATCTTCAAAAAGGATTATTTTTCCTTCTATAGCAAGTATTAATTGCCAACAGTTCTTCAGCAAGGGATAAGGCCTAGAGATCATCTACACCATCTGTGCTTTAATTTTTGCTGGCTTGACCTTCTATCGGTCATGTGCAGGTAATCTCAGCTGCTGTGAGTTATGAGAGTGACACCTGCTCTCTGTTAAGAAGATGGCATTTTTAGAGTTCTCTTCTCCATTTTCCAGCTCTTATGCCCTCTCTACTATGTCCCCACTATGATAGCCATACCATTTTGTTGCTTTATTCATTTAGCAGAACAGTAATATGTGGTTTTGTCCTAGATCTATCACCTATCTAGTCTCAGGTTCTTGGATAACTGAGCTGTGCAGATTTTGGTTTTATCTCATGGAGTGAGCCGTAATTCCTATTAGTAGTGAATGGATACTTTTACAGCTTTGGTGCCAGTATTACTCCAGTATATCTTACAGGCAGGTCCCTAGTCTAGATCAGAGAGTTTATAGCTGAGTTGATGTTTAACTTTCTCCTCTGGATAGTATGCCAGGTATCTTCCAGTACCATGAATTCTAGTTAGTATGGGTGAAGGTTATTGTTAGGCACCAGCTCAATTTCTTCATGTTCACTCAGTTGTGTAGGGGTTGTCTTCAACTGTAGTGGCTTTATTATCCTTTTGAAGAGAGCAACCAGACACCTAAGAAATATCCTGGGTTGTTTGGGCCTATATATGGGGACATTTTAGACAAATCTCCACTGTATGTAACCTATCCCTGGAATTGGAGGTCCATATAGTGGTGAGATATGTCTAATTGGGATTGTGTCTGTGAGTATTTTTTAATTCCAATTTAGATTTCTTTTATATATGTATATATTTTAAGAAGCTTCTACTATATTCAGTTTCAATATTACCCTTCAAATAGTCCTTAGTTTAGCTGCTCATCCCTATTTTCTCTCTCTTATTCCCTTTTCTCCCCCTCCCTATTTTATCCTTCTGTTTCAGTCTACCTCACCACCTCACCATTACTACATACTATGTGTAACCATTGTCAAATACTTTCTACATTTTTTTCTGAGATGTGGGCAAATGCTTGTACTGACATCCATGGTGTCAGTTTGACAGGTTAACTTCATATGGTCTTATGACTTATTGAATGTTTTATTGTCATACACAATGACCTGGGTGGGTTCTCTGTAATTTTTTAGGAGTCACAGAGTACATTTATCATATTAATTTATACTTTATTAAACTAGAATCATAAAGAGTTATACCTTTGGTTTTGGTATTTTCTTTCAAATGGAAGAATATATCACATGAATGAGAATGGCAGTGCATAGTTTGTTGCTCATTAACACCACACATCCAAGTATGTAGTAATTTCAGTTGATTGTTCCCTTCCACAGGATTGTTACTGTTCAATTGGTAAATTTGTTTTATTTTATTTTGTGTTTTGTTTTTTTGTAAAGACAAACATTTCATGCCTTGGATGAATAATGGCTAGTAAGCCACCATCCACACTGGGGCTTTAGTTTTGAAATGGTGCCATCATAGATACTATACAAGATTTTATGAGTCTGAAGTTTTGTGTAACACAAATGAATATTTTGTAATAGTTTATGGCATAAATATGCTTGAAATTGATGGTAATTCTTCACTCTGTCTATCTATTATCTATCAATCTACATACATGCCTATGGATTTAACTATTTATCTATAATCTATTTAATTTTAAACCTTAAAAGTCTTCTTTAATATTTGCGATGAATATATATATATACAAATTCCAATATCATTAACATGTATAATTCCTATTATATTAGAAGATTGCAGGTAATGTTAATAAAATGCTCACTAAAGCTGAACTGAACATGAAGGGGACTGTTTAGCACATTCCTACTCATATTCTGTAAGCAAGAGTTATAACATTTAAGCACAGGGCATTGCACTTTTCTATATTTAGAGGATGCTGAAAGTGTTTTAGCAGATGCTATAGGCATCCTGTATGTGTGAAGTTGCTTGTTTACATTAATAAAATATTTTATATATTAATGCATAACTTGAGACGTTCATGTATGCATAATGTATTTATGTCATTCTTCGACTCTTTCCCCTCGTTTCAATTTCTCTCATGCCCCTCCTCAAATTCAACCCCTATTCTTTAATTTTATTGTTGCATACACACACATAGATGCATACACACACACACACATTTATGAATATAACCTACTGAGGTAATTTAGTATTGCTTATAAATGCATGTGTTCAACCTCATATTTTCAGATTTGCTAACCTATCACCTCTGCCGGTGGGCTCATTTCCATAGAAGACTGAAGTTCTTTTCTTGACAACCATTAATTGCCTATAACTCTAATTCTAGTGAGGAAGCATTATGAGAAGTTTCCCATATATGTTAGTATATCAGTGGTGTGTTATTTAGGCAATCATATCATGGAAATTTCCTAAATTCATGTTCCCTCTCATAATATATGACTTTCTCTCAACAGACAAACTGCACTGGTCCTCTGACTTTTAAATATCTTTCCAACTCCACTTTCACAATATTCCCTGAGCCTTAAGTATAAGGATTAGAGATATATTAATCAGTCTGGGCACCCCATAGTCAGTAGATCTCTAAATTTTGATTAGTAATAGTTTTCTAAATGGTTTATGTCTGCTTTAAAAGTAAGTATTTTCTTCTTAATTTATAGGTTAACTTTAAAGCATCTAGTCTATGATTACCGATAAGTGTACTGACTTGTATTGCTATTGTAACAAATTACTACAAATGTAGTGACATGAAACAATTAAAATTTATATCACATTCCTGAAAACATAAGTCTGTGCTGGGGACTCACTATGTAAAAATCCAGGTGTTGGTAGAACAGTATTCTTCTAGAGTGTATAGAGGAACCTGGAGTGATTGAGTGGTGAAAATCAGTTGCAGACCTCAAATGCTGATGCTGAGCACTAGACACACTGTCTCAGTCGTCTTTGTTCAGTCCGTGATTGTGTCCATCCTTCATGGTAAATAGTCAATGAGTTCACAGGGGTGACAATCCACAATTTGTTCTAAATCAAAAATTCCATCCAATTATGAAAACATGATGTATTTTGCATTAGTTTCTTAGATAGAACTAAACATTTTGGAAGTACTTTGGACATGGGAGTAGCAGTCACTTATGTGAAGTTGTTTATCCTCCTGAAATAATGAAACAATTTTGATTTTCTTCAATGTATTGTGCATACTGGCTTAAGAATAAAACTTTAGAGTTTCAAATTAGGATAAGGGATATTTTTGTCGATTGTTTTGGTGACAGTTCATGAACAATTTATTTTGTTTTTGAAGCAGATGTTCTCCCTTTCTATTTCAGTCCAATTAAATAACAATAAAAAGCCTGCACCAAAAAAATAAAAAAAAATTAAAAAAAAAATAAACCAGATATATTCCCACAATGGACTCTATCTTGGTTAACAACAGTTCATTTAACTTAGTAGCTTTCATCTTCACAAATATGCATTCTATATATATATATATATATAACTACCTGTAGTGTTTATGAGAAAATGAAATGATAGTTAAATTTTGCCTTAATGTTTCTGAACATATGGCATTTTGAATACATTGTTGATTTTTACAGTGACACTAGTTCTATTTTTTATATATATATATATTTCTCAATATGATTATTTTAAGTAATTTTGGAGCTTCAGTGTTGGGAACAAGCAGTTAGAAGAAAAAGGAGAATCTTGCTTTCATTTGTACATTATCTAAACTTGAAATGAATACATGACATTTTCATGTGTATGAAGTGATTAGATATGAAACTTACTAGATGCAATCATGACTAGAAAAAAAGAGCAATATGATGCAATGCTGTCCAGTAAATAGAATTCAGTCTCATATTTAGATATTGAATTTCTTGTCTAAAATAGAATGTGTTCAATTCAAACACAGAGGCTATTTCATTGGGTTACATATTAAACTTTAAAAGTGTGATTTGAAAGTATCGTCTGAGCACTTGGTGCATGGAATGTATAATAAAAAACAATTCCTCAATCAAAAAGTTATACAAAAATTTCCTTAAGCTGTAAAAATTTCAAGCTGTCGACATTGGTCCATATCTCACATTGTTTTGTTTTGTTTTTTTTCCAGAGATGAACATTCTTAAAAGATATCATTAGACTGATACATCTTATAATAGAAAAATCAATGCAATAAGAAAATTAAATTTTACTAATAGCTTTTGGGCAAAATGCAATGTTAAAGTGCATTTTAGCTTCCCATGTGGTTCACAGGCAAAAGGAGAAATGGAATCTGGTTAGCTGCTAGTTCTAAATACTTCTATTTTTCTCCATAGAAGCCAGCAGGACTGCATATGAACTGAACTGTTTTTAATGCTAATGCATTTTTCCTGATTATCAATGTGAAAATATCCAAATCTAGTCATGTGACAGGTTAGAAATCTGTTGTACATTTAATTACTTGTCTAGGCCTGGAAAGATGGCAAAATGAGCCAAGATTCTTAGGGAAAAACTGAATCTAACGTCCTTAGTTTAATCCCCAGAAACCACATGGTGGAAGGAAAATCAATTTCTAAAAAGAGACATCCAAACTCACACCATGGTATGTACATAAGTTCCCTCCAGGCAATAAAAAAAATCAAACAAACAAATGCAACAAAATAAAGTTAAATCAATGAAATTACTCTTTATAATTAAAGAGAAATTGTTCTATTGTCCCCAGAAGAGAGAATACATAAAGAGAAGCACACATCGTGTGAACTACAGGTCTATGATAACTGAATTCCAAGGATAGAAAGCATGGGGACTAGGAACAGAGAAGAACTGAGCGGTGAGGACAGTGATAATAAGAAGTCATCTTGAAAAGAACTAGAGAGCATCATTTGTGAAGGTGTGTCATTGCAACAAGCAGTGACTTAGTTTTGTTGGCAGACAGATACAACTTACAAGAATGGAACTTAGCCTTTGACTATATACAAAGTCTTAGAAAATCATACTTTACTTAATTGTCATTGAACAGGTTAGTTTCTATATTATAAATGAAACCATTCATTCCTGTCTTACAACTGTCTTCTTACTATAGTAATTTAAAAAATTCATTTGCTATCCTTTTAAGATTCAGTGACTAGATAAAACCTATCATTCTTCATACATTTGAATTGCTTTTAAAAATGATGGAAGATGGGGCTGAAGAGGTGACTCAGAGGTTAAGAGCAAGGACTGCTCTTCTAGAGATCCTGAGTTCAATTCTCAGCAACCATACAATGGCTCATAACTACCTATAATGAGATCTGGTATCCTCTGTTGGCCTGCATGCATAGATGCAGCCAGAACACTATATACATGATAAATAAATAAATGGTTTTTTTTAAAGTAATGAAAGCTTTATTTTAAAGGATTTTTCAAACAACAACAACAACAAAAAATTCATGTGAGAGATTAGACAAACACAAAGTTTATGCTTCAGAATGAACTTCTACACTAAACAGCCAATATGAAACTGGAGCTTTGCACTAGATCCTACACTTTCACGATCAAATATATTTTTATGTTCTTATCCATAAGAACAATGAGACATTCATGACAGAGTTAAATGTGTGAAGGCTCAATGCTCCAGGGGTGGGGAATGCGAGTGCTGGGAAGCAGGTGGATGGGTGGGGGAACACCCTCATAGAAGCAGGGGGAGGGGGGATGGGATAGGGGTTTTGGGAGGGGGACTTGGGAGAGGGGATAACATTTAAAATGGAAATAAAGAAAATATCCAATAAAAATAAATAAAGAAATAAAATAAGAAAGAGAGAAAATTTCCCCAAAAGTAGAAAAACCATTAGCTTTATATCAATTTTCATAACTTATGTGTCTATAACATGTGTTCCATCTTTTGTAAAACCTATTATTTATTCTTTTTTGTTCTCTGTTTTTCTTGTATACTGAACGTGCATGTACATTTGTGTTTGTGTACAGTAGACTAAGACACACACATGTACATATACATATATGAGAAAGACTCATGTGAGTGAGAACATGCAGTTTTTCATTCTGATATTCTGTCCATTCATACACACTCTAATTCCATCTTTTTTTTTGCAAATTTTGTGATTTTTGAATGGGAGTAATTACCGCTATGATTCAGACTACAGGCTAGTACCCAGAATTTACAGAGAATTGCAGAAATTAGTACTAAGAAAATAAAACTGCCAATCAGCAAATGGTCTATAATTTGTGGAGACAGTTTTCAAAATAAGAAACATATTGGCTAATAACTATTTACAAAGACTTCACTATCCCTAGTTATCAGGGAAATTCAAACTAAAATTACATTGAGCTGCCACATCTCTCCAGTTAGAAGAGCTATTATAAAAAATCTGACACCAAATTTTGGAGAGGGTTTGGAGAAAGAGAGACGCTTATTCACTGATGAAGGATGCAAATTAATGTAGTCATTATGGAAATCAATTTGGCAATTCTTTTAAAAATTAAAAAGGGAGAGTCCATTATGACCCAGCCATTTCATTCCTATGCATATACCCACAAAATTCTCTCCCATATTCTGTAGGTCTTAGCACTTCGTTTACTATAGTTTAAAAAAGAAAGAAAAGAATGAAAGAAAGAAAAGAAGGAAGGAAGGAAGGAAGGAAGGAAGGAAATGAAAAAGGTGCTGATTTAATTATCTATTCACAGATAAATTGAAAATAAAACTCTGGTACATGTGTCAAAAGGAACACATTTGGATTTTTAAAAGAATTGTTCTGTGTTCGTTTTGATTCTTTCATGTTACTTAATGGTAAGTGATTATGTTTTCAACAGCATCCCGAGTCTTCACAAACACATGTTAAATTATAAGTAGCATTGCTCACTTCTTATTTATAAAATCATGATTATTATATCCCCATAGTGGCAGGGGGGAAGGCAAAGGGAATGTGGAGGTTCCAAAGGGGAGATCTGGAAAGGGGGAAACATTTGAAATGTAAATAAAATATGAAAAAAAAAAAAAGGATCAGTGTATGGATGATCCTATTGTTATGTATACCTTGGAAAGAAAATGATTTTGTGTAGTAATAGGAAGGTAGGAAGTTATTTGGCAGGCTAAAGTATGTTGATTTTATTACCAAATATTATCAAATAGTTAAAAATCATTCTTATATTTGAGAAATAAGTTCTTTTTATTTTGCTGATGTTATTTTACTTGGTTGATTTTTCAAGGACATATTGAACAATTCTGAGATTAACAACATTAAATCTTATCCACAGTAACATGTAGAAAGTGGAGCTAAACATTTCTTTTAATTTTGCAATTAAGCTGAAAGAGGTAATTTATTTCAATAGCCGATTTTATATAGGGGGTAGAGTAGAATCTAGGATGTAGAAAATAGCAAATGTATTATGAGTCTAGTTTTAGTTAATGCAAAAATCATGCTTTCCTTTACTTTACACAGGCCTATTATTCTGCAGATAAAGTATTATGAGTTGACGTTTTAGTTGGAGATCTATCTTTATGTGGATAGCTTTTAGAGTTAAAACTTCTACCTCTAAACTGGGACTTCTTTGGAGATGCACATGACATCCACAAATTTTGTGATATCCTTTTTTTGTTGTTGAATTTGTTTTTGTTTTTGTTTTCTGCCACAGCTTCCAAACTGAAAAGAGCTGAGTATGTAAGCAGTTCATTTATTTTCTTCAAGGACTAACTTGTTTTGCTGGACCTGATATATCCAGTATGCAACATCTGGGTTCTTCTCAATGCTGTGAAAGTATATTGAACCCAAGATCATTTGATTTCTATAGAATTATTTCTGAGAGTAAGAGTGGATCCCCGAGCACTCCTTTGATCATGTCACTACCCTGTGTGACTTCAGAAAGGGGGTAGTAGTCCTTCTGTTTCTCCATTTGTCCTCCCAGAGCTTTTACTTTTGAAAGGAGCCTGAGCTCTATTTGGATGTGATTGTAGCCACTTGTAGTTGCCCTGGTTCCTTAACAAGGACAGCATCTCCTAAGAGTGATGTCAGGAGCTTTTGGAATGTTGATAGTCTGATCGCTGAGAATTGTTTTCTTTTTCCCTGGAGATTTGGGAAAAAAGCAGAAAGCATGCATTCATAAGTATATCAAATACTGACTTGTTTTCCTTGAATTTTCAATCCAAATTCTCTCTCTCTCTCTCTCTCTCTCTCTCTCTCTATATATATATATATATATATGCATATACATATATAAACATATATATATTTGTGTATGTATAAGTGAATACACACATACACACACACACACCTTTGCATCAGGGTCTACCTTCAATTAGTCCCTCAGGGCGAGTGACTAGAAGGTGACCCTGAACGTGCTATTACAAGCAATTTTTATACTTTTTCGGGGCATAGGTTACATCAACAAGGTTACAGTTCAAACTTATTGGCTAAGCATATTAACCTTTAAATCTATTTGTTAGCAGGCATGGACAGATCATGACATGCATTTTAACTCTATCTGGTACTTCCCAGATGGTCAGGTGACTATCAGTCAGTACATTCCATGGTTTTTCTGAGAATTTTTTATTCAAAAGTGTTCCTGTGGGTAGAAAATGGAACTTGGCCTACCCTTGACCCCAGGTGGAAGATAGAAGCTTTAAGGGTATGTGACTGGAAAAAGCTTTTAGGGTCCCTTATTCCCCCTTTTACTTGGACAAGCTCCAATCCTGGAGCTACTCTCAGGGGTCTTGGGTAACTAACTCATAAGCTTCAGGTCCTGTCCTCAGATTTCATATTGTTGGTATACAACCATCAGCTGTACAGCTCCTACTCACTTTTATGAAGGCTATAAGCTTGTTCAATAAGCAGGTTCTAAAGGTCAACAATAGCAGGAGAACAATTAGGGGTCCTAACAAGGTGGATATGAGGGTAGTTAACCAAGGGGAGGAGTTAAACCAAGACTCAAACAGCCCTGACTCTGTTCTCTTTTTCTCTTCTGCTTGGCTAGTCCTTCTCTCACCTTGGCCATGAATCTTTAACAACCCCAGAATGGTCTATATAAAAGCAACACTCCTCAGCTAAGGCAGCACATAGCCCTCTTTTCTGGAGGAAAAATAAGTCTAATCCCTTCCTATTTTGTAGTACTACTTCTGATAATGAAGTCAATGATTCCTGAAGGTGACTGATGGAACTTTCTATTCTCTCTCTATCTAAACCAATGACTGCCCCCAGACTGTCAAAAATTTTCCCTTCTAAGACCAAAGCAGAGGTCCTGGTGGCTTCCCCGGCTACCCTCAACCCCAGCAGAAGGGAGACAGTGAGTACAGTAACAAGTTTGGCAGATGGGCACATGAGGGCTGCAAAGGATAGAGAAAGGAACCAGAATCCAAAGGTACCACAGGTTGAGTGATCTTGAGCTTGAGTGGATTGTCTGTCCTCTGTATCCTCCAGTGAAGGCCCCAGGGGAGCAGGGCATCTGCAGGATTTCAAAATGCAAGTGTGCACCCAGACAGCAATACTGCCCATCTTGAGGCCTGTAAGTGATATTATTTAAACAAGTTTAGTTTACCACAATTTAGAAATTCATTGTTATAGTCATCTTATCTTAGTCATCATGAAAACAACCCAAATCTTCTTAATGTATATCTTTATCTTTCTAATGATACGAAAAAAGCAGTAATACCACATGGCTCATCAGTAGCTACAGATTTCATATTTATAAGGGACTTTTAATTTAAAATACAATGATTTCTCTTTAAGGCTTTACTTTATTTGCCCACAATTATTATATATATATATATATATCTTATGTGAAATATGCCTATACATTGCTGTCCTGTTTTGCACTACTTGTATCATTATTCTTTACCATTCTTAAACTTTCAATTGAAAACTACTTCTATTTCTTCATGTTGGCCTAATTTCTTCTATTAATTTTAAATACTTTCATTTTCTTATTTATTGTCCTTTCTTTTTTCTAACACCAAGCATGTATGTAAGATAGAACTAACATGTTCATTTGAAACAAATAACTGGTCATATGTACAATACTGATATCAGAAGCCTACCATACAATTTATTGGTTTATAGACTTAATTTTGGGATATTAATTAAATATTTAAATCAGGATCATAAAAGTCATTATTTGCAGATTAATTTATTTATTGAAATTAAATAATAATCACTTATGGTTTTGTTATTAGTGCAAAGGATATTAAGATGTAATTTTACAAAGATCATTTAAGTAAATGACCCTTAATGAGGGAAATATCTGATATTAACCTTGCTTCTCTGTGTTTATATATGCACACTGTGTTCTCAGACATGCTAGCATGCATACTCATGTATATGTATATCACATACTCATATATAAAAAATGTCCTTAGCAAAGTAAAGCATAATGCTAAAGAGTTTTACAATAATAGTGTAAGGTTAGCGTCACATTATAGAAGGAGCATAGGTTCTCACAAGACAGTAAATTTCTTAGAGGCCTCAAATGAGAAAATTAAAAATAAATACCTAATTTAAAAGCTAGTTTATATATTGTGTAATGCATCACAAATTAATTCACCATTTTTGTTATGTGATGAAAATAAAGAAAATGAAGTATATCAATCAGTGGTATGGTCAAAAGAAAATTATAGATCTGTTTTGGAAGTATTGATATAATGATAAAATTAGTACGGAGTTATTGCATTCATCTTAATGAAAAATCACCAAATTAGTGTGATATATATTTGAAAATTATTTGTTTTTGGAAGAAAAACAGAATTTTGGAGGATTTCCTACAAGAAAAATTGTACTTTTGCCTTCACCTATCTTTGACATTGACATTTCCAGATCTTACCTATTTTGATACATGTAACAGTGAGGACAGAAGTAAAGGTGACTCACAGAGACAGCAATAGTATCTTTTAATAGTAATCTTTAATAGTAATAATAGTATCTTTAGCAAAAGTTAAAGTATACTCAGAAGTGTGTTTCCTATGTCATACATGAGTTCAAAATTAGCTGTTAAGGAGTCTCTATATTTTCTATGCTGGCTGTGTACATTTACACCCAGCTAGAGTACTTAAGGTCTCCCTTTGTCCACATGCTGGCCAATACTGGAGCATTTTTTTATTTGGCCACAGCCTTCATGACAGGTGTGAAGAGATATTTCACTGTGTCTATTTGCGGTCATTTAATCAATGTGATTGTATTTTTAATTGTTAGTGAAAAACAATGCATAATTACTGAAGAAAATACTACAATCTTTAGAGGAAATTATCTATCTACAATTGAGAAACATTCACTCCTGGGAAGTGTGAGGTTAAGCCAAGTATTTTCTGGTGTTCTTAAATCTTTTGTAGAATCAACTGATTGAAAGACAGGAAAAGATGGTGTGAAATTGAACATAGCATATCATATGCACATATGCAATTTTCAGTCAATAAAAAAAGTATATGTAATAAGTACTCAAATATAGGAAAATTATTTATAGGTCATTTTCCTTAATTTGTAAAATTTTATAAAAGTAAACAAAAAACTTCTTGTAGCATATATTGCAATAGTATATATTGCAGTAGTATTCACATAAAATTCAAATATTCAAATAATCAAGATAAGCTTGTGTAAAATATTTATTAAACATAGTTGCAATGTTTCTAATGAGTATGGAAACACAATAAAAGTGCTATAGTTGCCTTTGGTAAAGTCGTATCCTGGAGTCGTATCCAGGCATTTTTAACAGGAAGAAAGATTTTGTCTGGCACAATGACTTCATCATGAAACAGTGGAAAGGTGTGAAAGCCTAGCATAGCAAAAGCAATATCAAAAGCTTAGGCCTGCACCTGCTCCTGTGCTGTCACAGTGTCTGAATCATTCAGATTTAGGATTAGGAGATGTCACAAGACCAAGGCCAGCATGGCTATGAAACAGTCAGGTTTTCTTAGGCCACGTGATTCTGAATAAATGATCTTAGTCTAAAGAAATATAGCCAGAGATAGAACCAGGAATAAAAAGTGAATTTTTTATCTGTTCTCTCATATTTTACATCCTGATTCACAGTTTCCTATCCCTCCACTCCTCTCAGTCCCCCTCTCCCCTCAGTTCTCCAGATCCATTCCTCCTCTGTTTCTCTTTAAAAAGAAAAGAACAGACCTCTCAGGCATATCAACCAAACATGGCATAAAATGTTACAATAAAGTTCGGAAACTTCCCCTTCTTCTGCTTGGTTCCCCCGACTCTATCTAGAGTTTGGTTTTTGGTCTTTTCATCTGCTGGCATTAGTTTCTGAATAACTCCTCATTGATAAGATTTAGGCTGTGTGCAAATCTGAATGTAACAAATCATTAGAACTTGTTCCATTGAAATATTTTTCTAGATGAATGTTTGGTTCTATCCCAGGTCTCTGGGCTGTCTAGCTTCTTGTTCCTGATCATTGAGTCAGTGTCAGGAATGGGCATATTCTCTTAGTTTTGGCCTCAAATTGGACGTACTCTTCCAAGTTCTGCCCCATCATTACCCCAGCACTAGGGTAAACAAAACAGACAGTAGATTGAAGGTTTTGTGGCTTGGTTGGTGTTTTATTACTGCTGCAGAATGCCTTGCCTGGTTTTAGAGGATAGCTAGTTCAGTCTCCTTATCTCCTATTGTGTAGGAGTTCAGTAGGGCCACTCTGGTACATTTGAGAGAGCATAAAAAACATTGTAATAACAGTTAAAAAATTAAAGCAATATGGTCAAGGGTTTAATTTTCACATTAAAACAAATATATTTAAAACTAAGTATGATTTATTTCATAAGGACTTTTAACACTGTAGTTGAAACTCAAATATAATTAATTTAAGTATTAAGAGAAAATTACTGGGGACCCAGCATTGGTTTTCCCATCTGTATTTGTGTATTCCTCATATGTATGGATAAATTTACTTCTCTTAGGTTTTGTCACCTCTTTTACTTCTTTACATATTTTGATTCTGACCATAGATCTAGCAAAATACTTCAGAATTTCTTTGAATTTGATTGTGGTTTTCTGTAAGGGAGTTAGTCTCTTGCAATGAGAAGCTTTGATATATGTGATCTACACTTAGATGTGAGTATAAGACTAAATATTAAGAACAGAGTTAGGAATATGCTTGTCTAGTAAATTGGCAGTACTAGTAATTTAAGATCCATGACTTCCCTAGTCCCATGTAGCTGGCTGAGTTTTTAGTAACATATATGATTTCTCTCCTCTTGAGCAAGCCCTAAGTTTAATTAAACAGATGTTATTTACCACCGAGATCTGAGTGCCATTATTGGGCCTTTAGGGGTATTTTAGCTGTTTTGGTTATTATTGTGGCTCATAGTAATTACATCTTGTAGACATCCCAAGGAAACAATGATAGGGTATATTGTTTGCGGAGACTCCTGGACTCTCCTGACCAGCAACTTGAAATGGGATTTCTCATGCCTGGTACTGGGGTTTTCACTAGATATTCTATGGCTTTTTTTAGGAACATTGACATTTTGCGTAGCATGAATTTTTAGATATTCTTCCTATTTTATGGTGAATAATTTATGATTTTTAATTGGAGTTTCACTGAATCTAGATTATTTTTTTAAAATGACCATTTTTACAAAATTAATGAATTCCCCCCAAACCATGAACATCTATTTCCTAGAGTTTTAGTTGTATAGTTTTGCTGTTGTTTTTGTTGTTATTATTATTTCTGTGGTCATGTTCATTATTAGATATTTTATTTTCTGTGAAGCTACTGTATGTAAATGTGTTTCCATGATCAATTTCTCAGAATGTTTGCTGTTAAAGATTTTAATACATAGAGTGGTGTAGGAAAGGACATTCTGAGTTGTATTCAATTTGCTCAGGGATTAAAATTAATAATTGGTTTATTTGGCTTCATAAAACTCAAAAACTTCGGTACACATAAGGCATCCATCAATCCAGTGATGAGGGTGAGAAAATCATTGCCACTATCCATATGATTGAGGATTAATGTTCAGAATGTACAGATAACACAGAACAAAGACAGTTCAGGTATACAAAACAACAAAAACCAAAACAAAATAGAAATCATTCCAAAAACGAACAGTGAATCTTACCAAAGGGTTATTAGAAGAAGAAATAAAATTGAATAAGCAATATCTCCAAAAACTTATCAACCGTCACAATAGGAAAACCCAAATCAAAACAAATTTGAGGTATCATTTTTAGTGCAGTCAGAATGCCTAAGATTAGTAAAGCCAACAACAACAAATACTGGCAGGCATGTAGGAATGGTGAACTACTCATTCACTGTTGGTGAAATTATAAACTGGTGCAGCCACTATTAAAATAAGTGTGAAGAACCATCAAAATCTACAAATAAATCTTTTATATGACTCTAGTGTTATCACTCCTTGGCAGATGCTCAAAGTATTCAACATCCTACTACACAGACTCATTTTTAGCCATTTTCTTTGCCTGTATGTAGTCAGGTGTCAAATTCCAACAGCATATATCCTGAGAAGAAAATCATGGACACACTTGCAAATATGACAGCTTCATAGAAAATAAAATACCTGATAATGAACTTAGCAATGTTGATAAAAGAATATATCTGTGAAGAGGGACTATGGGAAAGACACTAGGAATTAGAAAGATGTTCCATATTCATGGTTTGGGAGAATAACTTAATATTATGAAAAGGACTATTTTACCAAAAACTATTTCTATATTCAGTGTAGTTCTATTTATGATCCCTATCTCATTCTTCACAAAAAAATACAAAAGAGAAAAAAATCTAAAAATTTGTACTGAAATACCAGAAATTCTAGATGGCCAAATAAATTCTAAGCAAAATAAACAATACGTTTACAAAGAAAACACACAGACCATTGCAACCAAATAGAACACCCAAATATGAATACAAGTAACATCAGTCATCTAATATTCAATGAGAATAGATAGTATTGTCCACAAATGGTGCTATGAAAACTGAATATACATTCTCTCATCAGTACTTGGATTTTTTTCTAAAACTTATGTCTTAGACAAGTTTCATATTTAATAGATAGTTACAAACACACAAAGGGTTTATTAATTAATATTCTTTACAAGTACATTTCAAAAATGAGTTCAGAATCATTTCATGGTCTGGATATGAAGTGTGTTGAGCATATCACCCCTGCTGGTAGACCAAGTCATAAAGAGACAGTTGGCTTGTGAGAACTCTTGCTTCATCAATGAATTTATCTGGACCTCAGATGGATTCAGAATACAATGTGCTATTGAAAGATGGTTGAAATCTAGAACATGGAGCCTGTATATATAAATCTATTCATTGGGAACTAAAAAGACCTTCCCTCCCCATGCCACCGTCCAAGCTGTCTCCCCATGCTGACTGCTTTATGCCATGAGGTGGTTCTAAATCATCTGTACTTCCAACTCCTAACTGTTTTTAAGAACTCAGATGTACTCTATATTCTGTTGCATCTGTTACTACTGCTACCCTGGTATTTTGCATCACCTTGTACTATAAAAAGTGTGACATCCAACTGTACCCTGACATATTTGAAACCATGTTCCCAAGTAATTCTTTCTAATGTTTCTCTTAACTGTTTGTATGGGTGTTGAAAACTAATTAACAGAAAACTAATCTCTATATAATGTCCTATAATAAGTCTATTTTTATGCTTAAGATCCCATGCTTTAACAGTTGCATCAAATTGGAAACAAAGTACATGTTTTCTTACATATTTTGTGGTACCAACTGAATAATTCTATACATGTAGAAAACTGGAGGTCAATAAAATATTTTGTGTGGCATATTACAATGAGAATTAATGTTTTCCACAAATGTATGTGAAATACATCTAACAATACCCATAGTACCTCTGAAAGATTGCATTATTATATTCTCATGTTTGCATGATTAGTATATATAAAATAATTATTAGATTAAAAACTTTCTCTTAGATTATTAACATTTTTCTTTGTATTTTAGTGTGTGTGTATGTTTGATTCAACAATGCTGGCGCTTTACTATTATGCCCTTGCTCTTATCTTAGTGTAAATGTAAATATATAGAACATCTATCTTTAAGAACTTTTGCTGTTTTTAATTGCAAAACATTGTAGGCACTACAGGAAAGAGAACAAGCAGATACATTAAATGATATTGAAAAAGTCTGTAAAAGTATTTTTTTGTTTGTCTGTGTCATTCTTCCTCATAGGCCTCTATACTAGCTGTATTCTCTGAGGGTTTAAGCATGATGACAATACATGAAAAGTGGTTTAAGATTACTTTCGAGAAGGCCAGGACACTTACTAGATGTTCCCATTTGAGTTCCCAGAAGCAGTTTTAGTGCAGAGGAGGGAAGAACACTTGGCAGAATGCTTCCTTTTCAAGACAGCTCAACCTCTTCAAATCTCTCAACATCACATAAAGCAAGAAAAGATCTGTCATAGGATAAGGTGTTGAATGTAGAATGGATGAAATGATGTATTTCTCTTCCTAGGTAATGCTGAGTCCATATTTTAGAAGTATGGTATTTAGTATTTAGAAGTATTTATGGTATCTTTCTTCCTAAGATACCATAATTAAAGCTATGTTTAATTATGTAAAGAAACATAATTAAAGCTATGTTTAAAATTTACTTCTATTAGTGTGCATTTGGTGGGGGTGGTTATCCATGCCACACTTCTCATGTTTTGTCAGAGGAAAACTTTGGTAAATTGGTCACTTCGTTCTACATTTAAATGTGTTCTGAGAATTGAACTCAGGTAGCTAGGCATGAACAGCAAGTGCATTTGCCTACTGATCAATATCTTGGCCTTCTTCCTTCTTCAAAGTAAACAACAAACAAAGAGAAAACCTGAAACAAATAAAGTAATAAAATTTTGGCATTACCTTGGTGTGGATATATATATATATATATATTCTAAGACTGAGAATAGGTTTGCTCTGTGTCATTTGAGAGTTGTTGTGGACAGGACGAAGTAGGACATTGTGAAAGAAGAGCATAAGAAAATCAACTGAAGTGTTTGTGGAGATTCTCATCTCTTTTCTGTGTTTCAGAGAAATAGAAACTGAGTAAAGAAAGATCTAATGATTGCTCAAGGTCATAGAGCAGAAAGTGTGACAAGGCTCTATTTTCACATCTTGCTGTCAATCACTCAGATTCTTAAGTCATCACAGAGATTCACAAGTCTGTTATAACATTCTTGTCTTGTGTTTGAATAAATCTATAGCTTGGAGCATGCAATCATTCAACAAATAATTATTGAGTGACTGTTGTATGCTGTGAGATATTCCAAGGCATGGAATCACAGAGAAAAATCTATAAATAGAAAAACACAGTGGAGAAATAAGAATAAAAACTTCCTAGTGGTTGTAATTAAAATTAATTACATATAGCTGATGAAATCTTAATTTTCTTTAGGGAAAATATATTATTATCTCTGTTTCATACCTTAAACATACTTATTAGATAAGTACTTTAGGTATTTTGTTTCTAATTTATATGACAATCCTGATAAAAAGAAAATTAATATGAGTCCTCCTTTTACAGATAAAAAGCACCAAACTTATAGAAGAGTACAACCTATGTCAAAACAGAAAATCTTAATTTCGGTAGTGAAACTATTTAAATCTAAAATCTAGACATCATTCAAAATACCAAGATGATACTGTTTGTCATTTTTTTTTATTTTGGAAGCAAAATAACACATGCACAGATTAGTAAATCTAATCACCATCACTAATCATTAGAAAATATAATCACCAATAGCTACCAAACATTATGCTCACTAAGAAGGCAGCTATATTTCTGCCAACCATACCATCTTACCAAGCCCACCAAATCCTTAGCATGTATATGTCCTTGTAGTACCCTATATCTATGTCTGTCTGTCTGTTTCTCTATCATCTATCTATCTATCTATCATCTATCTATCTATCTATCTATCTATCTATCTATCTATCTATCTATCATCTATCTTTTTATCATCTAATGTAGTATATCTATCTTTCTATCATCTATCCTAATCTATCTATTATCTTTCTTTCTGTCTGTCTGTTCATCCATCCATCTATCCACCTATCCATCCACCCATTCAACTATCCATCCATTGACTTTTCTATCATGTATCTTATCTATGTATCTATGTATCTATGTATCTATCTATCTAACTACCTATCTATAATCTATCTAATATTCCATTTTATAAAAAGATTAATAATATCACCATACCATGTAGTCCATGCTAGTCACAAATCTCTGATTCTCCTGCCTCAGCTTTCCATGTGCTGACATTATAAGCTCTCACTACCAGTCTTTCTTTACAAATTTTCTTAACCATACTTGATACATTGATATGATAATTACATATTACATAGCTGTGATGTGGATAAATACTAACTTCTTAATACTTAGGAAACTGTGAATATTTCAGGTTGGTTCCACTTTTCTATTTTTAACCCAGATATTGTTTTGCATGATCATTTTGCACAGTGACTCATGTCTCTGATCTATTGTTGTGAGATAAGCTCAAAGGAGTGTAAAAGAATAAAAATTAAAATAAATATAAACAGTTGTAAAAGTTTTTTACTTTAAGACTTTTATTATTTGTTCATTTACAAATTCATGCAAATGAACTGTGCATTCTGATTAGTATAATGTTCTCTAATCTCTGCTCCATATCTATTATCCCACCCACAAATAATTTCCCCACATTCAGGATTTTTATTATTATTGTAAAGTCTATCTGGTTTTCACAATTATATTTGAATCATTTTCTAACAGTCCTATTTCATTTTTGTTCCTCTAACATTTCTTTTCTCCATATTTCTTGATATTCCCTATTGTACATCTGTAAAATAAAAGAGCCTTTTACTTTTACTTATCAATTTGATAATTTCTAGGAATTCGATCTTCATGGAATATTGTTAGTGAAGGAAGGTTTCAGTATTACTATTTCTAACATTTTCTATGCTTTTCTTGATATCTATTTTTCATGTTTAGGGATTTTCTTTTGTGGTGTTTACAAATCATGTGTTTTTTCAATTTATTTAACCAAAAAGATGGTCCAACATGTAATAAGGACACATGTTCCACTATGTTCATATCAAAAATCATTTCTAAGTATGCAAAAAGCACACATTTTTTTCAAGGCTAGCACTTAGAATGATTTTTATTATGCACAGGCTTGTCACACTTTTATTTGAATGTTTTGGAAGTTGGGGAAGGGCTGATTAAACTTCAGAAATGAAAGTCCTTCTAATAGCTTGGCTTTCAGCCCAGAATTGCAAAGGAATTCCCTGGCCAACTGCAGCATAACAGTTGGACAAGAATAGTGCTCCTTGAACAACCAGAGTGAAAGGGGTGAACTGGTCTTTGTTTATATGATAAAAGGCTTCGCTAATTTTATTTCCTGTACTTGTCATTGACCTGTTGGACTTGTTTCATCTGAAAACACTACAAACCTCTTATTTTGACAAATACATACTAGACTTGGCTTTACTAATTTAAAGTAGATAAAACATAATGATTTGCAATTAGAACATTTTAAGTATGTTATTATGGTTTAAAAACACTGTTTTTCTGTAACTAAAAGGGTTGTTATTTATCTTTCAAAATAGTAGCAAGTGTACCAGGACATACGCAAAGTCAACTTTATAACATGGACCAATATTACAGAATGGCAATTTAAGCACTACTTTAATACATTCTCCCTTGAGGGTATATGCTAATAGCTTCAGAAGTACAGATACCTATTCATTGTCTTCACAAATGTGTAAGCCTGCTGATAACAGTTGTCCAGTAATATACTATTATTGGAAGCAAGAATTCTTAAGCATCCAACTCTATAGTGATACAGGGTATCTGACTGTAAAGTGAAATGATAGAAGTCATGAACTGGAGGCAATGATAAAGAGTTGAGCAGTGATTTTGAAGCCACCATGGAGTGAAGATAAAGTGCCACTCATAGAGCTTATAGAAGTCTTTACTACACAAGCAGAGAAAAAACAAAATTAAGGTGTTTATCATTGAAGATAGAACAGAAAATTCTTTATAGCTTGTGTTCTTTATTTTTCTAGATAAAAGAAAGAAAGATTATCAAGTTCTGTCACCAGAGACCAGTTATCACAGGAAATAAGAACTGTATCAGTTTAAGTGAGAAGCATGTTGCTATTTAGAAATTAAGGATGGGCATTCACAATTACATAGATCATGTTGAGACATGAAATCTTGCTCATTAAAGCACATATCCAAATATGTTTGGAATGTACATGCACTTGTCACCAGACACTGATGTTACATGACTGTGGGTAGCAGGTTATGCCCATGCAACCCATCCCAAAACCTGTAATACACATTTGATGAAAAGAAAACCAACAATATCTATAAAATTTCAGAATGCTTACCACAGCATAAAAATTATCAATTAGACATTTCACCCATGCCATTGACAACCATAACTCTTATATTTAAGTTAGCCAAGACCCAATATTAAAATGCTATTATTGAAAATTTAACTAGATTGTACACATATTTATATTCCTAAGCAAAGATCTTGGCTTATAAATGCTTTTTATAATCAGATTCCTAAAATGAATTAATAGTTAAAGCTACATGATTCATATATGTTATAATTGTATATATGCTTGACTAGAAATTGTATTTATGAATGTCTATTATTATAGAATTAACTATAGTAATTCTTGTATAAATTGAGACAAATTTCTGGATGTACACATTGTAATCTACTTGCAATTATTGCTACTTATGACATGGCATGCAGGTGACCAGATTAGCTGGTTTGTCAAGTATTTTATTTTGTAAGTGCAGTTTTATCTCCAATCCCTACTTTTTCTTTTGTGCAGGGGATCAAGCCTAGGCTCTTGATTTGCCAAAGCATCACCAAGGAGACCCATCTGTAGCACCTCACCCTTTATTAAAACATTACTTTTTATTACATTGATATTTTCCATATGGTATATTTTTTTCATATTCTCCTCTTGAAACCCTTCCTGAAATTCCTTACCTCTGTACTCATACAAATTCATATTCATCTTCTCTCTCTTAAAAGAAACTTATCCATCCACCCTTCCCCCAAAGCAAAGCAAAGCAAAGCAAAACCAAACAAAAATGTATAAAAATCATTAAAATATAAAAACAGGAACACACACACAAAAACATGAATCCATCAAGTCTGGTATTTTTTTTTCTTTCCTTTTTGTTCTTTCTCCATGTTTAGAATTCTGTTTTGGTTTCATATTACTTTTATTTTATGTAGTCTAGTCTTTGCCTACCTCCTGCTCTCCTCTCCCATCATTCCCCATCCCATTACTCTTTCCAACTGTCTCCAATAAGATGCCCCGCCAGGCCGCCCCACTCTCTGGAAGAAGCATACGAAGACCACCAGTTTGAGCTACCAACCAGGCAGCATAGAGGAGGTTGTCTGAATCCCCTTTACATATACAGCTGACTCTCTCCCCCACTTCTTTTTGTTTGTTTGTTTGCTCAGCTATATTTTAGCAGGATACCTGCTGTAGAGTGTGGTTGATATTCCCAATATCACTACATTGGAGAAAACTGATATTTGCAAGGTTTTGATTGCAAATAATTTCTTTTGTAGATGGTGTTTTGTGCCTATGTCTCTATGCAAGGATTTGTCTCACTTGAATTTGTGCATGATTTTATAGTCTTTTTGAGTTCCTTGTGGATCAATTCCATCCTGTGTCGAAGAGGCAGGTTTCTTGAGGTTTCCTGCTACCTGTCTTTTAGAATAATATCCTGATCCCTAAGGGAGGGGTCAAATAATTGAAATTCCATTTAAGACAGAATTCTTGAAGGTCTTTCACTGCATGTTGTCCAGTTGTGAATCATTGTGTGAATTGCCATTTAGTGCAAGAAGAAGCTCATGATGAGGGTGGAGGTATGCAGTAACCTATGGTTTTAGTAATATGTTATTAGGAGTCTTTTTGTTGCTATGTTTATTTAGGAAAGTAATAGTAGGCTTTCCCCTAGAGAGTATGATCTTTTTATTCTTGGGTTCTTGCCCTGATTATAAGGGTTTGGTTTCATCTCATGGAGCGAGCCTTTAAGGTCAATCAAAATGTACTTGGTTTATCCCATCCCATTTGTGTCAGTACTGAACCACTATTTTCTTGAGGCACTGTTGTAGTATGCAGAGTTTGTATATAGGAGAGATTGATGATGACTTTTCTCCTCTTGTAAAGTACATAGTATCCTCCATCACTATGAATGATAATCAATAGAGTAAAGCTTCTAGTTGAACATCAGTTCAAATGATCAATTTTGCCATGCTCAGTGACATAAGTAAGTGGTGTCTTCTTCAGCAATAAAGTCTTACTTTTGGGAACATATCCAAAGGACATCTAGTATATTACTACTAAGATGCTTGCCCATACATATTCATTGGTATTATTTTCATAATAGCCAGAAATTAAAAAAAAAAAAAACCAGTATAAATCAGTATAAATGACTGTCAGCTGAAAATTGGTTGATGATAATGTAATATATTACACAATGAGTTGTTATCCAGTTGTTAAGAGTTCCAGGACAGCCAGGACTGCACAGAGAAACCCTATCTCGAAAAACCAAAAAAAAAAAAAAAAAAAAAAAAGAAATACATTTATGCATATTTTAGAGAGTTGGATGGAGCTAGAAACAATATTTCTGAGTGATGTGACCCCAACTCAGAGAGACAAATATTGCAACATTTTTATGTGGATGTTGATTTTTAAGATTTAGATGTATGTGTTTCACTTAGAATAGCCACAGAGATTGAATAGCACAAATGAACCAAGGGTAGAAGGGAGCTGGAATGTACTGTTATGGAAAAATAAAGGGGAAATGAGAGCAGGAGAATTAAATGAGGAGGAGGAAGGAGTGTAAGGTAGAGGAGGCATTGTGGGAAGTTAATTATCACTGAAGTTTTTTGAAAAGACATTTGAAAACCTAATATTTTAGAAATTTCCAAAAATCATTAAAAAGGTATTAAATGGAATTACCATGTAACAGGCAGACAGTGTCCCAACTAGACATCATATACTACCATGTAAAGTCCTGACCATCAATTATGAGTTTTCTTATTTTAGGTCACAGACCAAAGACTTCCTATGACCAATCCCAACATTACAAGCTAGTATTAATGCTATTGGCTACCCTCTGACTTCTTAATTAAACAAAATATATTACTCACTGACTTTATATTTTTGAGCCGTAATAGTTAAGCATGATCACAGACATTTTAGCTTTCCATTTTTCTCTAATCACAAGATACTTAGTACAGGATGAGTTAAGCAAATGTTAGTGTTCTTTTAGCATATTCTGATATTACTTGAATTTGGATCCTGCCAGAGCTTAAGATGATGTTTCTCAAAGTGACAGAGTAATGTATGCTGCACTAGTACATTTAAGCTGCTATAAAATGCACTAGTAACAGAGTAGCCCATAAACAACAAATATGTGTCCTTCCTTGTACTGGAAGACAGAAAATCCCACACAGGTACCTGAAAGATTTAGTGTCTAGTGATTTCTCATTTCTTGATTTCTAAATGGAAACATACTGCTGTATTTTCACACAGTGTTACTTGGAAGGCAGCTTTCTGGATGCCCAATTATAAGACGCCTTATTCTTTTCATGGGGCTTTTTTCTTCTTGAAAAATGTGTCCTAAAAGATGCTACTGCCAAATATAATCAATTTTAAATGTTTGATGGCAACATGTAGATTTGAGGTATTACAAACATTCAGCATATAGTAGATATTTGAAATGAACATTTTGAAATTAAGATGACTAAAAAACTCATTGTGCTGAAAAGGAGGCCTAAGTTTTGATTTATGATGGCAAGTTAGAAATGTGAGGACAATGGTAGCTGGCAGTTAGAAATATATTGAATGGGGCTATAAAATCCATGGCAGATGAGCAGTGATGTTTGGAACAGCCTTCAGAGTGAGATGAGACTCCTTCCAGCCACCTACAGCAGATGCCTATCCCTATTACACAGAGAACAGCAGAACACCCTAGTCATAAAATCTATGTGTTTCTATTCTTTTTTGGTTTGTTTTTGTTGTTTGAAACAGTGTTTCTCTGTGTAGTCCTTGATCTCCAGAAACTTACACTACAGACCCAGCCAACATCCAATTCAGAGAACAGCCTACTTCTGCCTTCCAAGTACTGGGATTAAAAGTGTGTGCTACCTCTGTTTCCATTCTTACATTAAACGTTTTAAGTTATTATGGGAGAGTTTTATGATTTTCTTTCTTCACATCTAAAATCTCAGTTCACAAATTCTGTGTGTGTGTGCATGTGCATGTGGGTGGCGTGTCTGGGTCACAGGAGGGAGGGAGGGGAAGGGAGAGAGAGAGAGAGAGAGAGAGAGAGAGAGAGAGAGAGAGAGAGAGAGTCATACAGAGAGAGACACAGAAAATCTTAATCTAATTGTAACAAAGTGTCTTCCAACTTTCTCAAACATCCTGACCTCTTTAGGTTACGGTCCTGAGTTGAGTGTTGCAGCAGTCCTCTGAAAGTCTCTGATCACCCAAGTGTCTGATTTATATGGATCAACAACCAATGGAATAAAGCACATTTTATTGGCTTTGATCCTTTGCCATTTCCTTATTTCTTTTTAGAAATAATAGCTCAGTATTCCTGAATATTTGATTTGACTCCTCATGTCAGATTCTGCTTTTAGAAAATTAAATTTCAGGCATACTTTCAACTTTGTTTTCTCAGACAGGAGAATAGAAATGGGCATTAATGGATAAATAAGCATGTTTGAACTAAAACAGGAGCGAGTGACTAGCAGTAGGAATTAGCTAAGCAGCAGCTTTTCTTTGCATTCACCTTGATGAGCTACTGTGTGGGTCATTTTTTATCTGATGTCAAAAGCACTTATGTTTGAGTATTCTGCAATGCTTACTGATGATGTAATACCTTCCCATTCTCAATCGATGGTACATCACTGTAGAGAGATAAAATTCATGGAAACATTCAAGACATTAAGGTTCAAGAAAAGGCTAAGATGGGCAACTCATTAAAGAAGAACAAACAGTTTTGAAGGCTGATAGGATATTTGGGTAGGTCTTAGGTAGGGTTTCATTGCTGTGAAGAGATATGACCAAGGTAACTCTTATAAAGGACAATACTGAATTATGGCTGGCTTAAATTTCAGAGGTTCAGTCAAACATAATTATGGAAAGAAATATGGTAGCACACAGGCAGATGTGGTGCTAGAGTATCAGCTCAGAATTCTACATCTTGACCAGAAAGCAGACAGGAGAAGACTCTCAAAGCCTAGCCCAACAGAGACAAGCTTCCTCTAAGGTCATACCCATTCTGACAGGTCACCCCTCCTAATAGTGTATTTCCTATGGGCCAAGCATATTCTAACCACTACAGGGTAACAATGGGTGAATGTTCTAGGAGGCTTCATCTTTTTTAAAATAAATTTTCTTTATTTACATTTCAAATGTTATCCCCTTTCCTGGTCCCTCTCCTAAACCCCCTATGCCATCCCTTCTCCCCCTGCTTCTATGAGGGTGTTCCCCCACCCACCCACCCATTCCCACCTCCCCATCCTCAAATTCCCCTACACTGGGAAATCAATTGAGCTTTCACAGGACCTAGGGCCTCCCCTCCTATTGATGCCTGACAAGGCCATCCTCTGCTACATATGTGGCTGGAGTCATAGGTCCCTCGATGTGTACTCCTTGGTTGGTGGATTAGTCCTGGGGAGCTCTGGGGTGTCTGATTGGTTAATATTGTTCTTCCTATAGGGTTGCAAACCCCTTTAGCTCTCTCAGCCCTTTAACTCTTCCATTGGTGACCTGGTGCTCAGTCCAAAGGTTGGCTGTGAGCATCCACCTCTGTATTTGTCAGGCTCTGGAAGAACCTCTCAGGAGACAGTTATATCAGACTCCTTTCAGCAAGCACTTCTTGGGATCCCCAGGTGGTACAGTATCTGAATGGCCTTTCCTTCAGTCTCTGCTCTACCTATTGTCTCCGTATTTGCCCGCTTGAGTATTTTGTTCCTCTTTCTAAGAAGGACCAAATCACCCACACTTTGGTCTTCCTTCTTGAGCTTCATGTGTTCTGTGAATTGTATCTTGGGGATTCCAAGCATTTGGGCTAATATCCACCTATCAGTGTGTGCATACCATATATGTTCTTTTCTGATTGAATTACCTCACTTATTTTCTAGTTCCATCCATTTGCCTAAGAATTTCATGAATCTCTTATCATCTTTTCTAATTTTCCCAACATGTATGGCTTGTTTTAGTGAATATTCTTGGAGCCTTACTCTTTTCTAATTTTTCCAACATTTATGGCTCATTTTATTCTTTTTCTGTCTTCTAACTTCCTCTGTCATCATACCCAGTATAGAGGAGAAACTTGAGACTTACAGATGGTTTCACTGAAAAACACATATTGCCTCAGAGAAACTTTTTCTGAAGTAGATTGCTACAACTGGTCACCTTGCATATAGTAAGATAGTGGATATTCCTCAGCTTTAAATAGGGTATCAGAATCATACACCTCCCAAAAATACTCAGGGGTCATCCTCACAGAGGGTGTAAAAAGACTGTAAGAGAGAGAGGTAGAAAACATCTTCAGCAAAACATGACAGAGCCATCGTACAGATAAGCTCATAGCAGCTTTGACTTCAGCCTCAAGACTTATGCAAGATCTAGTCTGTTGAAATCTCAACATGGATGCTAAAGAGTTCCTGAAGTTCCTCTCCTGGATAAGTAGGTATTGGCTATTGATGGCTACTGGCAGAGGAAGAGTTGTTATTTTCCAGAGATGCAGACTCAGATAATCGATCTTTGTTCCAATATATCCATGTACATACTGGTAGCAATAAGTGGAGTCAGTGTCCTTAAAATATATAACAAGGTGTTGGTAGAAAAATGATGGGGTTAGAGGAGGAATTGGAGATAGGGAAATAGAGGTAGATTTAAATAAAATTCATTATATGCATGCATGCAATTGTCAAATCAAACACCACCCAAAATATAAATGAATACCAAGCCTTTCTAAGATTTATAAATTTATATTATCAGACTGTAATCCCCTGAGCAAAGGGAGACACTCTCCAGGAATGCCATAAGTTGCCATAGCTTAGGAGTAGCTATGGCTCTCTGAAATCTAAAGTCATATTAGGATCATTGTCTGATTCTTTCTACACTGATAATGAAGAGTGTGTTATCTTGTTTTATGTTACAAATTATATATAATCTCTGCTGGAATGATCCCTATTCCCAGCAGTTCAACTTCATTTTATTACAAACTGAAACCTTTTAACCTTTCTCTTTCCATTTAGCCATAAACTAATTCCTGAACTAGAATTCTCTGACCAGAGATGAGAAGCTCTTAGCTAACCATGTGACTGAGCAACTGGGTCTCCTGACAGTGTCACATCTTCTCAACAGTTATTAAGGAAGATTTTTCATTAATTGATAATTAATCACTAAGAAACAAGGACTCCAGGAGAGATACCATTTTTTCTATGTTGCACAATATTGCTACTGTGAAATTTTTGATGACATATAAGAACAAATGGTTATGAATTGATGTAATTAATGTTTCCCTTCCTGAGCAGAACAAAGCCTACAAAGTATATGCTTTCCGTGATAGTTCCAGATGTGAAAATGCTTGTGGGAAATGTTTAGAAGCAGACACATGCAACTTTGCTTCCTAATTTCCTGGGTGATTTATTGGTTATTTGTTCACAGTTGGTCGCTTCCCAATGTTTGATGCACATTAACAGTGTCCTGAAGATCATTTGCATTTCTCCAGTGAGTTAGTATGCTGCTTTCCTCCCGTTGAGACTCTATAATTATGCTGAAACCTTTTGTCTGTGACATTGGCAGTTCTCCTGGAGTGCACACAACTCCCAGCATCCTACAGATGTTGCTTAAAGTTAATCTAGTGGCAAAGGATGCCTGGTTTTGTTCATATTCTGGAAAACATTAGTGAGAATTCCAGCTACCATTTTTATCTTTGTCTTTAGAATGTGGCTAAGTTATTCAAATCCTCTATGTGGTGCCTGACACCAGGTACAGCACATGGTCAGTGGCTTAAATTGACTTTTTGCTGTATTTTTAGATCTTTCAGATGTCTCCCTTTTCAAGGCTTTCACAGAACAGCTGAGACCTCATGGCAGTGACTGAGCCCCATGGGTTCCCATTTTCAAGTACTTAAACTCCTATAGTGATTGATGCCATAGATGAAAATATATCAGTAGGCCTGATAGATGAAGTGGAAATTGTACAATTCTCCATTTAATAGCCGTGTTGCAAAGAGTATCTTCTGTGTGTGTTTGTTAGCAAAGATTTCTTTATCTTTAGGAAGAAATAAAAACAACTGCTACATAGATAAATAAACCTCTTTAATTTAAGAGAAAACCCTACCCTACATATGTGCTACCTGTCAGTCACCACAAGTTTTTACCCAACTTTATATAAGGTTAGGTATTATTTCTTATTTTGTCACTATCGGAAATGTTTATACTTGTTGTTTCTGAGCTCTGAGATGCTCATGAGATGTTTCGTTCTTTACAGTTTCTTTCCCACACCTTTGTTTCCTCTCCCACATCATTTCAGTTTTTATGAGTTAGCATGCTATAGATCTATCATTAGCTCATGATTACCTAAAAATTTAGAAAAATTAATTATTTAAATTAATATGCAGCTATCTCTTTAAAAACACTATCAAAATCAAATAGCATGTTGTTCCTTAGACAGTGGCAGAGAATAAGGAAGTTCATTGACAGAGCTCTTCTTGGAAAAGAAAAAAAATGATTTGTTATTGTGCCTCCCATTTGTATTTCATATTCCAAGTCCCTGTTTATATTCTGTAATTTAAAAACTGTTAGTGGTTCTCCCACAATTATTTAATTCTATTTTTTTCTGAAAAGAATGTTAAATGATATGAATTAATATATAATGCTATTATAAGGCCACATGACCTGATTATTTAGTTTTTCCATGCTGTAAGAAGTACTTAAATGCCATTCAGTGAAGTTTAATTTCACCTCAGAAATGATGAAGATTCTGTTTCATTCATTGGCTCTATTGTTTTTGGGCCTGTGCCAGAGCAGAACCCTACAACACTGGCAGAAAACATGTGACAATGTAGAGATATTTTCTTCAGTATGGTTGAGAAGGTAGGGAGGGATGGAAGAAGTGAGGGAAGAAAGGAGGAGGGGAGAGAGGGAATGAGTTCAGAAACAAGGAAAGAAAGCAATGGAGGGAAAGAAAGAACACAGAAGTGGGAGATATAAACACAGCCAGAAAGAGAGGCGGAGGCAGAAGACAAGCTTGGGAGCCAAAAACACATATATAGAATTATCCCTAATAATTGAACTTTTTCTTAATAGACCCATCATCCATTTTATTCAAACAATTACCAAGAACACCATAGCACATTCATTAGAATAAACCTTTGACATGTAGACTTATGGCACATTTAAAATATGAACCAAAATCATTCACTGTAGCGTTATGCCACCATAATATAAATTTCTATTATTCTCCATTATATATATCAGATAGGAAGGAATGAGATGCTTCTTAACTAATAGATCAAAAAGATTTATTACAAAATATCGTACCATGAGAAAGTACCAGAAGAGATTTTACTCATAGCTAAGGCTTTGACAATACAATCATGTGTTCTTTAGTTTGAAATCTGGTGCTGAAGATGTTGTCTTTTTTCCACTGGATGGTTTTAGTTCCTTTGTCAAAGATCAAGTGTCCATAAGTGTGTGGGTTCATTTCTGGGTCTTCGATTCTATTCCATTGATCTACATGCCTGTCATTCAGTTTTTATCACTACTGCTCTGTAGTACAGCTTGAGGTCAGGGAGGCTGATTCCCCCAGAAGTCCTTTTATTGTTGAGAATAGTTTTTGTTATCCTGGGTTTTTTGTTATTCCATATGAATTTGAGAATTGCTCTTTCTAAGTCTATGAAGAATTGAGTTGGGATTTTGATGGGGATTGCATTGAATCTGTAGATTGCTTTTGGCAGGATGGCCATTTTAACTATATTAATCTTGCCAATCCATGAGCATGGGAGATCTTTCCATCTTCTGAGGTCCTCTTCTATTTCTTTCTTCAGAGACTTGAAGTTCTTCTCATACAGATATTTTCACTTGTTTGGTTAGAGTCACCCCAAGATATTGTATATTGTTTGTGACAATTGTGAAGGGTGTCATTTCCCTAATTTCTTTCTTAGCCTGTTTATCTTTCAAGTATAGGAAGGCTACTGATTTGTTTGAGTTAATTTTGTATCCAGCCACTTTGCTGAAGGTGTTTATCAGCTGTAGGAGATCAAAATGTGGTACATTTACACAATGGAATACTACTCATCTATTAAAAACAGTGACTTCATGAAATTCATAGGCAAATGGATGGAACTTGAAATTATCATCCTAAGTGATTTAAAGCAGTCACAAAAGAATGATCATGGGATGTACTCACTGATAAGTGGTTATTAGCCCAAAAGTTTGAAATATCCAAGAGTCACTTCACAACAACCATAGAACTGAGTGCAAGGTCCCAGAAGGAGGACTTGGAGAAGGGACTGAAGGAGCTGACAGAGTTTGCAGCCCCAGGGAGGGAGCAATAGTGGCAACTGGCCCTGACCCCTCGATACTCCTGGAGACTGGATCACCAACCAAAGAATACACATGGAGGGACCCATGGTGCTGGCCACATATGTGGCAGAGGAGGGTCTTGTTAGACATCAGGATGAGCAGAGGCCCTTAGGCCTGAGGGTATTAGATCCCCCAGTATAGGAGAATGCCAAGGAGGGATGACGAGAGTGGGTAGGTGGGTGGGTGGGGGAATACCCCCATAGTGGCAGGGGGAGGGGGGAAGGAATGAGGAGGTTCTAAAGGGGAGGTCTGGAAAGGGGGACACATTTGAAATGTAAAGAAAGTATGAAAAAAAACTTAAAAAAAAAAAAGAAAGAAATCTGGTGCTAAGATTCTGTAATTTCAAAAACTATACAATATCCAGCAGTCATATTAAAACATAATCATAGCAGGACCATTTGCCCATAGTATACTACCAATTAATCAACATTAACAAATGATGAAATCCTTTCTACTCACAAAAGCAGTGTAATTCTATACCAGTCATTTATTCATCCTTTTTGAAGTACTTTGAAGACCACCTGAAATTTAAAAAGTTGACTTGTTTGTTTTTAGTAAAGGAAAAAGATGAAATATGGCCTTCTGACTATTTTTCTAAAGTCATATTGAAGGTCGGTGAGAAAGCAAATGATCCAGTGGTTAATGGATCATTCATCAAATGTTTTGTAGGTTGTTACAGTTATAACTTACTCCTGGCCAGTAATCACTTAACTAATTTTTCAAAATATTAAAGAAGTTTTAATTTCTTTTATGTAATTTTCTTCTCTTCTTTGGGTGAAAGAACAACAGAAACTGCTTCTGTCATGCACATATGGTTAACATGCTAAAAAAATGCTATGTATTCTTTAATATATATTAATGTACCCAATATTAGGAAACTCTATATGGAAGAAAGATAATATCTGCACATATATTTTAGTTATAGGCCTGTCTATGTCTCCAGTAATCCATAGGACTTCATTATCCTTCACTGGTATATTAACATTATTCAAATAGGATATTGGTATTTATTACTAAGATTAATCTAATAGTGGCAATATCCTACCATCAAGCAATATTTGCTAAAAAGATGCTTGGTTTAAAAATAAGTAATGTTATTTCATGACTTCTAAGATGCTAAATTTAATTTATGCTTTAATATGGGATTCCATTGCAATGTTTCTAATTAATTTGATGAGGCAATCTAACAGTGTATTTTTCTGAGAGTCATGTTTCAGGAAATAATGCTTTCAATGTAGGAAATCCCATGTGTAATGAAATTAAAATAAATATATTACATTTAAATTAATAAAGAGACTGTGGACTTTTACTATAAGCACACGATGTAAATGGGTTCAAACCAGACAGGTTCAAGCTATACAGGGTTCCAACACTGAGATGGTGATGTGAACACAGGGTTGCATCCCTAACCAAAAAAATATTTGCAATTGATACCCATGGAAAAAAGAAAATCAGTTTTCTACATTGGAGCATCACTGGGTATATCAATAATAGTTCAAGGCAGGATTCATTGTCTGGAGTTGTTGGCCACCAAAAAACAAACTGAATGGTGCTTTTGTAAATTAGTATTGTTGAATTTTGGGCTTGTTTCGATTTTTATGTTTGCATTTTTTGGGGTTTATTTTGAAAGAGAGAAAGTGTATATATATGTGTGTGTGTGTATATATATATATATATATATATATATATATATATATATATATATATATATGAAGGAGATGAATGGAACTAAGAGAAACATAGGAGAAAATAATAATCATAGATTTTATGAAAAATTTAAATAAAGTAATTAAAATAATAAAGGAAATGAGAAGATAAATGCTCCCCTAGGAATTCAGGTGATATGCTTTAAAACTATACATATTATTCTATAGATTTTATTGTTAGTATGATAGTTTTCCATAGTCACCTACTATTCTCTAGATACACAGGAAGCATGATCTTCCATTGGTTTTTGTTTCTTTCTTTCTTTCTTTTTTGCTTGATCTGTGTTCAATTATGAATCTCCCTTCTTAAAAATGTTGTGCAGATTTCTAACACTTAGCACCCAAGCAAGTAGCCTTACTTGGAAGATGGTCTTCTATGAAGTAACAAAGGCAGCATGGATTGACAATGATGGGTCTCATTTACTAAAATTGGCTTCCTTGTATTAAAGTGGAGTTTGGTCATAAATACAGCTAAGTACCATATTAAATATTCAGTCAGAGATCAGGGTAACTTATCTAAGAGTGCTTAAAAAGAGCTTTTCAGTTTCATGAGTTCCTATTTATTAAATCTTGATCTTACAGCCTGAGCTATTTGAGATCTGTTATCCCCCTGTCCCCACCTGCTTATCTTGTCCTTGATTTTAGTGGGATCTCATAATATTGAAAAGCTTTTTTAAGGCACAGGCTACAGTCAATAGGACAAAATGGCAACTCATAGATTGAGGAAAGATCTTTACCAACCCTACATTTGATAGAGGACTAATATCCAAAATATACAAAGAACTTAAGAAGGTAGACTCCAAAGAATAAAATAACCCTAATATAAGATGGGTTACAGAGCTAAACAAAGAATTCTCAATTGAGGAATCTTGAATGTCTGAGAAGGACTTACAAAAAAAAAAAAATGTTCAACATCCTTAGTCATCAGAGAAATGCAAATCAAAATGACACTGAAACTGCTTCTCACACAAATCAGAATGGCTGAGATTAAAATCTCAGGTGACAGCCCAGGCTGGCAAGCATGTGGAGAAAGAAGAAAACCCCTCTATTGCTGGTGGGACAGTAATCTGTAAAACCACTTTGGAAATCAATCTTGCAGCTACTGAGAAAATTAGAAATAGTTCTACCTAAAGACCCAGCAACACCACTACTGGGCCTATACCCAAAACATGCTCCAACATACAATAAGGACACATGTTCCACTCTGTTTACAGCAGCCTTATTTATAATATCCAGAAGCTGGAAACAACCCAGATGTCCCTCAACAGAGGAATGGATACAGAAAATGTGATGCATTTACACAATGGAGTACTAATCAGCTTTTAAAAACAATGGTTTCATGAAATTCACAGGCAAATGGATGGAACTAGAAAATATCATCCTGAGTAAGGTGACCCAAAGAGAAAAGAAAATACATGGTATGTACTCACCAATAAGTAGATTTTAGCCCCAAAGCTCAGAATGCCCATGATAAAACCTACAAACCATATGCAGCTTAAAAAGGAAGACTAAAGTATAGATGCTTCAATCCTACATAGAATAGAAAACAAAAAGATCACAGGAGCTAGAGGGTGGGAGGTACATGGAAGGGAGAAGGGCAGAAACAGGCATTGGAAGGGACAGGAGAGAAGTACAGAGGGTCAAGAAATTGAATAGAAACATGTAGCAGTGGAGAATGGGGAACTTGGCATAGCCACTAGAAAGTCCCATACTCCAGGGAAATCAGAGACCCAATCTGGATGACTTTAGATGAAGTAACCAATAAAGGGGAGGTACAATTGTAGCAACCACCTCCAGTCCATAGATACAGTCCCCAGCTGAGGGATGGGGACACAAACGCATCTCAAAATTTTAACCCAGAAGTGTTTCTGTCCCAAGGAAAGATAGGGACAAAAAATAGAACAGAGACTGAAGGAAAGGCCATCCAGAGACTGCTCCACCTAGGGATCCTTCCCATCTGCAGACACCAAACCCCATATTGTTGCTGATGTCAAGAAGTGCTTGCTGACAGAAGCCTGATATGGCTATTCCCTGAGAGTTTGTACCAACACCTGACCAATACAGATGCAGATACTCAGTCAACCATAATAATTAATATTTGTCTATTTGTGCATATGTGTATGAGTATAAATATGTTGAAAAATTATAATTAGGAAAAGTAATTTTTATTTCTTTTGAAAATAGGTTTTTTTTTTTTATTTTAAAGACTGTTAAATGCCTTTGAAGAAATAATAAACGAAAATCAGACTAAAAGTGTGGTCAGACCTAGAGAAGAGGTCACAGATGTAGAAATTATATTATGATTAACCTCCCATTTTCTTTCAAATTTCACACTATCATGTGCTATCAGGGCAAAGTTGAGTTCAGCAAAATATTAGTGGTTGTTAACCCAGGCCAGCCTGCTATATTCCCTTACAAGTAGTTTTAATGACTTTTAAAATAATTATTTTATAGCATGTTTGTCCTAAGCAACCAGTATATAGTGTGTTTAGGTATAATTACTTGATTAATCTCTTCAAATTAATGGAGTTTTTTTAAAAAAAAAAATCTTTGTAGTCTTCTCTCACAGGTAAAAGTTTTGTTCTGATTTGAATTCATTACAAACTCTCATCAAGAAATGTTTGTTAGTTTGGTTGGATTGTTATGTATCGAATCAAGGATTAGTTTTAAATTACAGAATTCACATTTAGTTATTTTTGTCATCTTGCCTAAAGGCAATGTAGAGCAAATTTTCACTTCATTTCTGGCTTATGATAAGAGTTAAAAAGAAAATTCAGCAGTGATTTTTTCCACAGTTCATTGTATTTCAGTCTGAAAACACATGTCAATGGCAGATGACTAATAATTTAGAACTCTGAGAAAAAAGTTGAATATAGAATGAACTATATAGTTAGCTAACACTAACAAATAGACAATGATGTAAATATTTAAAAATAAATAGTAAAGTTATTATGGAAATGATGTAAAAACTATACAAGCTGATTTATAAATTTTATACCATTTCAGATTTTATTGTATAAATGACTAAGCTTCACTATAAAGTCCTCTGAATTTAACTAAGATAGTTTAGATTTATGGTGTTTACTTTAATGCCTTACATAGCAATTAAAGCTAAGCAATGACTGTATAGTAAGTATCAAGTGATACTTTAAATCCTTTCAGTGCACTAATGAAAAATTCATGCTGTTTTATAAAGACAGCAGAGCTGATGCAGAGTACCAAAAGTTGGCAGGGGATGATATTCTTAGGACTAAGAAGGTATATGTATTCAGAAGGATATGTCACTATGACTGCAACTAGACCACATTGGTCATATTAGGAACAGTTTTATTAACTCTTAAAGGTAAGAAGTACTCCCACGTTCCTCCCACCCTCTACCTCCTGTGAGTATTTTGTTCCCCCTTCTAAGGACTGACACATCTACATTTTGAGGGAGGGGGAAAGGGGGGGAAAGATCAAGTATTGAAAGAGACAAGGATGATATATAGAGGGTCAGAAATTTGAGCAGAGGTGTATAGCAATGTGGGATGGGGAATTGGGGATAGCTACCAGCATGTCCCAGATGTCAGGAAAGCAAAAGGGTCCCAGGAACCCATAGGGATAAGATTAGCTGAATTGCCCAATAAAGGGGAGAAAGAACCTGTAGAAACCATATCCAGAGGTTAGGCATGGCTCCTAGTTGGGGAATGGGGCCACCCACTCATCTCTAAATTTTTAACCAGAATGACCCCTGTCTAAATAAGTATGGGGACAAAGTGTGGAGCAGAGACTGAAGGAAAGGCCATCCGGAGACTGCCCTACCTGGGGATCCATCCCATATACAGATACCAAACCCAGACACTATTGCAGATGCCAAGAAGTGCTTGCTGACAGAAGCCTGATATAGCTGTCTCCTGACAGGTTCTGCCAGAGCCTGACAAATACAGAAGCAAATGTTCAAAACCAACCATTGGACTTAGCACAGGGTCCCCAATGGTAGAATTAGAGAAAGGACTGAAGAAACTGAAGGGGGGTTTGCAACCCCTTAGGAAGAACAACAATATCAACCAACCAGACCTCCCAGAGCTCCCAGGGACTAAGACACCAGCCAAAGATTACACATGGAGGGACCCATGGCTCCAGCCGCATATGTAGCAAAGGATGGCCTTGTCTGCCAACAATAAGAGGAGAAGCCCTTGACCCTGTGAAGGCTGGGTTCCCCAGTGTAGTGTAATGCCAGGGTGCTGAGGTGGGAATGGGTGGGTGTGGGAGCACCTTCATAGAAGGGGGAAGGGGTTATGGTAAAGAGAGGTTCCAGAGGGGAAACTGGGAAAGTGGATAACATTTGAACTGTAAATACATAAACTATCCAATAAACAAAAAAACAAACTTTTAAATCCTACATAATAAAATTATAGTTTTTATTTTAAGAAATAATTGGCCTTGCTCATTGGTTTCCCAATTGGCATATTTATGGGAAGGATTGAAACCTATGAGGGAAAAATGCTTTAGTGTAGTAATTATGTGAATTAATTATACCAATTAAAGATTTCAGTTTAATCTTCTTGGAGAAATTCAAAATAAATAAAGCAGTCAATGAAAAAATCTCAACTTCCTCATATTTTTATTAATAATAATCTTTTATCCATCTTAGGGAATTCTTACATTATAGGTAAACTATATCTATCAATTCATATTAGACTTATGGAAGCTATATAACTGCAGAACTCCCTAGCAGCATCAAAAATATTGATTGCCTGTGCTAGTGAGTTTCCTTCTATAAACCTGTGATTGTAAAGATGGAAAATATAAATGAGCAATAAGAATTAATGAACTAAAATCGTGTAAACTATTGTAGTTTATTTGAAAATGTTAGATTCCTAATATGATTTCTTTCTCACCTATTTATAAAAATGACAATATGTAGGTTCACTATGAATAATCAAGTGATGTAATTGAAGGTGTATTTGCCTTAAATATACAGAATTGTGGTACTTTTGACATTATGTGAGGTAGTATACGTGAAATTACTTCTGAATGCACTCCTGAGCATTTCTGGCTTCTTGCAGATCAAATCTACAGTTGGCTAGATTCCTGCTGAATAGTATGAATGCTGTGCTTACATTTTGTTTGTCCTTTAAGATAATTTTATGCAAGACATAAGTGGGGGATTTTACATTTTTCTACTCATATTAGCATTTAAAATACAAGTGTGCTTTTTAATTTTGAACAGGATCAAGTTAGACAATGAAACTATAATTAACTCTGACTTTATGCTACAAAGAATACAGGTAAAAGAAACATATGGGAAAATGCTCATCTTCTATCTTTGGGTCAATGTGTACTGCACATTAATGTTTAATGGTTTCTTTTTTTATTTTGTTCAATTTTATTGCTCATGAACATGAGCAAGTAATTGCAGAAACTGGAGCCAGGCAAGCTTTCCCATACACCTCTGCCAGTGCAGTGACCTGCAACACCCCTGGTATTTCATTCCTTGGCCTCTGCTAAGTGGAGTCTGCCAGTCATTTTAAATTGTGCCAAGCTGTGTAGCGGTTTTATGATGTGAAAAACATCCATTAAGTTCTAGTTTGAGTCTCCATACCACATCACATTACTAGAAAACAAAGCCAAAATACAGCTGCAGCCTTGAAAGCTGAGTATTTAGAGAAATAAACAACAACAAAAAAGAATAGATGGAATTTTTAAAAAAAGAAAATAAAGCATGAACAATACAATGGCTTAACAGATAAACCTTAAAACTATTACATTGTTCAGAGTTTCTTAGAATTTTTTTAATAACAATGTCCCTGGAGTTCTTTTATTTCAAACTTCCTGGGAAGTTCATTAGGAAGTGTTTCTGCTGGGGAGGGACATGTTCCTATACAAAGGCCTTTACATCTTGTTTTCTAACAAGTGAAAATAAGACTTCATCAGAGGGTGATCTGACAGAAGATACATTTGTATATATCCTAACTACTGGATCGCTTCTATCTACATTTTGTGTCATTTACTTTAAATACTGAGGCTAAGAAAAGGAAAAAAGTCAAGACAAATTTCATTGACTGGCAACTCATCAGGAATACATTGAGTACAATGTCACAGATTTATCTGTAATGTACATTTCTTATGTATAAACACAGGTGTGAATAAACAAGAGAAGAGAGTAATTATTCTGGAAGTAAATTTATGAGCAGCCACAGAGTCATAGGTGAAGATTATTTCTGTAATTATTTTATGACTTAAATATTAAAATATATGAAACAGACATTTCAATGTTGATAAGAAGTCAGAAAAGACAACTTATCAACACACCTATATGAGAGGTGGTAATAAAAGATAATTGAGTGCTTTGGTTTTCTTATTTTGTCTTTCTCATACAAGATTTAGAAGGATGGAGGTGTTCTTGGCAGGCACAATCATTTTAGACCTTAGGAGGGATGTCCCTGCCTCACTGGCTTTCACATTGAGCACTCATTGAAGACAACTAACTGTATGTATTCATTTAGTCTGCTTAACTGTTCTGAGTGACTGAGTCTGAGCACAAAGTAAAGCTCCACAATGTGATTAACAGAACTTCCGATAGCCATGCATTGTGTTTTACAACTGTAACCCCTCACTTACTAAGCTCATATGGAGAAATAGCTAGTAGTGTACAGCTAGCACTGTAAGCACTGTAAGCATAAGGCTAACCAGCACTTCATAGAACAACAAACTAAATATGTGTGTATATATATATGTGTGTGTGTGTGTGTGTAATTTACATATATATAGTGATGACTTTTGCGTTGGGTAAGTTACATCAATCAAAGGAATCCCTGATCCAAATTTGCTTGGGTTGTCAAGATTGACCATTCCATATCAACAACTAGAGGTGATACAGAATAAAAGCACCAGGTCAAAATGGTGAGAGAGAGAGAGAGAGAGAGAGAGAGAGAGAGAGAGAGAGAGA
>JADRCH010000076.1:5718577-5778918 GCA_019843965.1 Rhynchomys soricoides | reverse complement strand
AGAGAGAGAGAGAGAGAGAGAGAGAGAGAGAGAGAGAGAGAGAGAGATACAGAGAGAGAGAGAGAGAGAGAGAGAGAGAGAGAGAGAGAGGTGATAGCTGCATGAGTTTTCATGGTGGATTTGTGTTTTGAAGAAGATAAGAGGGCCAGTATTCTTAAAGTTTAGGACTGTTTTTAACTCTAAGTTCACACCAAAAGAGGAAGCAACTAAGTTCATTTTACTAATGTGACTGTAGTTAAGGCAAGAGGAGGAGGAGGAGGAGGAGGAGGAGGAGGAGGAGGAGGAGGAAGAGAGAGAGAGAGAGGATTTAAAAGCTATCAGAAAATATCAAAGGTTATGTTTAAATTTCCGTCATAGACAATATTAACAAAGTAAAGTGGCACTGAAAGGAGTATCAGTATGTACACCATCAGAACTACATGCAGGATCAGAGTGGACAAGGAATATCCCTGAGTCTCTGGAGCAGCTTTATATCTAATGAAGAGCACAATGGTTCTTGGGATATGTCAGTAGCTGACACCATTCTCTGACTTACTCAAGGATGCCTCCGAGTTGACAAAGGTATCTCATAGTGGCTGCATACCTAGGATGTGCTGCTGAGTGTGAGAGATTATAACAGAGATGATAAAATGGTTTTATTCATTGAGTGTTTACTATCTGGAAAACAGTGTTTTACATATTCTGGGAAAACTGCTCATCTCTTCCCCCAAATCAGCTGTTGCTCAAAGTACAGATTGGTAAATTAAGGGCTGAAGAGTATGTATAAAAACTGAAGAATCACGATTTTACCACTAGGTAGGAATAACTCAGATGAGCTTTATGTTGAGCTCTGAAAAAGAAGTATATGATTTATGTTAACCAACATTAGAAATGATTATGTCTTTCTACTCTTTTAGTCGTTTCTTTTTTACTCAGCTCCTCTACTTTTGTCATAATTACACTGCAAACGAAACATATTTGTGTTGTGGATAAAACTGAAATTCTTGGCATACTTCAGGAATGACCATAGTTATGACAATCAAATTACCTTTTTAATTTGTAGATTTAATTTTGTTCCTTCCTCTAAGGTTTGTTCTCTAATGAAACCACACATATGCTCCTATATCTTATATTCAAGTTAAAAAGAAAAACAAAAACAAATGTCACTCAATAAGTAGCTGCTACTGTACTGAAAGTTTTATGTTAATGAAAGTAACACAAATTAAGAGAGAGCTCATTAAATATATTCTTTGAGGCTATACATTATGATTCAAAATACTAATAAAGAATTTGATTTAAAAGGTCTATATCCTCAGGACATAATTAAAAATATGTTTGTTATACATTTGAATAGAAAATCATACCTCAAGTGTTTTGTTACCTGATTATAAAACGCAAATAGGACAAGTGAATTCAGAGCATTTATTAGGCACACTCTACTTAGAGAATAATTCACAAAGTGGGATAAGCAAAGTGGAGAATCAGTGTCCCTATCTGGAAAACTTTTAAACTAATTTAAAAACCAACTGTACATGAGAGGCCACATGAAAATGGTCACAAAATTCCTTTGCCAGGAAAAGAGTAAACATATATTTTAAATGTTGCAAAAATGTGTTCAGAATCTTAATTAAAGCATCCTGTAAATAATGGATTTTTATCCAAGACTAAAAAAAAAAAATGTTCAAAATTAATAAAGGGTATGAAAACAAGCTGATCAATGTTTTTCTCAAAGAACACATCTATTTCTAGTATCCCTCTGGGAAACTTTTTTTTTTCTTTTTTTTTTGTGACACAGTGCATCTTTCTCACCTCCCATGCACTGGATACTCATTAGCAAATACAGGATAGGCAGATCATCACATACATCTGAGTACAGTAATTGGGTAGGGATAGCCAGTATATTTCAAGGCAGAGCTCTTACAAATATTAATTAAGATCATTAGGTGAATTAATCCTATTTCAACTTTAGTTAAGCCTAAAGTTAGATGTAAGTATTTCTTTCTGACCTTAATGATCACGTGTGTTGTTCTATAGTAAACACCCATGAATTTTAGTTAAGAATGCATGCCAAAATACAGAATGCTATACATTGCCATTAGAATATTCTGCCAGTGTGTCCAGTGTGGAGTCTTAGCACCAGCGTGCTCCTGTTTATAAGTCACATTAAAATGCTGTTCTGTTAAGCATATTAGGCAGAGACCTCTAATAAATAACATCATATATGAGAATAACAAAACATGGAATGCTTTTTTGTTTGTTTGTTAAAAGTAAATATATTTTAATTGTAAAGGGATTTCTAAGAAGTCAAATGAGAAATCCTTGATACTACAGTACAATCTATAGAATATGGCTGTCATTACCAGCTTACTAAAGCCATAGTCAGTGAGGCAGGTAGCAGGATTAGCGAAATATTTGGAAAAAAAAAAATACAGGTTAAGTATGTCATAGGAAAAGGTGAAGAAGGGTGAAGAAAGGCTTGAAGGGTGAGAGAAAATGTTTAAGGAAGGCAGTAGAATTCATCAGAGTTCTGGTACTGAGAGTCTCTACTTAAATGCCCAATTTTCATGGAGTTATGGCTTACAAATTCATTTCTTTATAAAAATAAGTTTAGCATAACAAATTCATACCTTTAAAATAAATTCAGAAATATAAATAGAAACTAAACAGAATAGGGTGTTGACCTGTTTAACAAAATTTGGAAATAGAACTAATATTAACAAATAAAGCTTTTAAAATATGAATAAAAAAAAGCAGTTTGTAGAAAAGAGAGAACTGGAATATATTTTGGTTCTAGAGGAAGGTTTAAACAGCATTTCCTTCACATAAAAATGTTCAATCACACGGTTTTCTTCAATAATTTCTCTTCACATTTTCATTTGGATATGGTAGCCTCATATTAGAATTCTGTCCAAAGAGATGACGTTCTCCATCATGGTAGGCTCCTCCAGTGTTAGAAAAGATTTGTGTAACTCAGTGAGATACTTTGAAGTCTCTCAACACAAAATTGAGATTTGCAGTTCTCATTTGAAATAGATTCACTACCATAGGAGAGATACTGATATACACAGTAGGCTAGTTGCCAAAACATAGCTTGACCAATTACTGATAAGATTTAAGAGAAATGGTTTTATCATAAAACACAGCATGCTCTGATTGTAACATCCATGGCTCATGTACAAGAATATGAGTTCTGCTATATCAACTCTGCATCTAATGAGACAGCTGTGTTCTGCTCAGGTCTCTTCTCTAAGGTGTACCCTGGCCTTATGCAAGCAATGAAAGCAATGCGATTTGATTTGATTGTGAGTATTGTCTTTATTTGTGAGTGTGAAAATAAATGTTTTAAGCTCTGAACTGCCCGGGTCCTGTCCAACATGGTGTCAGCATACAGACCAGACAAGTCAGTGGGAGCAGATTTGAACAGAATCATGCGTGAAAGGTTAGGATAAGGATGTTTCTGTCCTTATGGATGAAAAATTTCAGCTCCGTTGCTGGCAGGTCCAGGAGAGAGGAGAGAACCAGGTCCAGCTGGGTCTATCCAGTACTGAGAGGAATGGTGAGTGTTGAAGGCCCAAAAGAAACATGCCAGGCACTTGCTTATACAGAGAAGACAAGGAGGTGGGCATTTAGTTATGGGAAGAGATGACATAAGAGGCAGGGAAGGGTGACTGAGGGTAAGGGGTGACAGGGCCAATAAGTTCATTTTACATCAGCAGTAGCTAAGCAGGCAAGGGCTGGTGCAGGTCGTGCTGAGTCATCCCAGGGCAGAAGCAAGAGAGACAGGTCTTGAAAATGGAACCAGGCTTAGGCTTTCCCACAAGACCAGAGAAACTCGAGCCAGGCTCAGATTTCTCCTCAAGGTCCAAACCAGGGACAAAATGGGGCCCAACAGAAAATGATGGACTTTTTCATTAAATTAGTTTTGATTTTAAAATAGTTTGTAGAAAAAGAGGTAGTATAAAGAAGGGTAATGCGAAGGGGAAAACATAAGAGGCCCAAGAAAGCAAGGAGACAGGAATTTGAGGGAAGGATTCTGAAGCCGCCAACATTCAGTATTCAGTGCTGTGAACAACTGCCACCCCTGACAATTGATCCAGAAGTTATTCCAGATCCAGAAGTTGTTGTAACAGATCAAATATCTGGAGCTTGTTATGCTTTGTCCCTAGATCTTCCCCTGGAGTTCTGATTCTGAAGACTCATCATTCACACGTGGATCTGAGCAATAACCCAGCTCTGCTCTATTCACAAGCCATTTTATTGTGAGAGAATCGCTAACCTCGGGAAACCAGTTACATTTTCTTCACTGTTATTATTCCCACAAATCCTTATGTTTGATTTTTGAAGTCTAAAACCAACAATTCAATTTGAAGACAAACACACCTGTGTGAATGTCATATCTGCCTTCTCTATGTGTGAGAATGGAGGCTATAAAAGAGTAAAGGGGTATCTTGGGACAGATGATAACATTTGCTTGGATTCATCTACAACATGGTAAGTTGCTGACATAATGCTGGATGTCAATTTTCAAGTAGAACTCTTTAGTTTCTTAAAGGCAAGATGAGCTACCATGTTCTCTCTCCATGAAGCTGTTTCTGTGATGCAGGAAGGCAAGTGACTTTATTTCTTCCATTAAATTCCTGTTAAATATCGCTGTAACTTGGTTATTGGCCTTTTATTTTCAAGGCTGCAAACATTCTGGTTGTGGTGACGTGATAATTCCATCTTATGGGAAACAAGATGCATTCTCTGACTATTAGCTAAATGTGTTCTTCGAGTCTCTTCTTTTTTTTTTTTAAAGATGTTGGCATTCAGTAAATTCACTAGATCAAAAACAAATGACAGGCTTGAAAAGGCTCACAGCTGTAAGTAAATGTAAATTTTGTAATGAAGTAGCCCTGTGTTATAAAATATTTAGCTTGTTTAAGGGAGCAAATGAGTAGTTAAAATGGCTTTCTATGCCGAAATTTGAGAACCATAAAGTCGGTATAAGCAGAAATAAAATAAGATTTGTTCCCCCCCCCCTTTTTTTTCTTGTCAGGCTGACTGAAATCCTGCATCCCGCATTAAAGCACCAATCTGCTGCAGAGTGGATGAATTTGTGATAAATGGTCCCTCGAGCTTTATAAAACATATTCTCCACAAAACAAGCCACAATATGTTTCTCCACATTAGTCAGCCCCTGACACCCAGGCTGCAGCAGCCAGTCCCGTGTCGGTACCTGCCATCCCCAAGCTGTAAACAACTCTGTGTTTATTGCAGCAAAGCTCATACATCCATTTCAAGGTTTGCAGCAGTAAAAGGCCGACTGCCTACATAAACTGGAGTGGGCTGCAGTGTTGTTGTTTTGTTTATTGCTCTTTTATTGCAGTGGTCAAATAGTTCCTTTGAGACTAGACACCAGTTTTCTGCCATCTGTACAGTCAGTGTCAGAAAACTTGTGTGAACTGAATCACTGTGAAAGATATTTATAATGAGAAGACTAATTAAAAGACTAAGTGAAATTAGAGAAAAAACACAGATGATTAATCACAGAAAAATGATTACCTCTCCCTCCTCATTTTCTTCTTCCTCCTCTTTGGTGGTAAAATTTCTTAGAAGCTTGATGGGCATCATTTCTGTCTGCCTACCTCTCAGTGACCTTGTTATGTTAAATGTTTACACTTCATAAAATTCATGTCTAGATACTTATGAATAATTTAACCACTTTCTTAGACTGAAGTGTAATAAATACTCAACCATAGAACTAATATCAAAGCACTTTTGTTTTCAAGTGCGTTTCTGAATTAGAATGTTTAAAGATCAAATTATAACTCAAAGTTATAATTTAAAAAAATAAAATGATTTTTGAGAAAGTTAATAATGGATGAGGTAATATATCTTCCTTGTGGTAAAAATCATTGCATTTTCGTTTGAAAGAAGATTTCTCTAAAATGATTATGCTATAGTTTTGAGGATTAGATTTGAAAGCAGTCTGCATGAGCACTTTTTTTTTATATAATTTTAGAACTCTGATATTAAAATTTAAAAGGTTTACCTAAATACCGGAAGATTTTTACCTTTTTTATCACAGCATAAAGCAGGCATAGCCTTAAATCATTTGTTGATGGTAAAGTTCTCCCTTAACACAGTTTGCAGTAGAGTTCCTGAGATTAAAGATAATATGTCAAAATTTTTCTGAAATGAATTGTATATGAAAATAAGGCTTACTTATATTTCACATTTTATTAAAAATCATATTTCATTTATAAATTTTTAGGGAAAATCCTAATTGAGCAATTTTAATTTCAAAGATCTTATATTGAAAACCATGCAATTTACTATACTTTTAAATGCTAAAACAAAACACCCCATTTTTGTAATAAAAGGGACAGCTAATACATACATGAAATTATGTATGAAGTATGACTTTCAAACCAATATGGGAAGGCCTTTATTTAGTACATATAATGGTTAATGTTACCAACTGTCTCAGAATAAGAAATACACAAGACATCAGTGAGGTACACCTTTTGGTATGTCTATCAGGGATTATCTCTGAGAAGTTTAACAAAGGACAGATGACCCAAATTGAATAGGCTGTGGATAGGCAATACCATCCTATCGGCTGGGTTCCTGGGTTGAATAAAAAGGGTGAGCGGAAACACCTGATGGACATGAACGATCATTGGGCAACCTGTGTATTCACTACATTTACCACCTTCGTTCCTCAGTCACAATGAACTCTGTCCCTTGAATCATGAGCTAAAATAACACTGTGCTCCTTGTTCATATCAGGTATTTGGTCACAGCATAAGAAAATTAACTAGGGCCGCTTATATCTACACAAGTCTATTAATTATAATAAAATCATCAATCATATTTTATTTATGTAATTACTTTTATGGGAGGCATGGTAGGAATATAAGCATTGATTTTAAAAGTCTGTGATCATGTGCCATGTATCATAATTATTGTTTTTATAATTAGGAAGCTTATGCATACAATAATTTGTATCACATCACTGAAAAAAAATAACCTATAGTCGTAAGATTATCCTGTAAAACTAAACTCATTCCAAATAATAAAACTAGATCAACAAAACAGGAGCCAATGACAAAAGAGTAAAGTATTTATTACCTATTTGTAAATCATACACCTCCAAATTTTATTCTCTATAACAAGGTATATAAGATTAATTTTTCAATCTTTTTACCAGTTAAAAATTTCTAAATAAATTGCTTACATATGCCTATATAGATGGATGTAAATCTGAAAATTTACACAGTGATTAAGAAAAATGAAAACTCCTAAGTATGAGATATATAGTCATAAAGCTACATGCTAATTAAAAATCAAAATGTTATATATCAAATAGTTTTAATTTTGTGAAGGGATACATCTTGCAATTTAGAGGAAGTTGTGCATGATGGTGGTATGTCTATAGATAAACTTGTTATTTAGAAAGTAAGTTGTTGATGCAATATTTTAAAATAAATAAGTGGCATATATTTAACTAAAGGAATCATCATTTCACCAAAGTGGGTTCTGGAAGAGACATTAAAATTTTCTGAAAACACTTTATAGCATTAGAGAAGGCCAACTTCAAATTCATTTTCTTTTTTCTCTTTATTAAGTTATTTATTTAATTTATATTAACTGTTACATATGTGCAGAGGGCCTAGGTCCATTCCATGTATGCCCTCCCGTTGGCACGACAGTTCAGTCACTATAAGCCCCTGTGGGACCAGGTTAGTTGATTCTGTAGGTTTTCTTGTAGGGTTCTTGACCCCTCTGCCTCCTTCAATCCTTCCTCTTCTTCTTCCACAGGATTCCTCAAACTAAGTTAATGTTTGTCTGTGGGTCTCTGCATATGTTTACATCACTTTTCTGAGTGAAGCCTGTCTAATGACAGTTATGCTAGATGCCTATCTGCAAGTATAGTAGAATATCATTTATTGTGGCAGAGGTGGGCTCCCTCTTAGGGCATGTGTCTCAAGTGGGGTCAGTCATTGTTTGGCCTTTCCCTCAAATACTGCTTCATATTTTACCCTTGCCCATCTTATGGGCAGGCCAAATTCTGTGTTTAAGTTTCTGTGGCTGGGTTGGTTTCTACATCCCAACAATGGAAGTCTAGCATGGTTACAGAAGATGGCCAATTAAAGCTCCATATTCCCCATTACTAGGAGTTTTAGCTAGCATCACACTCAGAGATTCCTGGGAGTTTCCATTGCTCTAGGATTTTAGCTCATTCCAGAGAAGCAGCCCCCCATCCCCTGATCCAGTTTTCTCATGCAGTACTCCCTCCGTCCTCTTCCCACCTCATCCCTCCTCTTCTTTTTGCTACCCCTCCCTCACCCCTAACCCTCTCTCCAATAACCCCTGATGTCTAATATTTTCCATTTACAGTAAGACCCAAATATCTCCACTTGGTTCTGCCTTGTTACTTGGCCTCTTTAGGCTGTAGCTTGTGGCATGGTTATCCTGTACTTTATGGCTAATATATAGTTAAACATGAGTACATAACGTTATTTAAATTCTGGGTCTGGGTTATCTCACTCAGAATAATCTTTTCTAGTTATATATATTTGTCTGCAAATTTCATTATTTCAGTGTTTATAATCCCTGAGTAATATTCCATTGTGTACAAGCACCATATTATCATTATCTATTCTTCTATTGAGGGACATCTAGTTGTTTCCAGTTTCTGCCTATTAAGAATAAAGGTACTAGGATCATAGCTGAGCAAGTGTCCTTGTTGTGTGGTGTGGCTTATTTTAGGTAAACACCCAAGAGTTGTATAGGTGTATCTTGAGGTAGATTTATTTCCTATTTTCTGAGAAACAGCCAAATTTACTTCCAAAGTGGTTGTACAAGTTTGCAATCCCTCCAGCAATGGATGACTATTCCCTTTTCTTCATATATTGGCTAGAATGAGCTATTCCATTAGCTTTTTAGCACAGACATTCTGACTGGTATAAAATGGAATCTCAGAGTTGTTTTGATTTGCATTTCCATTATGACTAAGGATGTTGGATATTTATTTAAGTGCATCTAGGAGATTGGAGATTCTTGTGTTGAGAATTCTCTGTACCCCATTTTTAAATTGCGTTATTTAATTTGTTGATATCACATTTCCTGAGTTCTTTATATCTTTTGGATATCAGCCTTCTGTCAGGTGTGGAGATGTTGAAAAACATTTCCCATTCTGTAGGTTGCTGTTTTGTTCATTTGATGGTGTCCTTTTCCTTACAGAGTATTTAAGTTTTATAAGGTCCCATTAATTAATTGTTGATTTTAATGTCTGACCTGTTGCTGTGCTCAAGAAGTTGTCTCCAGTGTAACTGAAATAAAGGGTATTCCCCACTATCTGTCCTTCAGATTTAGTGTATTTGGTTTTATGTTGAGGTCTTTTGATCCACTTGAACATGAGTTTTGTGCAGAGTGATAGATATGGATCTGTTTGTATTCTTCATGCAGACATCCAGTTAGACTAGAACCATTGTATGTTGTATGTATGTATTGTATGGTTTTGGTTTCTTTGTCAAAATTAACTGTCCATGGGTGTGTGGATTTACTTCTGGCTCTTTGCTTAGGTTTCATTCATTCACCTGTCTGTTTTTATACCAGTGCTATGTGATTTTTATTACTGTTACACTGAAGTACAGCTTGACATCCGGGATGGTGAAACCCCCAGAAGTTCTTTTGTTGTACAGGATTATTTTACCTAATCTCTTTTGTTTTGTTTTGTTTTTCTTTCTGAAGTTAAGTATTGTTCTTTCAAGACATATAAATTATCATGTTATAAATTTGATTGGGATTGTGCTGAATCTGTAGATTACATTTGGTAAGAGGGACAATTTTTACTGATCCATGAGCCTGTGAGGTCTTTCCATTATCCGATATCTTCTGCAATTTCCTTCTTCAAAGATTTGAATTTTGTGTAATATATGTCTTTCACTTCCTTAGTTAATATTACACCAAAATATTTTATATTATTTGTGGCTATTGTAAAAGGGGTCATTTTCCTAAACCTTTTTGTTTTGGTGTTTGTTATTGTTTTGGTCCCAAAAGGTGTTTCAGTATAACCTCAAAAGTTTTGTAATTCAAGTGAGTTCCATATTAATCACAGTAGCTGATTATTTACAATTAACTCTGTGTAGTAGATCTGCTAAAAGCATTTATGTATCTCAACTCAGTTGCCTTAAAGTCTAGTTGGACAACATTTTCTTATTTGTTCCTTCTGTGGCCTCATGATGAAAACAAACAGCAAGAAATATTTCTTCTGTGGCATTTCCTATAAGGTTTATGGAGCTGGTCTGAACAGGGATTCATCCTCACAGGACTTCCATGCCAAGAGTGTGCCTGTTGAGGAGTGGGAACTGACAGTCATGTTCTCAAAAGTTTTGGTAAAGGCGCTAAATCTTGACAAGTTTCAGGACATATATATTTTCATTTTTTTTTGTTGTTGTTGTTTTATGTTGGCAAAGGCTTTGAATAAAGACAAGTTTCAGGATAGAGATGGATTCAATTTTTGTTTTTTTATTGCTGTTAATTACTATAGATCCTTCAGAGATGTAGTATGTATTTTTAAAAGACAGACAACTGTAATCAATGCTAATTTACTCAGGAACCACATACTTCTCTCTTTCAGAATGCAGCAGGTATTGACTATCACAATAGTAAATTGAACTGACAGGATGAGTCATATTTTAGAAGTAATCATTGCTCCAAGAAACCTATGTTTCCCTGTTATCGGGGACTTTTATTTTGTATATATATTTAGAAAGCAAATCACTGTGGTTGACATTAATATAATTGTCAATGTGAACCTTATGTTGATTATGTATGTAAGTCTTAGGTTGATTACACTTATAAGTCTTTAAATATGATATTATTTTAAGGAATAACGTTGAAATAACATGTGACGTTATGATTAGAATGCTTTTTTTCTCTACAATAGTCTATATGTTATTCTAGTTAATTGTGATCCCAAAGCTTGTGGGATTCTATGGCAGCCCACATGGTATTTATTACTTTGGGGGGCATTAGGTTTTCTTTCTAACCGACCTAACTCTTATAGAACTTTCTTGTGCACTAGTTGTAAATTTCTGTTCATTTTTAAAAACATGAAATGCATTTAATGTATAAAATCTGAAGGCAGACTTTCATGTCGCAAGTGTGTCCTGTTACTTAATCTCCTGTCTCTTGGCTCTATGGGAGGTTGTTCTTTATGCTATCTTTGGTCTCCAGAGTTAGGAATCCTCATGCTCCTATACAAGGATGCATGAATAGGCTTAAGAACACATTTACATATTTTCAAAAGAGGAGAATTAGCTAACCAGGGATCAATTGGATTGTTTATTCTTAGTCCTGACCTACACAAAACTCAGCCTTGTGACAAATAATCCTTTTTCAAATTATATTTATTTTTCTCTGATGTATTATTCTGATGTAACATTGTTGAGAGCTATGTTCATTAAGTAAATATGATTCTCAATTAAGACTTATGAATAAAGCTTTTCCTGAAGCAGGCTAAGGGGAACACATAATAGTAGAGTAGAGGAAGTGCTGACTTGCATGTTTTGCTGACTTGCAGGTATAGGTCATGTAGACTTGCCTAGGAAAAAACTTGCTTGCTTTAGTCTTTCTACTCTAAGTGACTATCACTTACAGTCTATAAGTCAATAAATTACTTTCTTCTCTACTAGGCTCCCGTGTCTATAAGAATCTTCAACCACAATTGCCTGTAAGTGAAGGAAAAGGAAATAGATTATCTTAAAGTTTGAAAGACTCTTTTCACAGAGTGATGTAGGATGGCAGTTTCTATGAACTGATCAGGATCAAGTGCCAATGGACAGGCATAATGATCATCTTCTGGTGTAGAAACAGACTTCCATACTTCTTCCACTCCATGGATGTTTCCTTTAACATTTCTTAGAAGTTTGTGTATAGCTTAAAACTATCATCTTCTCATTAGATGATATTGGCAGCTGCGTGGATATTCAACAAAATATCTCATGAAATAAACAACATTTTTTTTAGGTGGATTCATTGATATGTTCACAGCAAAGAATAACTTCTTAACCTACCTTCAAAATATGTCCAAGCTGTAACATATAATTTTAATATAATATTCTTCTTAATTTGTAGTTTTGTAATTTTGCACTAACAGTTTACATGGATAGAACAGAATGTTTCAAATCTAAAACACACAGTTGTTATTGACATAGAAGTAGTACTGTGCTTTTATTTTGCTCAAGTATATTTGTATATTAGAGGAGTGTTTACAAAAATGTTCTCTTTGTCAAAGTTAATATTCTACTGTTTACTATCTAATGCAGTAGCTACCAAGCACAATTATTTGTTGTGCATTTGAAATGTGGGTAAATGCTCTAAGGAACTGAATGTTTAACCTCATTTAATTTAAATTATTCTAAACTTGAATATACATGTGTGGTTAGTGGTTACATATTAGATTGCAAAGTCTTAAGAGCATGTCCTTAGTTTCACATGATTGATAGGTAAGATTTGCTTTATGCAAAGATGGATAAGAATAGTTGGAGAGGCCAACATAGAGGGGTGTATAATTTGAAAGCCAAGTTTTCTCACTCAGTTACCTCCCTTGCAACCCAAACTTCAGCAGAAACACATTATCATGCAGCTTTTCTTCAGATAATAATTTTGTAATTTTGTCTTATATTCATCTTTTCAGAAAAAAGCACATATTTGGGCAAATGATATGGTTTATTGGCTTTATGCATTTTCATGTTATATTTTCAAGAATTATTTTTTTTAAGAGACTTATGTCAGATAATGAAGAACTCAGCTAAAACAAAGATATCCAATCAGAACTAGGTGATAACAAAGCTTACAGAAAGGATTGTAGATTAAGTCCTGGGATCTTGAAGTACTTGTTAGGTTAATTTCACATCACATCATTTGTTCTTATACTTAGTGCCAGTTGATCAAATGTTTTAAACAGGAACTGGCTCTAAACACAGAGAGACACCAACTCTCAGAGTTGCTATATCACAGCAAACCAAGAGCTGTCTTATTGTTAAAATATAAATATACAAATTATTCCAATTTATTTCATTATTTAACTTATGGTTGACCCTTGGAGAGGTAAATACTACAAATATTTAAAAATTATTTCATAAAGTTTATAAACATAGTTCTAGAATCATAATAAATTAAATACTACTTTGTATATTGCACAGCTTTTGTTCTAGTGGGATGACACAACTGTCAAAATCATAGCTCTTCTTTCTGGCAGTATTCCTTGAAAGAATATGGACTGATATTATGATAACAGAAACTAAAGTATTTAACCTAGGTTCTAATCTACCCTGCTGCAGGGTCACTGAAACTATGCCATACAATTCCATTGTAAAGTGCTCACATGGTTCTCTCTCTCTCTCTCTCTCTTTCTCTCTCTCTCTCTCTTTTTCTTTCTCTCTCCCCCTCATCACCATCCATAGGGCTAAGATTTAAACTTGTTCTTTATTTAATTTATATATATCATTTATTTGTTATTATTTACATAAAACTTTCAATGTAGATATATAGAATTCAACCACAAATCAGCTATTCCCAGTAACATGTCTGATCTTGGCTCAGCAAGTATCCTGCTGTTTCCTCCTGTCATTTGTATTACTCCTTCCCTATTCCTTCTCCTCATGTATGAATGTGTCTATCCTTCTCATCCAATGAAAAATGCAGTGTAGAACTCAACATACTGCAGATAATATTTTGAAGTAGTTTATGTATTTTGTAATGAAAATGCATTCCACAATAATGCAAACATTTATCTAGTTATCTACATTTTTTTTTCCTTACTGCAGAGAAATCTTACATTGCGTTTGTCTGGACAAGGTGAATCTGTGGGTCATAATGTCTTCCACTCAAACTCTTATGGCAAATGATATGCCTCATTGTGGCTTAATTTGGTCAGAGATGGAAGAGGGTGAGGTAAGAGAATAATCTCTCTAGACTCCAGAGAATAGAGACCTGACAATTAGGAGAGGAGCCATTCTATAAGTCACAGAGTCATCCTTCACCTTTCAGTTCCCATATTGACACATTCAAGTCCGACTTGTGCCTCTAGAACTCAGAGAAAAACTTTCATTAATCTCCAGCCTAGAGAATTATTTCATGAAAGTCTAAGTGTGCTAAGAAGTGGACATTTCAAATTCATTAGTTACCTCCAGAACTTATTGGCTCCAAGGTATAAGAATTACTTTTCCCATTGATTCAGAAAATGCCCAATTGAAGAATGTAAGCAAGGGGAGGTTTATTTAGGTTCACAGTGTAGGATATACAGTCTATGCCAGTTGACCTGATTATATGCCACAATCAGTCAATAAATGGAGAATAAATGGGAATTGCACATAACTCTTAAGACCCTACTTCAGCAACCTCTTTCCTCCCAGGAAATTCTGCCTCCTACAGTTTTCACAACCTTTTCAAGCTTTAGCCAGTTGAACAGCCAAAGGTTCAAACAGCCCTAGACTATTTGGACATTTGTCCATCAACTAGTCACATTTAATAGACCTGAAAGGTCTTTTGGAGTCAAAATTGCTAACATGATGCTTCAGTTTTGTTTGTCATTAATAGCTGTATCTAAGTAAATGTGTTGAATCAACTTACTCACTTTTTTCCTATTTTGGACTTATTGTATTTGAAAATATTAGAGGAATTTTGTGACCTTGCCACAACCTTCTTACATTTCTAACTGATTTCCCACATTAAACTGCTAATGCTTTTCTTGACTCAGAAGAATAAATATGTCCATACATGATTACAAGGAATTTACAAAGGCAAACACAAATGACAAGTGGAAACAGAAGGAGACCTGCTGAGCTAGAAGCAGACATATTACAGGGAATAACTGATTTGTGGTTGATATCTAATATGCAAGGCAAGCAAGAAATATGCATGCTTGCTGAAGAACTCAGAAAGGCTATGTGAGTATTGATGAAATGAATCTTGGGTGAAGTCCTGGGCATCAGTAAATCATAAAAATTCTTACTTGGTCCTATGCATGAGCTTGTCAATCCTTGTATTCTTTCTTTCTGTCTAAAATGCTCTAAGATAAACTTTTAGCTATCATTATGTACTTCCCAACTGTTATCATTTGCAAGGCCAGTATTCTGATTTGACTTTTTGGCTGTGGTTACAATGTGATGAAACATATTCATTAGTGTACATAAATTATGCATGCACTGACCACAAAGCAGGTGTTTGGCTGTAAGAGGGGTGTTTAATCAGAAAAAAATTGATTCTAAACTGGTATTTTACATTCTACTCTTATTTATGGGTTTCCTCCCAGAACATTAATAAAAATAAAATTTGAACACCTAGCACCTTTGGAGAAATGCTTTTTATAGACAAAGGCTTTATACCAGAAACTGATTTATATTTACATTTAAATTATATTTTTATTTATGTTTTAAATATTTTAACAACTTTGTTTATTTTGACTGTGCTTAAAATAATAAAAATGGAAGATTACTATACAGAATCAAAATTTTGAAGAGTATAATTCACTAAATATATATCATCATATATAAAATTAAAAATATTTATTGATTTTTCAAATTGAGTTAACTCTTCTCTGCAAGTCATAGTTAATACTTTTAGGTTGTTAAATACAAACAAGTTGTAACAAAGGATGGCATGAATGTGGAGAAGAGAAGCCATTACTCACTGCTGCTAGGAGTGCAACTGGGGCAGCCACTAAGGAAATCATTGTGGAGTTCCTCAGAAAACCAAGAATAGAAAACCTATATGACACCCTTATACACTTTCTGCTCATATTTACAAAGAACTTGTATCCTATGAGAGATACTTTCACATCCCTGTTTATTGGTATTCTATTTTCAATTGTAAGAAAAATGCATTCAGCCCAGATATCTGTAAATAGATAAATGGATAATGAAAATGTGCTATATATGTCCAATGGGTTTTTACTCAGTGGTAAGAAATGAAAAAATGAAAAGTGTACCAAAATGATGGATGTGGAAAGTATTGTATTCCCTTGGTAAGATAATATATCCTGATAGCTATGAAATGTTTATATATAATTGTGTATGCTGCTGTATAACATAAAACTAGAAGGATACTACCTGAAATAAAGGCATATGCTGAGATAGGGAGCTTGTAGTAGAACTCATGTGACACAAGGCTCAAAGGGACTTTTGTGGATGGAAGAGTATAAGGGAGCAAGGTGGTGACAGAGAAGAGTCCAGAAGAAGGGCCAGCAGAGACAAATTATGTTTTAAAATGCCATATGAAGCCTAATGCATGTATGCTATTAAAATAATAACACTAATTAAGAAAAGGTTTCTTTCCCTAAAATCCTTCCTGTATGATTTGAAATTACCTGCATTGCTGTTACCTTTATACAGCACAGATTTCAAGCATTCTGACATAGGTAAATAATAAGAATTTATTCTTCCCCAAGAAAGTTCAAGTATTTTCAAATTATACCAGATGGTATGGGATATTTTTAAAATGGCAAGCAGCTTTTCTAGCATTCAATATAGAACTTCTCACTGGTTTCACATAAATTGTGAATTATCATATATGAGCTCAACCAAGCAGAGAGATTTTGGGTGTCCAAAACACAAAGTTGAGGACACTGTAGTCAAAATTGTACATCCTACTTTAGAGGAATTGGCCAAAGCATTGGTGTACAAAGAATGGCTGCTTCAGGGTTCTCTTAAAGTTTGTATACCACAATGACACTATTTTCTCTGATTCCCCATTTCTCAGAGTTTCAGTGAGAAGAGATTATGTAAGTGTAAGTTACTACAGTCCATCTTTAGCCAGACAATGTCATGTACTATCTTCATTTGTGAATGCCTATTTTCTCCCTGACCTCAGAATATTATGATTGTGTTCATGTGAACAAACACATACCTCGATACCACATGACCCTTTTCTAATAATATATGTTTAAAAATCAAAACCTGCAATTATAAAGCATACATGGCTTAGTAACATGAATATATTTATAATGCTAGTGACTGAATTTGTGACTGTAGATGTCTATAGCACTTGATTGAATTCCCTATGATATATTTATAAAATTAAAAGTTCATATCTTTGTTCTCCTTAGAACAGTGCATATATGATTAGTTTGATGTATATGGCATGACACCTTTCCCAAAAGGAATTCATAGATCATTTAGTTTTGTGGACATGAGTTTTCAGTGAAGAAAATGAGATCGGAGTTTCTCTAATAACTTCTTCCACTGAAAAGAATGACCTAGATTTGCTGTATGCTGGCAAAACTGTGAGAGGATATTTTTATATTGCCATTTTGTTCTCAAGATTTATCTAACTGTTTTCACCATGTGAAATTCCTTTCAAGTTCCTCTTTTGAAAATGTGGGAATGCTGTTGAATTTGTAGTATCACAAAGATGGAAGCAAGTGGTAAGAAAGATTTAGTTGAAAATAAAGCCTGTATGACATCTGTCCAGGATCTTCTGGCTTTTAGAGCCTCTGGTGAGAAGTCTGGTGTAATTCTGATTGGTCTGCTTTTATGTGTTTCTTGACCTTTTCCCCTTATTGCTTTTAATATTTTTTCTTTGTTTTGTGCATTTGGTGTTTTGATTATTAGGGGACCTCTCTCCATTCTCAGAAATAAAGGGGAACAGGGAATGGCATGAGGGGCTGTGAGAGGGGATTACAATTGAGATAAAAAGTGAATAAATAAATAAATAAACAAACAAACAAACTTTACTTTTATTCCCAGGACAACTAAAACCACCAAATGTGTGTGTGTGTGTGTGTGTGTGTGTGTGTGTGTGTAGTTTATATACATATATACCCACACAACCTTAAACACAGCGAACACACATGAATGCACTCTTAACACACACAAGCATACATATGCACATGCACATTAACCGAACAGTTAGGATGTTAATGTGAAGATGAAAATTATACTATGAAAACAGTGATATATGTCACCAACAAAAATTAATATTTAGAAGTAAATTTTAGGTCAAGACCACAGAGAAATGTATAGAATTTTCATAAAAGCGTTTAAAAACATATTCAATTTTATATCAATTATGAACACTAATTTTATTGTATTTTACATCTATTTAATGCTATTTACAAATATCATTTAATTCCTATTAAAATCTCTATGAAATTTTACATAGAAAGAGACAGAACAATTCAAATATCTTTGTGAATCCAATAACTCTACATAGCCAAAACAGCATGATTAAATAACAAAATCAGCAACATTATATGCTTCTTGGTATCAAAATGTGTATTTAAATTGCTGCCATTACAACGACATGTGGAGAACAGAAGAGTTAATGTTGAAACCAAACCTTGACAATAGTGCCAAAATCACTGGGATGGGATGATTCTTCAGCCACTACAACTGAGAAAATTGGTACCCTCATCCAAAAGGATGATGCTGAACTTTAGTTTTATTCCCAGGACAACAAAAAACACTAAATCTTATCAGAAGATTAAATAGAATAACGAAAGCCAGAAAACATCTACAAGAAAACATGGAAGAGATTCAGAATTTGATCCTGTAAATGATTCCTTGTCTGTGACATCAAAATTATAAGAAGTAGAAATACTAAAAATAAATTGAACTGTATGAAATGAAAATTTTTGCACAGCAAATGAAGCTATCATCAGACTTAAAAGACATGTTTACAAAGTGTATATGTAGTAAGAGCTCTGAATTTTCTATCCCTATTTTGAGAAGAATGGTAAAGTATGTATATGTAAATATGCATAACAGATGCATGACTCAATGATTGGTATAGGTTTCATAAATATTCATTTTATATATTTACACTGAAATTTTTTCACTTGATCTACATGCATATTTTATTAAAATGTATATTTAATTTGTTAAAAGACCAAGATAGAGTATACAGACAGTGTGTCATTGAGTCACAAACATCAAGACTAGGATGGAAGCATGATTTATTACTCCCATGGTGTCTTCTGTCCCTTCCTGGAAATAGCTTCTTTAATCTTATTTGTGGTTAGATAACAGTTAGTTTTATTATCTTGATAATATTTCACTGAGGTGTCCTGACTATGCTGAATTTAAAGTGATCCCCAAAATATTAGTGATTTAACATTAGTTTTACCATTTCTGCAGAAACCAGATTCCAATTTGGATTTCATGAAAAACACATACGCTTAACCACCACAATGAATTGAGGACATTGTAAAACATACACTAGCTAGTGATTGTTCAGTGGAAGAAAACACATTGTTTACATTTTACACTGTAGTTGTCAGGTCATTAGGGAATGCTTCAAAGAAGATGGGAAGCACCTTTAGTTACCCACCTGCAAACCTACTCCTTCGAGGAAGTCCTTCTTATCCCATGATCCCACTAACATTCACTTCACTTTCCTTAAAACATTTCCCTAGTTTATAGATTTCTATTTTGCAGTAAATGATCTTTTTTATTAAATTATATTTAATCTTTTTTTTTACACTCCAGATTTTATACCTCTCCTAGTCCACCCTCTGACTGCTCCCCATCCCACATTTCCTCCCCAAAGATTTCCCCACCCCACCAGATCTCTCGACTCCTTGTGGTCTCCAGTCTCTTGAAAGTTAGGCACATCTTCTCTGACTGACAGTAGTCTTCCATGATATATGTGTTGGAGGTCTGATATCAGCTGGTGTAGTATGCTGCCTCTTTGGTGGTCCAGTGCCTAAGAGATCTTGGGGGTCCAAGTTAATTGAGACTGCTGATCCTTCTACAGGGTCTCCCTCCTCAGCTTCTTCCAGCTTTTCCCTAATTCAACCACAGGGGTCTGCAACTTCTGTCCATCTGACACTTTCAGCTTCTTGTTGGGTCTTTCAGAAGGCAGTCATGATAGGTTGCATTTTCTGAGAACTCCTTAGTAATAGTGTCAGGCCTTGGGGCCTCCCCTTGAGCTGGATCCCACTTTGGGCCTGTTGCTGGACCTCCTGTTCTGCAGGCTCCTCTCCATTTTTGTGCCTTAAGTTCTTTCAGACAGGAACAATTGTGGGTCAGAGTTTTTGACTGTGGGATGGCAACCCCATCACTCACTTGATGGTGGAGGTAGGCTCTACAAGTTCCCTCTCCCCACTGTAGGGTATTTCAGCTAAGGTCCCTCCCTTTGATTCCTGAAAGTCTCTCACCTCCCAGGTCTCTAATACATTCTGAGGAGTCCCCCCACAACCAATGTCCCGAGGTTGCCTGTTTCCGTTCCTTCTGCTGGCACTCAGGGCTACAGTCCTTTTCCCTAACCAATACCAGATCATGTTTCCCCTTCCTCTTCATATTCCCTTTCTCACCCAAGTCCTTCCCTCTCTACTCCCTTGTGATTACTTTCTTCTCCCTCCCAAGTTGGACTGAGGCATCCTCACTTGGCGTCTTCGGCTTGTTGACCTTTATGAGTTCTGTGGAATGTATCTTGGGTATTCTGTAATTTTTTTTCTTTTTTTTTTTTTTTTAGTCTAATAGACACTTATTAGTGAGTGCATACCATGTATGTCCTTTTGGGTCTGAGTTACCTCACTCAGCATGATATTTTCTATTTCCATCCATTTGCCTGCAAAATTCATGTTGTCCTTGTTCTTAATAGCTGAGTAGTATTGAATTGTGTAAATGAACCACATTTTCTGTGTCCATTCTTCTGTCTTGGGAAATCTGGGTTGTTTCCAGCTTCTGGCTATCATAAACAAAGCAGCTATGAACATGGTGGAACATGTGCCCCTGTAGCCTAATGGGGCATCTTTGAGTATATTCCCAAGAGTGGTATAGCTGGGTTTTCACGTAGAATTATTTCAAATTTTCTGAGGAACCTCCAGATTTATTTCTAGAGTTGTACCGGTTTGCAATCCCACCAGCAATGGAGGAGTGTTCCTCTTTCTTCACATCCTATCCAACATTGGCTGTCACCTGAAGTTTTGATCCTAGCCATCCTGATTGGTGTAAGGTGGAATTTCAAGGTTGTTTGGATTTGCATTTCCCTAATCACTAAGAACTTTGAACATTTATTTAGGTGCTTCTAAGACATTTGAGATTCCACTGTTATGAATTCTTAGTTTAGGTCTGTACCCATTTTTTGATTGAGGTTTTTTTTTTTTTTTTTTTTTTTTTTTTTTTTTTTTTAATATTTAGCTACTAGAGTTCTTTTTATATTCCAGATATTAGCCCTCTATCAGCTGTGGGGTTAGTGAATTTTTTTCCAGATCTATAGGTTGCCGATTTGTCCTAATGACTAAATCCTTTTTTTAGGTTCATGAAATCTCATTTACCATACTTGATTTTACAGCATGAGCCATTGGAGTACTGTTTAAGAAATTTCCCTTCTGCCAATGAGTTCAAGCCTCTTTCCCACTGTCACTTCTATTTGAACGTGTTAATAATCTTAATGACATTTACATTTTTATTTTTCCTTCTCAATTAAACTTAAGAAAACTTTTTGTCCTATACTAACTTTATACTTCTTTACCACTTTATTATAGTAGAGACACAATCACAACTAGAGACATACATTACTGTTATAGTTACTATACATGATTACAAAATGAAAAACTATATTAAACCACATTTAAACTCATACAGCACAAATTTAAGAAAAACATTCACAAATAATAATGGCCCAAGTAAAACTCTAGTATTTTTTATCCCATATTATTATCAATTGAAAACTTTGTAGCTCTGTTCTTCTCCCTAACAACTCCTGCCTATTGATGTCTTTAATGGCACATACACACACACAAATATATCATATACAGACACACAGAGTGAGACAGAAATTTTATATATATATATATATATATATATATATATATATATATATACACACACACACACATACACATATACACACATACAAAATTGCCATGGGAAAGAACACAATTAAAATAAATTAAATAGATCTTTCATCTATTCAATTCATATTTTCAATGTCTTGGATCTTATGATTACAAATTTTAATATGTTGATGATAATAGTGTCTAATACTTCTCCTGACTGACATTTGGAAATTTCAACTCCTGTGTAGTAAAATGGCAAACCTGTCCTGCTTCTCCTTTGAACTCTCACCCTGTGCCATTTTAGATTGTCATTTATGTGTCCAGCAGTCCTCTCTTGTTTATGCATTTTGCCCAGATCTGCTTGTGGACTCATTAAAGTGTTGTACTTCTTACCTAAAGTTTTTTTTTTTTTTTTCATTTTACAATTCCTTCTTAAAAATACATTGATTTCACTTTATAGGGAAAATAATTGCCTGTCTCATAATTAAGCATGATGGTATCTCTAATTTCTTTAAATTAGAACATCAATGAAGAATATTTGCCTATAGTCCATTTCCCCTGTAGAAGTGTTTCCATAAGCATTTTTTTCTGCAGAACATCTTAAATTCTGTCCTGAAACCTTTTAAGTTAGTAGCATGTTTCTATAGGTTCTACAGTTTTAGCACCTGTCCTTATACCAACATCATTGCTTCTTCACAGCAGTGTCTTAAAATCATCATAGAAACCTGCATGCACTACTCCTCCTGCTATAGTTTTTATCACTATTTTCCAGGTTTTATTTGTCTGTTTGCTTTGCTGATTACTTTTTTTAAAGTAGTATCATCTGCTCACTCTTCTGAAATATCTCAATTGTATACACCATCCTTTTTGCTAGACCATCCATTGCCCTATCTGGCAGCATGTTGTCTTCTGGTTTCCTGACTTTAACTATTCTTCATAGAATTTCTTTCAGGTGATGTGATTTCTTTATGCAAATTAAATATATTCAATGGCAGTATTGCTTTGTTCAAACTCTTGTGTGTTCATTCTTAACACACAATTACTATAACATACATTCTTTGAAAATCTGCCTTTCTTGGTAACTTACTACGTCTGAGGTCCTCATTTATTTGTCCAAAATTTTTCAGAAAGCTCCCTCTATATTAATCTGTATGATTCCTAGCATAAAACAATCCAAACTCAATTCTGCCCACTGTGTTTCCTTCTGTTGTGGAAAAGATCCACCATCCTCTAATCTTGATTCTAATTGACCAATTTCCATATATCATTAAAAGCTCATGTTGTCAGTTCCCTTTTGCTTGGTGGGTCGTACTTAAGTCCAGAGCTCTGTAGGTTCTACATAGTTTTTCATGTTTGTTTGTGAAAGGCTGTTATTTCCAGATCACTTATTATAATGCATCTAATAAGTCGTTGGGAAGGATAATTCAGATCTTTCATCTCCAACACATCTTCTACCATCCTAGTAGAGCCCTGTGACAGCTCTGCACTGTCAGTATGAATTTTATCTCCTTGTCATAGCACAAAGGCACTTTGTGGGTTGTTCTTCTGTTGAGCTCTTCAGTTTCATGTGTTAAATTCTTATCATGACTTCATTGTTCAAGCTATTAAGAACTGTTCATTTCTGAGCAATATTTTATTTTCCAGTAATCTTTCTGCAGTCAGCTGTAATATTTGTATTTTCAGTAAACATTTCACTAATTTCTATTTATAATGAAATGTGCCTTAATACCTCTAATTGACTTAGTTGTCATTCATCTTTGCTCCACTGATGTCCATTTCCAGTTTGCCAATTATTCGAATCAGTTTACTCAAAGAATGACATGTAAAACTTTGTATGCCTCACAGATCGAATATTATCTAGTGATAAAAAATAATTGTTAGTGGCTGTTAAGTAAACAAATGAACTACAAACCTTAAATTGATATTTTCTAGTAAAATATTACAGTTAAATATATTACCAAGTTACAATTTTTAATGTGGAGATATAAAAGCCTCAATTACTAAACAAGATTTTTTTGAATAAATAAGCTATTCTAAAATTACAGGACATGTTTATTACTTAAAATAAAAAAACACGAGGAGTTAGTATAAGAGAGATCAATGAATTAGCTCCTTATCCCTGCAGTAAGTGTATGCATATCATTGTTGAATTCTTCTCAGTTCATTACATTCCCTATAAGTACATCAACTTTTAGAGTCCTGACATATAACTTTGGCTACGTCACCTATAAGGACAAGATCAGACAACAATTTTAAAGAAGTATTTCACATGAAAGCCCATCCATGTTCTCTTTAGATTTCAAGAAAATAGTTAAGCTATTTTGATCACAAAGTGTCTGAGAGCACCATAAAGATAAATTGAAGATCTCCTGGCTTTGTGATTTGTCCATAGAGAAAGAATTATATAAAGCACCATACTTTATGGAAGTGAGATCCCTTGTTTACTTTTGTATCTCTAGGGCTTAACAGTATGCCTCACACAGCATATGAACTTGCCCATATGTTTTCTGGTAGAAAAAAAAATAAAGCAAAATTTGTCAGGTGATGGCAGTCTGTATGCAGTACTAAAACAATTGCATCCTTTCAGAATTATCCAGGTCTTTCAAATGTTTGTGTGAGGTGGGATAGCTGTGGCAATAAGAGTTTTACTGTGCTTGTTCCAATGCCTAATAAACTAAATGCAAAGAAAATATACGATGGCTGTAGGTACACCTATGTTGATTTCATGTATATCTCTACATAACATCTGAAAATCAAATCCCTTGTCATTGTCTTCATTTCCAATACCACCAGTTCCAACATACCAATTATCTTGAAATATTTTATAATATGAGAATGTATTATATTTATAAGTTATTTCTTCAGGCACCACCCAACCCTGGCACATAAGTCATTGCAGAACCAGGTGCACCATCTGGGCTTGGGGATAGGGGAAGAGCTGTTTGTGAGGAGAGAGCTAGAATAGCAGAGGCCTTGAAATTGGGATGTAGACTGAATAAATAAAGAAATAAACATATATTTCTTCAGTAAGAGGAATAGAAGAAAAAAAATTTAACATTTTACTAAAAGCCAAATACTTTATAAGCATCCACTTAGTATTAAAATTTTTGGAGACAAATTCCTCCCATGCATCCAACTAGGAAAGTATAAAATTTAGGCAGAACAAAATTATTTACATGGTCTTACTTCCACTGAAATATTTTATTTTTACTAAGAAAACAGTACATTTACAGTGGTTAGTGCTAGAAAATGCTCTTCTCATCTATGATATCATTTAACGTCACCAGAATCTTAATTTATGTCATGGAATAATTTTGAATCCACTATCCATTATATTTGACTGGTCTCAAAATTATGCTCACTACCTTTTCTGTATGTCTACAATATTTCCAATAAAAGCAATACATGGATTTTAGTTCAAAGTGTGTTATAAACATAATAATATTTTTATCATTTCCTATTGTTTTTATACTACTTGAACATTTTTTTTCTAAGCAGTGTGTGAATAAAAGCAGCAAACTATAATTAAGTTTCATTTAGAACCATTACATGTCAAAATTTCTGTTCAAGGAAAATGCAACTTTATTTACAGAATGCTTACTTCAGGTCATGGTATGCCTGCCAACTACAAAAGGGAACATTTTATAACAATCCAATATTTCCTAACACAATTTATCCTGGCTTTCTGCAGGTATGTCTTTCAGTTGTTTCTTGATTAGCCCCTGGTGGCTGGTATGAGCTTCATAGCTCTTTGATTCAGTGGCTGATATGTCTATTTTTTGAGAACCCAATTGACAGCTTGGCAGTCAGCATTTTCAGATGATCAGTGGAGCTAAGACAGGATCTCTTGCTTAATGCAGCTCTTTCTGGAAGACTTCAATATTTGTGCCAGCTGAAAAATATCATATGGAACAATCCTTGAGCTTTGAACAAAGGAAGTCTAGTTGCCTTATTTTTTATTTTTTGCATACCTTTTTCAAATGATTGCAACAGAAATTCTGAATACACTATATAAACTGAATGAGTTTGAGTTGGGAGACTTTAATCTTCCTAGGAAATTAGAATGAGGACATTTATACTCCTCTTAATGACATAGCATTCACTATTCAATCTCAGGTGCCTTTTCTTTTTGAGGGTAGTTCTTTTTTCCCTCAGGGAGAAGCATCACATTTCTACCTATGGCAGCTTTTGTTTAGATTTATTCAGCTTCTGAACAATTTACACTCTCGGTAAATATGGGAAGCAATGATTTCACTACTAATAAAATCCAGATTTTAGTGTGGTTGCCCAGTATATAGGGCATTTTAATTTTCTGAGTCTCCGTATTTTTCTGTGTAAAATGATAATAAAGAAAATATCGTATTGCCTTCCGCACCAGAGAAGAGGGGCCATAAAAAGGGAGAAGGTGCAAACAAATTTGGTTTTGCTCTATTTTGATCTGAATGGGCTTGTCTCTGGTTCCAACCTCTGAGGTTTTATCTTGGCATGTTTCTTTTGCCTTTTCATTTTCCAAATGTTTCTGAATGAATAAATTTTCTGACTTAATAATATCTACTGGTAATCAAATAAAATTGCTCTCATTTATTATCCAAATTAACGTTTGCAGAGATCTGTGAATCAGAATAAGCCCAAGTTTTCTCATTTAGTGCTGCTTGAATGGAATTTGTCTAGATTTTAAAGGAAATCTCTCAAGGATAAATTTGATATTAAGAACAGAACCAGTGATAGTGAATTCCATTTTATGTCGTTTATGTTTATTTGCTTTAAGAAAGCAGCATTTCAGTGGTTTTCTATGCTACAGCAATGGTCAGCAAATGGCCATGCACTCAGGAAACTAGCATTTCACTGAATTTTCCCTGAACTTCATTTGTAAGTGATAACCTTTCTAAATCTAGATACTTAATGTCCCATTCATAACGTTATTTTTTCTTGACATCTGTAATTATATTTTCTGCAGCATCATCTATTCATGTATATTTTTAAAAAATGTCTCTTCTCATCAAAGTATCAATGGCAGTAACTGATTCTGTATGTTGTTTTTGCTGTTCTCTCCATTGTGAACAAGATTACTTGACTCAATAGCTTCTCAAAAGCATTATGCAAGTAAATGATTCATTGCAAAGCCAACGTCAAGTACTGGATTTTGATACATATAAGTATATTAAAAGCATATTTGTCTATTTTATTACAGCCCTCTCTGTTTTTGTCCCCATCCCATCTCACTCTACACCTTACTACCACCAATAGCTAGCTCCCTTCCTCAATAGCTAGCTCCCGTTCCCAATAGCTAGCTCCCTTCCTTAGTAGCAAGCTCCCATTGGACTTTCACATCATGTGTGCTGTTATCTTCCCCCATCTTCTTAGGCAGTGTGGGTCTAGGTTATATTCTTTAATTACTAGTTTTTCTCCAACTCTCCTCCAACAGTTATAGATTACAAGTCTTGCTAGAAGTCATAAAATACTTAATTTTCAGAACAACAAGCTATTTTTCCTATTTCCAGTTGATTTTATGAAATATTTATAAAAGAATATCAATATATATTGTCATTGTGAATGCAAACACCTTGAATGTTCTTTGTACACACAGACATGACTAATAGCTATTGACTTAATTCATTGTATTCTCCACGCCTTCCAGGAATACACAATTTTTTTTTTTTGTATTTATTATCCACGTCTGTCAATTAGCTTTTTCTTCTTCATTCCACAGATCACCCATCATTTTCTTTTTTGAGCCATTGTATGTTGATTACTCCAAAGTTGAAATATGGGCTAATGTTGTGTTCCTGATTGCTCAAAAAGAAAGTTAAAGTTTTAATAAAATTAGAATGACTAACATTTTTAATTAATTAATTTACATTTCAAACCTTGCCCTTCATCCCAATTCCTCCATCACAGATTCCCTTCCCCTTTCCCCCTCCACTTCTGGACTAAGAAGATGGGTCCTCCCTTAGTATCTTCCTACCCCGATGCATCAAGTCTCTACAGGATTAGGTGCATCCTTTCCCATTGAGACCAGACAAGGAAGCCCTGTCGGGGAACTGATTCCACATTCAGGCTACAGCTTTAGCTCCAGTTATTGGGGGACCCACATGGAGACTGAGTTCCATGTCTGCTACATATGCGCCTACTAGGATCTCAGTCCAGCCCATGTATGGTGTATATGCTGTTTGGTTGGTTACTCATTCTCTGAGAATTTCCAGAGTTCCAGGTTAGTTGATTTGATTGGTCTTCCTGTGAGGTGTCTATCCCGTTCAGGGCCTTTTTAAAACTAAATAAACTGAAAGAAAATCCAGATGACTAACAATTAAACAATAATATAACTCTCATATAATACAGCAAAAATATTATAAGAAAAATGTCTATTATTTAAAGGTAAATGCTTCATATGTGAGTTTGGATGATTCTGTATTCAGATATTTTCTGTTGTAAATGGCTAGGAACTTTCCTGTCAACCCATTACATTTCCAATCCTTCCTGAGGAGAAAATATTCTTAGCTTACAACATTTATGATTCTTGATTCTTATTTGATAATAGAATAAGTGAATATAAGAGATAGTTTAATTATTCTGGATACCAGTATATATTCTTTGTATGGTAAACTTTGAGATGGACAAATCTTTGAGAATTTCTCCTCTTAAAGTATTAATTCCAAATCATATCATTCTAAGTCAAATTTTCTTATTAACACTGTACAAGAAGATATACTCTGAACCTTACATTTAAAAATAACTATATTGGTGACAACAAAAATGGAATCAGTGTTTGTTTGTTATACCAGCTTTCCACCTCATAACATGAACATGTAATAAGCCTGTCCTTATCAAATAATGTATGCATACTATATCCAAGCTATTTTCTGTCATTTAGTTTAGTAATTTATTCATAATGAGACATATTTCATTTCATTTCTAGAGAAGGCTGTCATTTATTTCTTCTTCTGAGTTTTTAATAAATTTTTGTCTAAGCTGACAATACTTTTTGTTTTTGTTTTTTGTTCTTTGGGTTTTTGCTTTTTGTTTTTTGTTTTTTGGTCGAGACAGGGTTTCTCTGTGTAGCTCTGGCAGTCCTGGAAATCATTCTTAAGACCATGCTGGCCTCGAACTCAGAAATCTGCCTGCCTCTGCCTCCCAAGTGCTGGGATTAAAGGCGTGCACCACCACTGCCCGGTGACAATACTTATTTGAAGACATCTCTCTTGCCAGTAAAAAGCAGATACGTTTTTTAGTTTTTAGGTTGGAATCCAAAAACGAAATGTAAGCTAAAGGTCTTTGTCACTCTATTATTGTATTGGCCCTCATCTATTGACGTGATGACATCTCCTGAGGAACCTTTCAAATCATAGTGATAACAAAAACATGTAATGGACCAATTAAATCATTATCTCTCAGGGGATAGTACCTCAGACAAGAGTGATTTTTAAGAATCTAGTCCCTGGGTGATTCTAATGCATTCTTATGACTGAGCAGTACCTGTGTGTATACTCTGTGATGAGCTTGTCAGCAAAGCAATTAGATGATATTTGTTTTATAAGCGGAAGCTTAACAGCCCTCAGTACATAAAATTTCTCTCCACTAGTACAGCTGGCATTTTCTTTGTGATTCAGTGTTAGGAAATCTCCATATATTACTGTTTAGATTGAAGAACAATATATTATCAAAAATAAGGTCCTTTCCTTCTAACTCCTTCCACTGTTTTCTTGCATGAGCTAATGTAAATGTCAGTACCATTAGCAAATATTCTGAACTTTCACATTTATTATACTTGGTGGTTATAAATGAGTAGGAAAGTCAGATTTTTTAGTATAAGAATGCAAAGTATCCATAAAGCAACTGAAACCATAAGTTTATGTGCAGTTTTATACATGTAGGGTATTTTTATCATAGGTTGAATAGACTAACATTTCACAATCATGGGAACAAATAAGAATAACATAGTATTTATAAATTTTGTTCTACACACACACACATACACACACACAAATACACACACACACATACCACATATGTGGTATGTATGTCTGTGTGTGTGTATATATACATGTGTACATTTAGATGACTGTCACATACATATCCTGATTGATAGAATACCTCAGAAAATCAAGTAAATATATATGTGAAATGTTTGTCAATAAAAGTTTTTCTATCTTCTGCTCTTTTAAAGAATCCATGTTCAGTTTCTAGACCCCATAACAAGCAACTCAGAAGCACCAGTGGTTCTGGTGCTCTCTTCTTGTTTACATGAACACCTGCATAGATGTGGTATACATATAGACAACAAGGCACACACAAATTCATGTAAACAATATTAAAATAATATCTAAAAGTAGGGTTTATCCTTTGATAATAACAAAGAAATACAAAAAAAATATGTTCATCTGAAGTGGGAAATCGGACACAGAAGCTAAGATGAAAACATGTCGGCCTTAATTTATGAGCTGAGGGAATTGATTTGGAGAAATAGGAGCTCAAATAAGTTTTTATCTAGCTTTAGCACACACCTTTATTAATAGGTATAGATACAGGGAATTAAAAACATTATCATTTGATAGCAGTTACAAGGTAGTTTTCTCAATTTTATGTAATTTAAAAGTTTTAAAATATTTTAGAAAATGTCTCCAAAAATTTCAAGTTTTAGCAACATTACATAGTGACATTTTAATATGCTTTGTGCATACTGAGAAGAAGAGGAAGAATGGATGAGCCACAATCTCTGGGTATCATTGGAATCATAACTCAGTATATTTAGTAAAAATTTTCTCATTCATAAAACCGCAAGTTTAATTAGTGCAAACACAGTAAAATTGATGATGATAGGTAACCAAAACATCAGCTAGAAATCTCAATTTAAATCTGGGTTTGTACTGGAATAATAGTTATAATACTGACTTCTATGATTGTGTATTTTTGAAACTAAAAAATAGATAAATCTCCATTGTTCCTCCACTGCTCTCCTTGTGCCTTTGCTACATCACAGCATGAGAGTTTAATAGCCAGGTGATTAAACCTTTGGGTTTATATGAAAGTTTTATACCTCAAAAGTGACATCCCTTCTTTCATTATGTTATTTCAAAGATATAAAAATGGATAGGGGAATGTGATGTATTATTTAAGAGTTAGTAAAATATCCCTCTAATGTTGGAGAATAAACTCATGTGAAGCAAATGAGACTAAAAACAAAACAAAACAAAACAAAAAAAAACAAACAAACCAAACCAAACAAACAAACAAACAAAACCGTATCTATGACTAATAATTCTGTTGGTGTCAAAATGTGGTGTTTCATCTGGTTTATTATCAACTTAAATTCAGACATTTTCAAATTATCTTTTGTTCTTTGATGACTTTGATGAGCTTTATCCACCTGCTAGGTTCTTAGGAAGGAGTCACTACATGAATGTATTGAGAAGCCAGTCTCTTAAAACATAACATTTCAGTCCATGGTGGCATGTTAGATACCATGGAAAATTGTGTCTTGCTACTCATTACAAACACTATACTACAGGGACTTAAGCCAAATCCATAGAAGAGCTGAATGTTAATTGCAATAGTGTTCTGCAGTTCATTTAGCTCAAATGGATTATGAATTATTCATGAAGCAAGCAAAACACTAGTGATATTTCTGCTAACTGAGGCCATGACCTTCTTTTAGCTAAGCTTGGAAAGTAAGGTTAATAATAAAAGTCCAGTTATTAACTAACAGGCTAGGAAAGCAATCTAGTGTATAGTGCATAAATTTTGTATGTTGCATGTTACATTTTCTAATATTAACATTTGAGTGTTTAAAAATTTTGATATTTTATAAAATAATAAATATGAATTTGAGGATCAAATTAAAGCATATATAATATACATATTTAAATTTTGTCATGAATTAGTTAATTTTACATAGTTGATGTATATACATTTATAGCTATTTTTTCAATGTTTTAAAAAAATAAAATACAAAAACAGAACAAAACAAAAAAATCCCCAATATTTTCCTTTGAGATCTAACAACAGATATTGACATTTTAGCAAAAGGCAAATTAAATAATCTATATCATGCTAAGAATATTAAAATGAATTTATTTTAAAAATCATAATAGCTGGTGAATTTTTCTAATACCTTTATGTTTTGTTGAATATTTTAAAATATATAAAAGAAAAGAAACACTTTTTTCAGAAATAAAATATATCAGATAACAAACACATCAAAGGTTGAAGCTATAGGGACAAAGAAAGAATTACAGCACTTAATGGTCATGTGTTTGTCCCATGATAAGGTACAAAGTAAATATGAATGTGATGTAATTACTTTTTGCAACTTTTTTGTTTGTTTGTTTGCTTTTTAAGACAGGGTTTTTCTGTGTAACCCTGGCTGTCCTGGAACTCACTCTGCAGACCAGGCTGTCCTCGAACTCAGAATCCACCTACCTCTGCTTCCCAAGTGCTGAGATTAAAGGTGTGCACCACTACTGCCCGGCGCAACTTATTTTTTATAAAGCTAAACAGATGAGATGCATTTGTTAATTAATTAGATTTATTCTGGTATACTTTCTGAAAGTGTAATCGTATAACTTTGATTTTTCAATAAAGGAATAGATTATTAGTATGATATATATCTGTAAAATTTAATCTTTTTAAATGTGTGGGTTTTGGTTGATAATTTCCAAGAATACCTTAAATTGGTTACAGAAAATATTCAGAATAAAGTGCAATAAATTATATTTAGTAAAACCAATTTGATTTCTTGTATTTATTGAAATTCTTATCCCAAATATATCTCTACCTGAATGAAAAAAGAAATGATAAGAATTTAAAATATTTACAAAATGCATGGAAAATAGTAAATGCTGTTATACATATATATGATATTGTTATCAGGAAAAATAAGTCTATACTACACTCATAAACAAGTTAGTTGATACTTTTGTTTTTCCTATGGGGTTGCCATCCCCTTCAGCTCCTTCAGTCCTTCCCCTAACTCTTCCATGGAGTTCCAAATCTCTGTCCAATGCTTGACTGTAACTATCTGCATCTGTCTCAGTCAGCTGCTGGTAGAGCCTCTCATAAGACAGGCATGCTAGGCTAATGTCTGCAAGCACAACATGGCATCAGTAATAGTGTTAGGGTTTGGTGCCTGCTCATGGGATAGATCTCAAGTTGGGCCAGTCACTGGATATCTTTTCCTTCAGTCTCTGCTCCATTTTTGTCCTTGTCTATTTTTCATACAGGAACAATTGTGGGCCAGAATTTTTGATGGTAGGTTGGTGACCCCATCATTCCACTCAGGACCTTGTCTATCTACTAGATGTTGTCTCTTCAGGTTCCATCTCCCCAATGTTGGGCATTTTGGCTAAGGTCATCCCCATTGGATCCTGGGATCTTCTCACATCCCAGGTCTCTGGGAATTTCTGGAGGTTCCCCCACCCCCACCTATGCTACTGAATATTTTTATTCATTCTCCTGACCCTCTGGGATTTTCTCCTATCTCTCCCCAACACCTGATCCTGCCCCCATTTTCCTACCCCCTCACTTCTCCCATTCATATCCCTTTCTTCTTCTTCCTCCCATGATTATTTTCTTCACAGGAAACTCAATCATCTTGAAGACTCATGTTAAGTAAGAAATTCTCTTTTTACCATGAATAATTTCTGGAGTTTCCACCTCTACCTCCTAACAGCAGAACGGTTATAAGATCAGACAGATTATCCCTCATTTGGGTCTAGATTTTTCCATATCTTTTGAGTCTATGTGACTTCCCTACCTAAGTTCTTTAGCACAGGTTGTTACCTCTCAAACATCTGCAGAATCCCAGTACATACATTCCAACAACTTTCTCTTTCTCCCTCTCCCCCTCCCCCTCCTTTCCTCTGTGTATCAAACTTTAAGTAATTGGAACATTATTGTTAAGAAAGTTCTTCCCTACTTAGGTTTCTAAGTTATTATTTCTTCTCATAATCTGTTCTACTCCTCAAAAATATATTAAGTAAAATAAGTAGAAGGATTTACAAATAGTTACATTAGTAAGAAAGAAAATAAATAGTAACCCAAAGGAGGCAAAACAAAATTCATAAGATTCATGTATATAAGCTTCATATACATAAGATTTTATTTGCAGTTTATTAATTTTTGTAACATACAACATTAATTATTTTTTAGAAATCCTTTTTGTTTTTTGGGGGGTTTTTGTTTTGTTTTTGTTTTGTTTTTTGTTGTTGTTGTTGTTGTTTTTTTCTGAGACAAGGTTTCTCTGTATAGGCCTGGCTGTCCTGGAACTCACTCTGTAGACCAGGCTGGCCTCAAACTCAGAAATCCGCCTGTCTCTGCCTCCCAAGTGCTGGGATTAAAGGCGTGCCCCAACTTTCCCCTCTTAGAAATCTTTTTAGACAACTGATCTTATGGTTTTATACAAATTAATATGGTGAACCAATTTGTATAAATAATTGTTTTAAGTATTGAATTTTCATAATATTCTTGTTTTCATTTCAAAGACAGTTTTACCATGCTAATATAGAATATCTGAAACCGCATAACATACTTTTTAAACGTCTTTCAATATTAGGTAGTTTTTATTGACTAAATAATGTCTAATTTTCAAACTATAATTGTAAAATATTCCCAAATTCTACAGTTATTCAATTTTCAAAATACCTTGTTATAACTAAAGTAGCTGTAGGTTTAGAGAAAGTCCTCAAGTCTGCCTTCACATACAACAGAATGCCTGAGAACGTAGACAAGCCCTCTAACATTTTATACTTTAGTTTCTTTAATTGTTAAATAGGAAATAAACAACTCACTAACCAACCAATCAATGAAAACCACGTAACCATGGATGCAGAAATGCATAAATGGTTAAGAGCACTGGGAGTTCTTCTAGAGAACTTGCGTTTAATTTCTAATATTTACATAGAAATTGAAAAACATCTGTAACTTCAGTTCCATGGAATCTAATGTCTGTTTCTTACCTCAGATGGCAATGAAAGTATATGGTACACATGCAGACAAAATACCCATACACAAACCATACCACACCAAAACCAACCAAACAAACCAAAACAGCAAACAAACACCAACCCACCACATAAACATTTTCAAGATACCTACAGTTTTTAGTGATAAAATAATGACACCAAAAATACCTGAATATCCTGGAAGCAATTACAATAAATATAACTGTCTTGATTATATATGTATATTTCAGTACAGTGAAATTTCCTATTACTTTTTAAATAAATGTGTACAACCAGATAATTTGATCATGCTGTTATGATAAGTATTTTATTTAAAGAAAAGGAAAGGGAAAAGAATAAATTTTACCTCAATATATTTTTAAATCACTTTAGGGGATATTGCTTATAAAAATGTAAGAATTTATAATTTCTACTTAACTTGAACTGATTATGTAAATATATTGAAAGTGAGTTAGAGGTGTAAATCACAGATGTCAACTGGATGGGAAAATTGTTACCAGCAAAAGCAACAGCTCTCAATTTCCAGTGTGTTAATTACAGGAAGGCATCTGGTAGACAAATTTATGCTAAGTGAAAAAAAAAACTTACAGATTAATGCCAAATATAGCATGTCAAAAAGACCTTTGCTTACTAGAAGTTGTAAGCCATAATTATTGCATTAGTGTATGTGACTGAAACAGATCATGGTTATTAAGAACTATTAATATTAAGCAGAAGATAAGTATATTTTGTAAATACTGCACACTGAATTATGTAAGATTTGAAAGTATGAAAGAAGAAAAGACTGTTATATATGAATAATTATACCACAGGGTGGTCATATTTTACCTTTAGATTATAAAACCTATAAATTCTCAACCTTAAAAATAATCCAAGAATAGAGATAATTGAATCCATTCAGTGTTTGCCTCACACAGTTCAGCAGTTGACTGAACAGTTTTAAAGTAATCTGCTCAGTGTGCTCATTCTGTTAATAACCACTGTCTAAAACTAGACATTCATAGTTATTGAGACTGAAATAGTTCTATACCATTGTGTTATGCCGATTGGCCTTTATGATTTTACCTCTATGAAAGGCTTCTTATAAGAGAGCTGGTCATATATAGATATGAAATTACTAAGACCATAATTTGTGATTTAAAATTTTAATAATAATAATGCAGTTATATTGTTTACTCTCTTCCATCATCTACTTCCCTCTAACACTTCCATTTATCATTCATAGTTTCTCCAATATCACCCAATTAAATCCCTTTCAAATTTACGGCTTCTTCTTTCGATATGTACACGTATATGTAACCACGTGTGCACGCACATGCGTGTGCACATAAATATAATCTTCAAACTACAAAAAGTTTTGCTTGTATGAATTAAAATTAAAATGGCTTTTTAAAATACAGACTATTTATTTTATTCTTAGATATTTAATTCTCAATTAAAATGAAATGTCAATGTATTAAAAATACATAATTTTCAATGAAAAATGAAGATATGGTCTATAATTCATGAAATCCTATGCTAATAATTTGTGATTGTACCATAGTTCTTCCCACCTGAGTTTAAATATATTCAAGCGTAGTTCAAACACTATGGAAATTTCTAGAAACAAAAGACTTTCTAATTTTAAGATATATATCAAACTGACTAGCTGGTTAAAGTCTCAGGAGATCTCTCGTGTTTAGAGAGTATGAAAATGCTTCAGCATTTTAGTGCTTTATCGCTTAGATTTTGCCAGTGCAGTTGCACATATGAACTCATAGTGTTTGGATCAGCATGCACAAGTAATGCTCAAATTCAAGCAAGACTATGCTGCAGCAATGAGATGGGAGAAGGGCACATAGATCCCCCAGAGTTGAGGAACTATTGGAAATTCAGAGTCAGTTTACTCTAAGGGATTGGCTCTTAGTAAGAAGAATAAAGTCCAGAGAAAGGACACATATCCAAGAGTGTGAGGGCAATGCATATTGATCTTGATAGCAAAACAAACAAAGAAAAATTTGCAGGTAGCGGTGGCAGAATAAAAGGGTAGATCTAGGATGAATTGGGGGAGGTAAAGTGGAAGTGACCAAAACACTTTGTAGGAAATTTCCCAATTTGTAAAAGAATAATTTTAAAATATAATTTTGGAAGCTAGTTACTAATTAAAAAAACAAACAAACCATCATTTGCATTACTTTTTAATTGGTTGTTTTATTTATTTATATTTCAAATGTGCCCATTCTCGGTTTTCCCTCTGTAAATCCCTATCCCATTCTCTATCCCTCTGCCTCTTTGAGGATGCTCCCCCACTCACCCTCCCACTCTCACCTCACCACCCTAGCATCTCCCTACACTGGGGCATCAAGCCTCCACAGAATCAAGGACCTCCCCTCCCACTGAGGCCAGATAAGGCCATCCTCTGCTACATATGCAGGTGGAGCCATGGGTCCCTCCATGTGTACTCTTTATTTGGTGGTTTAGCCTTTGGGAGCTATGGAGGGTCCAGTTAGTTTATATTGTTGTTATTAGGTTCAAAATATCCAATAATTCTAAGCCAGATTGACTTTCTATGTTTAGGAACAAGGATTCTAAAAAAGCAGACAGTTTGAATTAATGGTTAGTGAAAGTTTGACCATGATACAGCATACATTGCATTAGTATGATGGCAATACTCTCTTTGATCAATTTTTTTTTCAATTAGGTGTGAAATTAGCAAAAGATAGATAAATTTATACTGCTAACAAGGGATTAAAATGACAACTATTATTAAATATTGGATATATTTTAAGTTACTACTTTTATAGTTTTACACATCTGAATTTCTACATAAAGGAACCAAGCACTAAAACGTGTGTGTGTGTGTGTGTGTGTGTGTGTGTCTGTGTGTGTGTTTAAGTTAAACAGAATTGAGCACAAAAATTTGACCCTTTAAAAAAGAGTATATTTATTTTATGTGCTTGCCTATTCTATTTGCATGTATGTCTATGTAAAAAAAAAGGCACTATATTTCCTTAGAGCAGAGTTACAGATGGTTTACATTACTATACAGGTTCTGGGAATCAAACCACTGGAAGAGTGGACGGTGCTCTAGCATGCTGAGCTCTCTTTAAGTCCAAGATGATAGATGTTTAATCAGCATCTAGATCAAAGGCAACTCTTCAAAAATAAACATTCTGAAATGTTGTCTAGAGATGGCCCAGTTTACTAATTCCTTGAGGAATTTAATGAATTATCATGAGAGCTGTAAACCCTTTTAAATCACATGAAGAAGGACCTTAAAGCATGTTTTAAAATTAAGAGTTATAGCGTACAGGGCTGGTGAGAGGACTCAACAAGGAGTTGTGCTTGTCTGCAGAGGATACATACTTGAGAACAAAAGTTGTATCCCCAGAACTGGCACAAAGGAGGAAGGAGGAAAATACCTCCAATGTTGTCCTCCTGCTTCTCACAATATATTTTTTTCATTTATCAATATTGAAAATAATGTTGCTAAAATGACATCACATTAACTCACTATGGCATTTCTTAGAAGTCTTAGATCCGTGGCTTCAGCAGTATTACCTGCACAGTGGGATCTGGGTGATGTGTATTCTTTGCTCTTACTCCTTGGGTAGTAAATGCCTGATAGGCTGTGGAATGGCCACACTTGAACAAGCTAAACCAAATATATAAAAATCATATTATTTGTGTTATCTTTAGAACCTTCTGTCAAAGTTGGGGTATATGAGTTCAGGATCAAGTATAGTGAATGTCTCACTGAACAGGGGAGTTGAGATTTACTCCCTTATGTCTTTCTCTTTTTTTGTCTTAAGTAAAAATAAACCAAAAATGTCATAAACTCATTGGTAAAAATTACATGCTCACTGTCATCAGAATGATACCTGCCTTTGTTCCAAGACTAGCATTCAGATATATATCCTTCTAGTAGGAACCAGATTAATTGTCTTCTACACTATTTTAAAAGTTTTACTGATTTTTCAGACATTTCATACATATTTACATTATATTTTTAGTCATATCTACCACCATACATTCTTTAATTCTTTCCAGAAGTCTTTAACACATTTCACTTCCATCTAACTGACCTCTTTTGCTCAAACTCCCCGAGTCCAATTGGTGTTATCTATGTATGCTTAGATTTAGGGGCATCTACAATAACATGGATAACCTACTGGAGATTAAATATGTGAGAAAAGTTGACTTTTCCTCCAGTAGTAGACATCATCTTCCTTTAGCAAGAGGTAATAGGTAAGATTTCATAAGCTCCTTTCACATAAAAGTTGAAATTTTGGTTTGTTTGGTCTTGTGCAGGTCTTGCATATTCTACCCTAACTACTATGAATTCATTAGTATGACAGACTTGTTATGGTCAGAATTTTATGTTTCTGAGAGAGTGTTATTATACTAACATCTCATTTACTTTGGGAAGAACTTGCACAAAAATTTATTTTTCATTTTGAAAAGTTTGGGTAGGTAAATCTTTGTCTATTCTCTGTTAAGAGAACTGCCCTATGTTGGCCCCAACTTGACTTTCAGAGTGGCACTAGTTTTTCATTGTTAATACTAGTTATCTGTATCCTGCAATTTAAAATTGTTTGACATACAAGTTACACAAAGCTGTTTGAACTTAATCTTATTGCATATCAGGCTCACAGAGGATGTCAGATTTCTATGTAAATCACATTGATATGCTTACATGCAGTTTGAGAATTTCAGAATGATATTCCCATTTAAATTTGACATGCATAAATACACTAAAATACACTTTATGTAATTAACTCTCTCTCTTTCTCTCCCTCCCTCCATCCTCCTTCCTTCCCCTCTCCCTTTTTCTCTGCTCCCAGCTCACTTTATTTATATAGAATTATTTGAGATAAACATTTTCAATGTAGACTTCTTATTTTGTTCCCTTTTGAAATTAATTTAAATAAGCTAAGCTTTTGTTATGATTTTTGTCTGCTTTAATTTAGGTTTTATGTCTCAGGTTCTATGTTTTGCTCAGGTTCAGATTTCTATGTCATGAAAAAATATTTTGCTGTCGTATAGTCACAGTGGGAGGAAACAGAAAATACAAAAGAGGGAAAATACATTAAAGAAAAGATAAACTATAAAAACAAAGCAAATAAAAAGAAAAATAAGAAAATTGAAAAATTAAAAAAAAAAAAAAAGCAAAAGGAAAGGGATTCCTGAGTTTGGGAAACATTCATAAGAATGTTGTTGGCCTTAGCTTACAACCCTTTGAAAGTGCTTCTTTGCCATGCTCAGCCTTGTCTATCCAGGAGCCAGGCAGCAATATCCAGATGCCTCTGTGATTATCACACACACACATACACACACACACACACACACACACACACACACAATTTGACAAAATGGCACACCTTACTTTAAAGAGAAATTTGCCAATATAGATAACAGTAAAGGTTTTTGGACACAGTTACATGAGGTAAACTCTAAGTATCGGAAGCCAGAGTTCCCTTCTCTGTGATGTGAATCTTCAGAGCTGAGGAGCACAAATATTTAATCAGAAGATCTCACTGTCCTAGATTTTACAGAATAATTAAATTCCAGTGTCATTGACAACAGACGAGCTGTTGAAAACAGGTCTATTTCTTATGGAGTGATAACTCTGACACCTTACAGTGTCTTTTCTCTAAACTTCCTCTTACACCTTCTGAGGAGATCTTTGTCTGATTAAAGTTATCTTATGAATTCTCCACTACTAACTTTAAGTTGAGTTTACCAAGTTTAACAACAATTTTCCTGTTTCCTGTATGCACAAATGAGTAAAAATGATATGGTCAAAATCAAAACAATTTATTTTGGCATGATACATAAATCAGAAGATTCATATAGAAGAACACTCCTTGAATTTATCATGGATTTGTGTCTTCAGTAACTATTTTCTGTTTTACCTACTAGTCTATTATGAATTTCCCAAATAAATGATTAATTTTTGATAATAACTCACACTTGTGTTTTCATGTGAGTATTGATATTAACTATTCAGAATATTTGATGGATGGTATTTAATGTAAAAATTTCTTGCTCATATAAGAAGAACTTCCATAATGAGTATATCAATAAAGCAACATTGACAACAGTAGAATAACTTCACAAATGAATACTGATTACATGGTATGTACTGAAATAACACTATTGAATGAGTTAATTCACATGATATTTGTAAATAGGACATGTGGAAAGTGAGACAGGAGAAAATTGACAAATGATATAAAATCATATGGTATTAAAAGGTCAGATTCTGGAAAAGGGCAGCCTTGAGCTGCACAGCACTCCCAAACCTTAAACTAACCATTGTTCTATCTATTGACAATTGGAATATTGAAATTACCAAAAGATGAGAGAGAGAGAGAGAGAGAGAGAGAGAATGTGGTTTTTGACAATCTTCAACTCAGCTGAATAGATGCATTTATGTGTGCATCTTATGTCCACATCTCTCTTCTGAAACTCTTTGATGCATTCTCAGGATTTATGCCAAAGAATTTGTCTACTTCAGTGGTTTCCAATGGGAGATAATTACTCATGCCAGTATGGCACATTTGACGACCTCAGGGACACAGTTAACCATCCTATGATACACATTTCCCAAAGCGAACACTCTGGTTAACCTCTATCTTGCTCCTTTTTTCTTCCTAGATGTAATCAATCACAGATTAATGTACTTCATCTTCCTATCTGTTTATTATGATTTTGTGTAGCACACATATTTGAAAATAATTTTTGTGTTTACATGTTAAATAATTTTGTCATGCTATATTGATATTTAGAACTAAATGGATTTTTAAGCTATTTTTAAAAAGTGCTATTATAATATTACTACACTAATTTGATTTTTGTTGCTAAATGAAGAATTCTAGTAACACATTGTTATTATTATTACATTAACATAATTAAAATTTTATGGTTCCCTAAATTTAGACTGAAGTTTTCAGCTTTCATAACAACCTCTTCAGGATTTTGATGAACTGTAATATAACAAAAGTTTAATTTACTGCCTCTGCAACAGTCATCTCAAACAAGGACAGAATGACTTTCTCTACTTAAATTGATCTTCTCTTCACATTTCTTTATATATTGGTTGAGGAGTCAACCTCATATTTCTTATTTTTATAGTTAATTTAGTTTGTTATGTATTCACTCTACACCCTGTTCACTATACCCTTCCAGTCACCCCTCACAATCCTTCCTCAATCCCCCTCCTCTTCTCCTCTGAGGAGGTGTGGGACCCCAGTGTATCTCTTCCCAGCCATGTGACTTCAAGTCTCAGCAACAGCCTCATATTCCTTAATCTACCTCCACTAATTTTGTTTTGAATCAATTCTATGTTACTAACAATTTTTTGTAAATGCTATATCTTAAAGGGTTTTATGTACATATGGGTAAACTTGCTTCTTTTTTGGTATGTGTTGAGCATCAGAAATGTCAGGTGTTTAAAGTGTTTCCATATTGAAAATTGTATTACCTTAAGTTATATCTTTCTCATCATTACTTTCTTGTCTTGAGAAGGAATTATTTTCAGTTTTACTACACACACACACTAGTAAACTATTTTGTTGCATATTCAGATAATGGTTTTACTTTTGACAAATGGATTTCTTTATGTCTATATGCTAAAACACATAATTTTGTCTTCTTCATTATGTTACTGTAAGGAATTAAATGTATTATTTGATAATGGTAAATCATTTTTTAATTCATTGAATATTTGGTGAAATATTAACATAATATTTATATATACTGATTCCTAGACTTTTTCATTGAGAAAAGCAGTAATTTTGTTGGATCCTAAACGACTATTTACATCTGGCAGTTTCTTTTTTAAAATTTTTTATTTTTTTTTTATTTTTCATATTTTATTTAATTTTCAAATGTTTCCCCCTTTCAGATATCCCCTTTGGAACCTCCCCATTTCTCCCCCCTCCCCCTGCCACTATAGGGGTATTCTCCCACCCACCCACACACCCACTCTAGTCGTCCCTCCTTGGCATTCTCCTATACTGGGAAATCTAACACCCTCAGGCCCAAGGGCCTCTCCTCCTACTAATGGCTAACAAAACCCTCCTCTGCCGCATATGTGGCCAGCACCATGGGTCCGTCCATGTGTATTCTTTGGTTGGTGGATCAGTCTCCAGGAATATCGAGGTGTCAGGCCAGCTACCACTGTTACTGCTTCTCTGGGGATGCAAACCCCTCAGCTCCTTCAGCCCCTTCTCCAAGTCCTCAATCTGGGACCTCACATTCAGCCCTACTGTTGCTATGAAGTGAACCTTGGGTATTTTGAACTTTTGGGCTAATAACCACTTAACAGTGAGTACATACCATGTTCATTCTTTTGTGACTGCGTTACCTCGCTCAGAATATTTTCAAGTTACATCCATTTGTCTGCGAATTTCATGAAGTCATTGTTTTTAATAGCTGAGTAGTATTCCATTGTGTAAATGTACCACATTTTCTGTATCCATTCTTCTGATGAGGGACATCTGGGTTGTTTCTAGCTTCTGGCTATTATAAATATGGCTGCTATGAACATTATGGAACATGTGTCTTTATTACATATTGGAACTTCTTCTGGGTATATGCCCAGGAGTGGAATAGCTGGGTCCTTAGGTAGTATTATGTTCATTTTTCTGAGGGTCCGCCAAACTGATTTCCAGAGAGATTGCATCAGCTTGCATTCCCATCAGCAATGGAGGAGTGTCCCTCTTTCTCCACATCCTGGCCAACATCTGCTGTCACCTGAGTTTTTGATCTTAGCCTTTCTGACTGGTGTGAGGTGGAATCTCAGGGTTGTTTTGATTTGCATTTCCCTGATGACTAAGGATGTTTAACATTTCTTTAGGTGCTTCCTAGCCATTCGAGTTTCCTCAGGTGAGAATTCAGTGTTCTATCTCCCTGTACAAAGTTCAAGTCCAAGTGGATCAAGGACCTCCACATAAAACCAGATACACTGAATCTAATAGAAGAGAAAGTGGGGAAAAGTCTGGAACACATGGGCACAGGGGAAAAGTTCCTGAGCAGAACACCAATGGCTTGTGTTCTAAGATCAAGAATCGACAGATGGGACCTCAGAAAATTACAAAGCTTCTGTAAAGCAAAGGACACTGTAAATAGGACAAAATAGCAACCTACAGCTTGGGAAAAGATCTTTACCAGTCTTATACCTGATAGAGGGCTAATATCCAATGTATACAAAGAAGTCAAGAAGCTAGACTCCAGAGATCCAAATAGCCCTATCAAAAAATGGGGAAGAGAGCTAAACAGAATTCTCAACTGAGGAAACTTGAATGGCCGAGAAGCATCTAAAGAAATGGCGGTTTCAATAACCAGTTTTATTTAGTCATGTTCAACTTGGGCTATACACTTAATGCTTAATTTGAGAACTTAGAAGATAGTGAGAGGGTTTGGCTATTCAAAACATTTCAATGTGTAGTTTATATCATCTTGTGTAACAATTCCTAAAATATTATGAGTTTTTGTTAGATCTTTGAGAATTTTCAACACTTCTTAATGATCATAATCACATTCTTTCCTCCAACTTGATACAGATCCACTTTCTTACCCATCCCATCTAATTTTCGACCTATTTTTTAAAAAAACATCAAAGCCAATTTTTGATACACAAATATTCTTGGATTTGTAGTATCCATTGAAATATGGTCTATCTGTTCAGGCTATCCTTTTAAAATAAATATGTCTGTCCCTCTTCCAGTAGCTAAGAATTATCAATATCTCCATATCTAAGGTGGAATTAACTATCCAACCACCCTCTCCATACTGGGGTCTTTTTCTTGCTTAGGCTTCCGTAGGTCTTCAGCATGTTGTCACACACCCTGTGACTTTATATGTGGAGATGCTCAGCTATCGTAAAAATGCACTGCTTCTTGTAGTCTTCCATCATTTCTATCTCTTTTTGTCTTTTGGACTCCATTTTATGTAATGATCCCTGAGTCTTTTGAAGACTTGGTGCAATATATATGATCTATTTTAGTGCTAGCTATGTTACAGTCTCTTACTCTATGCACCTTGTTTAAGCTTTTCTGATGAGGGTTGACAGATGTCTTAATCTCTTGGTATAACTTGAGGTCATAAGGAGTTGTCCATTTGGCAGAATGATAGTAGTTTTTCTGAGGGCATATTATCTCTTTATATGATGGTTCTTGGCCTGATAAGGGAGCCAGGCATTGATTTGTATTATAGAATATGTCTTAAATATAATCAGAACATGGTTTATTAATCCTATGATATTTCTATCAGTATTTCACTACTAGCTATGTCTTACTTGTCTATTCACTATTGTAGTTTGCAAAATTAATCAGTAAGACTGATAATTTGCTTTTCTCCTATGTTAGCTCACACAGTATTTTATGGTACAATCAAAGCTAGCTAGTAGCATAGAAGCATCCAAGTCAATAGCATCTTGATTTTTGCATGTACCATACCTCAAGTATGTGGCATTTTCAGCAATAGGGTTTTGCCATCAATTTGTAGGGTATCCAAGAATAATGCAAAAAGGACTGTAATATTTGAGGGTCTTTAGTATCTTGCTTGCCAACAGTCTCCAAAAGTAATTGATCCCTCTCCCTGGGACTTTTATTTGAAGGTGTATGGGGGTATTGTTACCTTGCTGTAGGATAACTGCATTTATATGTTTTATGTATGTGTATTGGTATATTTTAGAAACTTCTGCAGTAGTATATTTTCATGTGACATATTTGAAAATTCTTAAGTTACAGTCATTTTGCCCATTTCCCCCTTAGAAACCCGGTCTTTTCTCCCTCATCACAATGCCTTCATGTTCCATAATTCTCTTTTAAAATCCTTGTTTTTGTGGGGACAATGTGTTACTATCTAGAACTAACTTGCTCACAATTTACCTTATAGATCAAGATGTCCTCAAACATGCAGAAATTTACCTGTTTTTGCCTTTGAGTGCAAAGATTTATGATGTATTCCACCAAACTTGGCTAAATATTATTTGTTTTATCATATTGATTTGTGTGTGTATGTGTGTGTGTGTGTGTGTGTGTGTGTACTTGTGTGTGTGTGTGATATTGATACATTCTAATTACATGTCTTGTGACACTTTGATAATCATTAAGCTTGTCTTATACATTTCCTTTATAGACTCTGTTATTATCATAAAGTGTGTGGTTTTCTAGATTCTATGTCTATTGAGATGCACAGAAAGCTATTTTCATTTTGGTGTAAGGGAGGAAATTTCATCTTGAAATTTCAAGTATCAGGCCATCACTTATGAATGCCTGGGCTAGAACATAAGCAGGAAGGAACAAGAAATTGCACTTCACAAGAACTCTTTGTCTCTTTCCATTTTGAGTTACTGTAATCTATTGGAACATTAGACTTCAGAGTGTATCTGCATTTGCTTTGAATCTTTATCAAATAATGTTGAAAATTATTTTTTGTTTTAATTTTTATAAAATACAATACTTTGCATGTTCATTTTCTAATGGGTAAAGAGGTATTCTACATGATTAGAGTCATTTTATACCCAGCCTTCTTTGACTTCCATTACTCAGGTTGTAAAGTCTGAGTGCTTGTTTATTTATGATGTCCTTGAGACAGGGACAGAGGTTTTATTTCACAACAGTTAAGGTGCTGCTTCAGAGAGGGATTTGTTTCAAACCCAGTCTATACAAGTCTGTTTAAAGTAAGTGCCTTATTTTTTGTTTGTTTGTTTGTATGAGAAAAAGTTACACCATGTAGTTCTGAATGGCAGGACTTTGTAACATAGAGCAAGCTGGCCTCAAGCTCACAGAAATCCACCTGCATTTGTATCCAGAATGCTAGAGATAAAGGTATGGATTACTGCACCTGGCTTTCTTATTTTCAGGTTGTACTTTCGTTTCCTCATTTGCCTTGGCATATCATCTCACAAATGAACTGTTTCTGGATTTACTTTCTCTGTTTTTAATAATTGACCACACATATTTGCAAATTAGATGGTATAAAAAATGAAGTCAAGTGAAGTAGGGATTTGAAGTAATATCTGTGAATAGTCAAGGAGGCATAGAAGGTATATTTTTTCAATCCATATTTTATGATTCTTAAATAATTAATAAAATATTACACACACACACACACATATATATATATATATATATATATATATATATATATATATATATTTAAAGTAATTTCATTCCCTATCATTTCCTTTAAGGCTGGGACAACTTTGCTTAAGTTTTGTTCGAGAACTTTTGGAAAAGGAACTCCACAGAAAGCAAACTAGAATTTCACTTTTGTTGAATATCATATAAAATTATATTATAGCATGTGACTTAAATAATACAGGTATTTGAAAGAAATTTAGTAATGGATAAAAGACAAGAGCATCAATAATGGAGACTTGTCACATTTGTTGGCTATATGCTGAAAATTTGCAAATAGGTGAGTCACTCAGTACAAAATTCAATACAAATTAAGCCAGGGACCTCAACAGAAGGCCTGATACTATGAATCTCATAGAAAGATAGCAGAGAACAGTTTTGGATTCATCAGCACAGGAAAGATACTTGGAAATGGACACCAATAGCACAGTAACTAGGAATATAATTAATGAATGGGACCGCATGTAGCAGAAACTTTCTTTTATTGGCAAAATACAGCATATTATATGCACAGTGACACAGAGTCAGAGAAATAACCATTACACATTTGATAGAGGCTTTGTAACTAAAATATAAAGATCCAGAACACTGAACAACGAGGAAACAAAGTAATTTAAAAATGGGGTAGAGGACAAAATTGAAATGTCTTAAAGAATGAAAAACTAATGGCTGAGAAATGTTTAAGGAATTGTTTAACGTTTTTAGCCATCAGGAAAATACAAATCAAAACTATTTTGCAATTCCATCTTACAACAGTTAGAGTAATAAAAATCAATAAAACAAATGACAGTTCATGATGGTGGGATATAAACGTATAGCTTGTATGGAGATCAGTGTGGTGATTCCTCAGAAGTTTGACATAGACCTAAGTTATAGCTATGCAATTATTGGGTCTATATGCAAGGAACTCTACACCCTAGTGTAGAGATATTTAATCACCCATCTTTAATGATACTTTATTCATAATAATCAGAAACTAGAAACCAGCTAAATATCCATTAACTGTTGAAAGAATAAGTAAAATGTAGTCAACTAATTTGATACGAGTGGTAATAGCAACACCAATCTTATCTAATTGCAAATTGATAAAGTTCATATTACAAGAAAAATACATAGTACCACAAAGCAGTAGAAGATAGTCACTATACCATCAGTAGATCCCCCTCAAAGTCATTAGTTATTTGTTTTGGATTCAACAAGAAGCTATTTGGACTAAATGTTCAGCTTAATGGAAACAAACTAATAAGTAGTCGCTTTACATTTTTTGGACTGTATGAGGGCTTTTACTTTTGGGATTGTATTAACCCTGTATTTACTAATAATACAGAATTAGTACAGTTTTTCAAATCCATTGTATTCATTCCAACCAGTCACAATTTTTCAAAAACTCAATGGCATCTTATTGCCAGTTGAAAATATACTGCTTAATTTGAAGAAACTTGTTACTCTCAGGAGTATCATGCAACCCTTTAATATTATTATTCCTTTTCCACTCTTACCACAGAGGATATATACCAGCTACCCCTCCATCCACAATCTCTTGCTAATATATACATTATTCTTTTTACCAATGCTATAAATTCCACATACTTTTAAACATATAAAATCTAATTTTCATGCAAATAACCATTATATTTTATTTTTAGTAAATGATTATTTCTCTGATCTTGTATAGTCATTAGCTTCCATATGCAAAGGTATTGTAATTTGTTTATTATATGCTTTAATCATTCAGCCTCTGATGAATAAAGGGGATTTTTTGGAAAATTTTATGGAGGTTCACAATAGTGAAATAGTCTTTCATCTTTATTAGCTTTATTAATGAGCATACAAACTGATGGGTCACATTCTGCCATTTTCACATCACTTTACCTGTGGCACTTGTTCAGCTGCTGGTTCCCATTCTTCTTTTATTGGCTCAGTTTTGGACAAGGCAACCCAGTTGGGGAATGGATTCCACATGAAAGCAACAGCTTTAGGGACAGCCCCTGCTCCAGTTTGGGAGAGCCATATGGAGACTGAGCTGCACATCTGCTACATATGTGCCAGGGGCCTCATTTCAGCCAATGAATAGAAAGCTGCAGCTGGTGGGGGAGGGGTACATGCCTTACAGCTGGATCTTATAGAGGCAGTTTATCAATTGACGTTTCTTCCTTTCAGATAATGCTAGTTTGTGTCAAGTTGACTTAAAAGTAGCCAACTCAAGTTATAAGGGTTTTTTTTTGCTGTATATGAGAGAGTAAGTTTAATGAATGGTCAAAAAGAGAAAAGGAACATATCTTCCATACTGATTACAGCAATCACAAGCTATTACTCAGTTTGCTGCCCCTTTCAATCACTTCTGAAAATGCTAAGTTACACAAATGTAAAATCTTTAAAAGTTTATTATACTGAATAACTAACATTTAAACTTTAAAAATTCATCATATAACTGTGTTTATTTGCCATAGAAATAAAATAAACCCCAAGCCTACTGTATCACACATTCCTTAAGACACATTTTGTCTATTATCATTTCTGCTTTTCAGTGTGAGCTTTGTTTAATTTCATACTTTTGGCTATTGTGCATTTTTTCATTATTGTTTCCTTTTTATAACTTTAATGGTCATTTGTCTTACTTCTCCAGTATACACAGTACACTTCAATAAATATTGTTAATTGTTTTTTAAAAGTAAAGCTTTATCAAAAGGACTGATAATGACCCAGGATAAGAGTACGCTAGGCCACTGAGGCAAGGGTAGATGAGTGGTGGAGGAGCACCCTCATAGAAGCAGTGGGGAGGACAGAGGGGGAGAGGGGTCTTTTGGAGTAAAACTGGGAAGGAGGATAATTTTGAAATGTAAATAAGTAAAATAACCAATAAAAAAATAAAAAAACCTAATGTCATCACATACTGTCATCCATGAGAAAGTGTTCTGATGCATCACATCCCCCAGGCTGTTCCACACATTTCCTGGTTATATATTATTTTATGTGCACCAAAAGCAGGATACTCTGAAGGACACAGACTTTCAGGTCAAGCCTACTCTTATAACATATACCAGATACCTGTGCTTATTGAATTATTTTACTTATTGGGACCTCATTCTCAGAATTATTTAAAGAGTGATAACATATTCTCAAAATGTATTAGAATATTATGTATCAATTCCTGGTATCATAAAAATCATCTAACCGAAAGTATATTTCAGTTTGGAAAAATGCCATAATAATTCATGAGGAGAATGAAAATTGCTACAACCATTTTAAAACCTCTTAGGAATTTCTACTAAGCTTCATATGCTATCCATAGAACCTTATAACTTTTTATCATAGAAAATCATGTTTCACAGATTTATTAATACCAATTTTCCCACATGGTAGATAATTTCATTGTCTTCCATTAAGCATGTAGATAAACAAAGTACAGCATACATGTTCACATAGAATGCTACACACAAGACATGCAGAAAATGTAACTGCCATGAGTAACAACCTAGACTCAATAGACTATAATTTCTTACCATTATAGGCCTGGTATCCATAAGCAAAATAGGTAATATATTTGAAAATTTTTGTTTAAGTAATGACTATGTCAATGGCATTACTATTGTATTCCACTGTAAGGGGACAGAAGGGCAAGAGAGAGGGAGGGAGAGGGGACAGAGACAGAGACACAGAGAGAGACAGAGACAGAGATTGATTCAATCCCTTGATCTTTGTAATGAATTTATAGGCTTAAGTATATATAACTGTAAACAGTTTAAAAAATATTCCCAGGATAGGGAATATTATAGTAATATTATTCAACTACTATAACAAAATTATTTTAAAAGCAAATTAATTCTATAGCATGTGAAGTGTGAGCTACTTCAGTTAATTAAGAAAGGGTAGGACAGATTGTAAATTTATTTCTATTTCTGTTTTTGCAAGACAGGTGGTAAGACATGACAGCGAGGGTGAAGAAATGCATCTGAGACATGGGACAAATTTGACAGGATTTAGGCTGCATCAAGATGCATCATATCAGTTTGCTAGAATTTATGTTATTTTTGAGTACAAAAACAACCTGAAAATTACTTGATAACTAAAATAGATGGTAGTGAAGACTGATAATAAGCAAGTAAAAAAGCCGAAAATGGCTAGTGCCTTTAACTGCCATGCTGTCTTCGCATTTACTTTGTCTGTATGCTTAGAGTTCTCCCATTGCTCTCCCAAGCAACAAAAGTTTGAGTTGAAGTTGTTCCACCCCTGGTAATACCATTGCAAACAGAAAGAATGTGGCAGTGCGATATTCATTACAGACTTTCATCCCTGAGTTGATGGTGCTTCAAAAGCTGTTACCATAATTTTAAATAGCTGAAGGTGTGAAATATTTCACAAGAGGAATTTAAGACTGTAACCACTTAAAACTTGTTCTACCTTTCATTTTTTAGATTCCTTTATCTCCTGACATTGAAATTACCTAGCCTTATCAAGCTTCTTGAATATAATTCAATATCAAATAGTATATTTAATGAGTCCAATATATCTATATAGGTATTTTTGTATAATAGACAAAGATCACAAGATTTCTATAAACTAGATTTTACTAACCTTACCATATAAACTTTTAAATTATCTTTTAACAAAGATAAATATACAATAATATTTAAATAAGAAATAGGGAAAGAGCAAATTAGAAACAAACTGAATATTTTGGGAGATGGTATATTAAGTGTTCTGTGCTTTCCTGAGTAAAGCATTTTTGAAATGCTAATATTTAAAAAGTTAATATTGTGTAAATGAGTAATATTTATCCAATATGAGTTCTGAAGAATTTCGGCCATGATAAATTTTGAAGAGCATGATGAACAGAACTATTTTATATAATAGGTAAATATCAAATGCATGGCTTTAGTTTATGTAATGGGCAGAAGAGTTCCTGAGTTTTTCCACTGTAGGACGCTAAGAGTTTGGAAATGATGAGGGTTCATTGGTGGAAAGATCGTAGAGAACCAACTCAGTTGGAGATGAGGATCAGAGTGCCACAAATCCTGTTTAACAAAGATAGAGAATAGAGGTAGAGGTTACCATCAACAACATGTCATGGTTCCATGTGAGACTGAAGAAATTTAGAATGTAAAAATGTGTTCAGAAGATCATTGGCAAGTGATTGGATCTCCTGGAATGTGGGAGACAGGAAGCCAATAAGCTGTAAAACTTTCATGAGTGACCTCAAGGGAGAACATATTTTACATTGAACCTTTACAATCACATATTCTCTCTACATTTCATGAAAAATAATTAACTATTCTGTATTCCTCTCTCTCTCTCTCTCTCTCTCTCTCTCTCTCTCTCTCTCTTTTTCTGTCTCTCTCTGTGTGTGTGTGTGTGTGTGTGTGTGTGTGTGTGAACAGACATGATAGATCATGTCATGGGAGTCTATTGTATTCTACCACATACGTCTTATAGATTAAGAAGGATCATGCCATTATCAACTAAACCATTTCATTGTCCCTTCGGTGTTTTCACCATGTAACTGCTATTTTATTCATCATGCTATGACAGGCTTCAGTGTTCCTGATGTTGACACAGGGAATGATAGTTGTTTAATGGTAGCCTACACAGAATATACTAAATCCCTCAATCCTAAGGAATTAAGAATGTTGTAAGGGCCTGGAAGGATGATAGCTCATGGCTAAAATAATTTGATGTTCTATAAAGAATTAGGGTTTGATTCCAGCATCTCCATAGTATCCTCAGGATAAAAATAGAAACCAAACTGTCACAAGTTAATATATGACTTTCCCACAAGTGTCATGGTTAAATACACATAAAAACAAATAATGAAATAATAATACTTATATTATAATTATATTTAAAAACAAGTATAAGTTTCACACAGTCATTTATTACAAGGAAGAAAGGCAAGAAAAGAAAGGAAGGAAGGAAGGAAGGAAGGAAGGAAGGAAGAAAGAAAGAAAGAGAAAGAAAGAAAGATCGAAAGAAAGAAAGGAAGGGCGGGCTAAGATAGATTTAGGGTCACAGAAGTGACAGGTGGTAAGCCAAATGGCTGCTTAGATCCTGACCCACATTGTAAGCTCCATTTCACTATCAGAATAGAAATAAACTAAAACTTAAATGTCCTGGGGCTTATTTTCTTTACTTTTTTTTCTCTTTTTCAAAATAGAATAATGGTGTTAGCTGTTAATCACACATCACAGCAATTTTAATTTATAAATGAATTCTCTAGTGTACCAGGGAAGTAAGAAAGTAGAATTAATTAAATGGAACAGTGAATTACTCTTCTCCCAAGGAAGAGAGCACCTGAAATAGTGTTTGCCTCATAACAGACTCAAATTAATAAAGGCTAAGTTAATACATGTTTTGCGATCTGGGGCATTTGAATCAATGCTGTGAATCAAACAGACATTTTATTAAATATATGATATTTATTTTTAAATCACTTGTATGAATGTTTTACCTTCATGTATATATGTGAACCATATGTATGTCTGGTGCATGCGGAGAACAGGTAGGAACACCAGATCTCCTAGAACTGAAGATACAGATCACTATAAGTTTATATACTGGTGCCTGGAATCAAACCTGCAAAGTTTGCTAGCATAGCAAGTGCTCTTAACCACTAAGCTATTTTTACAATTTCAAGATAAGAATAGTCTTAAGACTTCTGACAAGTAGTATATTATTCAGCAAGAGCTGTGCAATAACATTGAGTTAAATTTGTGTTGAGAACAGGAGTCGATTTTCTTGTGTACTTAGATGTTTTTGATACTTTATTTACATTTCCATTGTTTAAGGAATAATGTTGAAAGTTGAAAATCAAAATGTTTTTATTCAAATATGTATGTGATCCATAAATAATAGAATCCAAAATTTGACTGTGATTTGAATGGTAAAAGTCCATTGAATTAATAATTATTTTTAATGTACTCAGAAGCAAATGTTTTATCAAAAAAAAAAACCCGACACAGTGAGTGGCTTTAAATAATAAATTCAAACTGATCAGTGTTCTGACTGAGGAAAAGCACATCAGGCAAACAACATGACAGCAAAATATATGATCAAATTCTATCAGTGTGGTTCCTTCCATGAGCGATAGCTTAATTTGAACCAAAACTGGACACTTCATTCACTTTTTGCATACTTATGGATTCATAAAGTATATACTACAGATCAGGTACTATAAATTCTGGAAGACATTAAGAAAAGCAGTAAATAATTGTGGTATTCACTCTTTAAAAAAATCTTTCTGAATTATTCACAAATAGCTTGACCTCCAAAATAGAAATTGCTTGTAGCTCTCAACACTAGGTGATATGACACTGAAGTGGAGAAGTTGAGTTTATATTTTATCACACATCATCTTGAGTCATGTTTTAAAGAGTGGGTTTCACATTTAATCTTAATAAGATTGAATGGGTTCTATTTTCATTAAGTTCAATATTAACCAAGCTAATGAAATATTTATAATGTCTCTAAATGTGGAAAAGCATGAAATGTTAGTAACAGACAATAATTTGTTACATGGCTCCCTTCTTCCTGAACTTAGAGTAAATTTGCTTACTGTTGTTGACAATGCCACTGAGCAACATTAGAAATCATAGTGCTGGGAGACCACAGATGCACTTTGCCTACTCCGTGAGTTATTGGTATGGCTACCAGAAAATAAATGGAATAATCTGAGCTCCAAACTTCTCAGAGTTGAAACAGGAATAAAAAAAATTCTTATGCAGGTATACAGTTGTGCAATGGTGTTCAAAACATCTTGTACAGATTTTGTACCACATAGTAGATCCAGAATTCATTTATACTTTCTTCCCGGTACACATTCTGTCAGAATTTAGAAAATACTGACAGAAATTTTTGATTATAGAGGTTTGGATTGTCACCAAAGTTTCAAAAAAGTGCAAAAGTTTTCTCTAAACAAAAGTGAGTGGACCAGACCTGAGGGTATAATTAACACAGAAAGGAAGTCTACCAATATTCTTTGCTTTTAATACTGGCTTATACCCAATATTGTGGGTATATACATCTAAGTTAACTCGTGTTGGTTACTCTTCCTGTTGCTGTAGTAATTCATGTGGATCTTCTCCTTTTGCTGGAAGATGTCTCACTCTGCACCACATATCTAGAAGATGACTGTGCTTTCTGAAAGCTGTTTCTAAACTATGATGGTATATAATAAGAGCTATTAATCCTTAGTACATATGTGAACACATTCTTGTGCTGTTCTGAAGTATTTAGATTGCCAGAGAACAGATTTTTACTTAACATCTTTGCAGTCACGGGCAAAATTCTGCAAATTTGTTTTTGAAACTGTGTGTACAGGAATGCTATGTACACAATATAACTGGTAGACATTGTATGTTATTCTGACCATCATGATTTAGTATAGAATGGACTCCAGTGATTCTAAAGCTTTTGCTGAAGTTCTTTTAAAAGAAATCAAACTGTCTATTCACTGAGTCTTCTTATAAACGCACATTATATTGAAGGAATTTTTCTCTTTAATGGGAAAAAGGTTCATGAGGTTTAGCGGTAACTAGGGCAGTGGGTTTTCTTGAAAGTGAATCAAATACAAGTACATTGGCTTTCTTGACATGAACCCAAGTTTCACAAACTTACTTCAACACACTTTGGCTATATTTTACTTACTGATGCCTGATTCCCAGATAAAAAAAAACACTTTTTTTTTTATTTTTAATCAAGAGTAGTGTTTTTTATTGGTATATGATTTTCGTAAAGTCATTGGGAAATATAATGTCTCCCACTGCAAGAGGACAATTTCAAAATAATTCACCATTTAACTGTGATGTCTTTCCCATAGAAAGAACTACTTTAATAAAGTTTAACCAGTGTAGCCATAGCTCCTATATTCATTATTCCCTGGCTTCTTAGATGGTTCCAGAGTGCTACCATTTCAGATGTTGTTTTTTTTTTTTTTTAATTTTTTTAAAAGCTCAATCACTTCCTTGACTTTACCATGAACATATTTTAAACATACAATATTTTGTCAAAGTAATCAGATTTAGTTCTCCTTGGTTTGCTTTCTTCAGACTATCTCTATCCATATCTTTGTATGCTCCTTCACTTTCTATCTTAGTGTGAAAGGCAACATTTTTGTTCCCTTATTGGCTTGAAGACTTCACATTCCAGAGTGATTCTGGTTTACAAGTTGATAATACCCTTTTTTGAATCTTTGATCTCACACAATTCCATTGAGCCTCTTTGACCTTGATGTAAATGGGGTTCATTTAACCTGGAAAAAAAAAAAAAAGAAAGAAATGCCAGAACCTACAGCTTTTCAGCTCTTTTCTCTTTTACTCTTTAGCTTTCTCTTGAGGGCACACTCTTTTTGCACTGAATTCGAGCTCTAAATTCAACTATTTGGAGTGGTATGTATCTTTGATTCTCATAAAGATACTTTCTAAATTATGTTGTATGTTCTCAAGTTCTCTCAATGAAGCTTTTTCCCTGATTTTTTTCTTCAATCTTAGTGGTCTCATTTTTCTGTTCAGTCATCCCCAAACAGTCTAAGTATGATACAACTTTTTTCTCCCATCAAGTTTACATACATACAACATACACACACACATACGAGAGAGAGAGAGAGAGAGAGAGAGAGAGAGAGAGAGAGAGAGAGAAAGAAAGAATCATAGAACTACACACACAGTTACAGAGGCACATACACAAATACGCACAAGGGCATACACATATAATGACAGACATACACACAGGCACACTTAAACACAGTCACAGATACACATTCACACAAATAAATAAACAGAAGTATACACACACATAGTGTGACCATGACACAGATACATGCATATTCTGTATTGGTTTGTATGTATATTTGTGTATCTCTGGTGTATGCCTGTGTGTACATATTTGGTTGCCCACTTTTGGGCATTTGAAGGCTAAAGAATAGAATTCCCTTCCTTTATCACTTTTCACAACATTTTTTTTTTTTTTTGTAAAAGGACTCATTCACTGAGTGTAGAGAGCATAATTAGCATATTGACTGTCCAATGAGCTTTGGAATCTAGTTGACTCTGCCTCTTCACCAAATATTGGGGTTAAGGAAGCAAGACTCAGCTATTATATGTGGGGAACAGGGAGCAAAAGGTAGGTTATCCTACCTCTGCCTTGCTAATTCAATTCAATACATTCTCTTTATGTGTGTGCCAGTAAAACAGCAGTTTATATTGTCATATAAACTGCCTCCAATATAGACTTTCTCCCACTGCTTTGCTAGTATCTACCTTCTCTCACAATCTGCCAAGATGTAATCCCAGTAATATGTCCTCTTCTGTCCAACTTTTTCAAAAAGTAAATAATTTAGATAGGATGGATTTCTAGAATCACTAAACGACACTTGTTTGTAATTTATCCTTCTGTTGTTTTTTGTCATTAATTTTTATTATCTTTACAACTCAGTAGCAAACTGCTCCCTCTTCTCTTCCTACTCCCACCCTTACTAGTTCCTCTTGCCATTACCCTTTGCCTTCTCTGAAGAGAAAGTGAAGCCCACCACCCAGATACCACCCTGCTATAGGACATTACATTGCAGCAGGACTAAGCATATCCTCTCCCACCGATGCCTGACCAGGGAGTCCAGGTCAGGCAATGGGATCTAATGGCAGTCAAAGGAGTCAGAGACAGCTCCGGGCCTAATTTGTTAGGGTACTCACATGAAGACCAAACTGCATATTTGCAACAAATGTATAGGGGAGGACTAGATTCAGACCTTGCATGCTCTTTGACTGGTGATCCAGTCTTTCTGAGCCCCCACGGGCTGAGATTAGTAGACTATCTATGTCTACATGTTGGTTTCCTTTACCTCCCTGGCTTCCTCATTCCTATCTCTCATTCTTATAAACGACTTCCAAGCTACAACAGATATTTGTCTATCGGTTTCTGCATCTTTTTTCAAGCCCATACTCTACAAAATTGGAAAATCTAAATGAAATGGATGAATTTCTTGATAGTTAACACCTATAGAAGTTAAATCAAGATCTAGTAAACACTATAAATAGTCTTATAATTCTCAAATAGAAATAGGAAATTCTATTAGTCTTATAAATAGTCTTATAATTCTCAAATAAGAAATAGAAGAAGTCATTAAAATCTCACAACCATAAAAGCCCATGGCCAGATTGTGCTAGCATAGAGTTCTACCAAACTTTCAAAAAAGAGCTAATAATAATATTTCTCAAATTGTTCCACAAAATATGAACAGAGGAACATTGCCAAACTTATTATGATGTTACAGTCTCCCTGATACTTAAACCACACAAAGACACAACAAAGAAAATTTCAGACCAATTTCCCTCATGAACTTTAATGAAAAAATTCTCAATAAAATTCTTGTAAACTGAATCCTAGAACACATCAACAACATCATTCACTATGATCAGGTAGGCTTCATTCTGGGGATTCTAGGATGGTTCAGCATATGAAAATCCATCAACATAATTCACCATATTAAAAAATGAAAGTAAAAAATACACATGATCATCTCACTAGATGCTAAAGAAATCTTTGTTAAATCCAACACCCCTTCATTTTAAAAATCTTGGAGAGATAAGGGATACACAGTGCATATGTACATATAATCCAGGCAATGTACAACAAGCCAATAGTCAATATCCAAGTGTTCCTAGCTAATATCCCTTTCAGTAATGTGCCTCAACCTCAACCAAGGGATAGTCTTCCTCTTTGAAATTCTGTGTTCTCTCTTTCTCTCTTACTGTTTCCCTTTTATTCTGAGAAACTGTTTTCTATCAGTGTAGTGAATTGATTGTTACTTTTGGAAATTTTCTATTGGATTATCATAAATCTCCCCACGAGAGTGATGTGTTCATATTTCTCTTAAGAAAATGTTATTTTTTTGCCTTGCATCTTGTCTAGCCATAGAAAAGAAAATATATCTAGCTCTATTTTATAAGAAAATAAGGTTGTTCTCAAAAGTTGACCTTTAGGATATAGAAAAAACAAGTATTTGATGAAATATTGACAATGAAACATGTCTGTGAAGATTTTTACTCAATCACTACCATGGAGCTAGCTGTTCATTGAATAGGCCACATTTCCCTTTGTGAGTCATTGAGGATCGTTATTATTTCAATCTCTACATTTTATCTTTTTAAATATTTCTCCTACACTCAATAGGCAAATATTATGGAAAATAAGGTGTTTTCAAAGTGAAAGAAAAAGGAAAGAAAGAAAAAGAAAAGAACAAAGAGAATCAGAGTAATTGGTTAAAGCAGATGATACAGGAACCCAACCTGAACTGATACCTTCATATTTTCTCATCTTTACTGTGTTCTACCATCTAAAGGAAAAATATGTGATTATGTTGATTTAGGTGGATGGTCACTTAGTTAACACTGACAGTTGACCTCAATTTGCATAATATGTAGTTGGCTGAGAAATTTTGAGCAGCTAACCTGAAAAATATTGTCTTTAGACTCTTTGTAGCCTAGTAACCAAAATGGCACAAAGCAGCCCACAGAAAGTGCCAAGTTAATTGATACAATCCTGAGTCTGAGATTACATATAACAGGTTGTAAAAACATTTATTCATGGGTCTTTGTTGTTTTTAAAGCTCTATATAATTTAAACATTATGCTCATTAATATTTCCATCATCTGAATCCAAGCACTTTATGAAACACAATTGTATTTAGAAACTAATGAACAATGATTGAGAATTCCTAAAGGAGCAGGAAGTATAACTCATGGAAAAAATATTTATTAATAATTCTCATTTGATTTAGAACTATCTATCTACATTATGAGCAAAGGAAAAATTCTTAAGGCGTTGTGTGATATAAATTTAAGGTATAAAGGCATATATATTAAAGTAATGGAATATATTTCAGAGAGAATTTAAATTACTTTATATAGAAGTTCTTCTCTTGATATTATTGTGAACTTTGTTTGACCTCATATAAAAGAAAAATTTTACACTGAGTTACTGGCATGTCAAATTGAGCTTGATTCACAGGACAGTTGGTGATCACTACATTGACTCTGTCTTGCCGACGATGGGAAGTTAGTTTAGAAGATTTACTACCATAGATTGAATCTAGCAGTTCACCATAAACCTAATTTATCACCAGACATTACTTTATCACATAGGTCCACAAGGTAGAAAAATTATGCTGCAGGTTTCATTAATTTTTTGGCATGTGAGACAAGATTCTCAGAATGTATAGCCTCAAAATGAATGCTTTCTTGTAGGCTGATTTTATTACCCACAGCTCATGTACACATCTAACTGTCATTTTAAAACATCAGAGAGAATGTCCTAAAATCTGGAACATAGATTGCTTACATCAAAATGCTGATTTCTATTTCTGCATCATGTTTTCTAGTGATCTTAAGACATAGCAGTGCAGGACAATGAAAATAATTTTACTTGACCCTTTATGTGATAAATAACTTTAAATAACTTAATGGATATATATATATATATATATATATATATATATATATATATATATAT
>JADRCH010000076.1:5679933-5718567 GCA_019843965.1 Rhynchomys soricoides | reverse complement strand
ATATATATATATATATATATATATATATATATATATATATATATATGCAGTTCCCTTATACATAGCAATAATACATGTCTATAAAAATATTCCATGAAGACTTTTGTTCATTGCCATATTTTCACACTATATACATATCAGAATTCTAATAGTCTACCCTTCTCTCAGCAAGCAAATACTAAAGCCACAATACTGATGTTTTAAAATGCTTTTTATTCATCTAATACAGAATCTTGTTTTTTTATAAGTAAGGATTTATGCTCAGTTTTTATTATTAACATTTTTGAATTTTACAAATAAATAGGTTTCATTATGACATTTCATGCATGTGTATAATATACTTTGGTCATTTTAAGCCTCTATTACCATATCCAGCTTTCCACTCTTACTATTATCCTTATATTGCCTCAAAGCCAATCCTTACTTTCATATATCATCCCTGTTGTTTTATTTTTTCATTAATCATTATTTACATCCATATAAATGCACATACATGCATATATACATTCATCTAATCATATAAATTCTACCTGCTGAGAAAGTCTGGTGTGAACAATAAGGAAACTATAAATAACTATGTATCCTCACACAATTCAGAAAGCTAGAGAAACTATAGTGTGTTTCCATAGATGAACAATGCTCTTTGTATATTTGATACTTTAGTTAGCATCATACACACACTATATGTATATATATGTGTGTGTCTGTGTCTGTCTATCTATCTATCTATCTATCCTCACAGAGAAAATCAAAGCATCTAATGTTATCCCATTAATATGCTCATTTTTTTGTTTTTGTTAGTTAAATTTACTGTTTAGGAAAACACAATCAAGTAAAAGAAACTGATGGTTTTTACAACAATCACCATATTCCAGTAACCCAAGTTATAGCAGTAATGAACATTAGGTCCCAAATCAATTTGAGAACAAAAACCTTTATTTGACTTAAACATTCTAAACATAGTATAGCATAAAGGGAAGGTAGTGCACAACTCAATCTAGTAACCTGGAAGCAGGAACTCAAGCAGAGACCATTGAGGAATGCTTCTGGTAGCCTGCTTCCCAAGGCTTACAGAGCCTGTTTTCTCACACATTCCTGGATCACCTGCCCAAGTCTGGAACTTCTCAAAGTAAGTTGGGCTGTCCCACATCAATCATTAATCAAGAAAATGCCCAAAGTCATGCATACAAATTGATCTGATAAAGATATTTTCTCAGTTTAAGTTCCCTCTTTACAATTAAATCTGGATTGTATTGAGTTCATAAACACTCGCAAAACAAACAAATAAACAAACAAACAGAAAACAGAAACCAACGCATACCCATTGCCCAGACTGTGTACTATCAAGTACAAGTTAACCCAAGTTTAAATATTGTATGTATTTGGAGGAAATATAAAGACATAAAAGATCCATTTGGTAATTTCTAATGACTTCATAATTTACTCCCTTAGCCCTTATAAGTACCTTCTTCCCCTTTCCCCCTAGGGGATAGCATTTTATTTAATTTTATTAATTTTATTTAATCTTTATTTTTACACTCCAGATTTTATCCCCATCCTGGTCCACCCTCTGACTCTTCCACATCCCATACCTCCTCCCCACCAGGACCAGACAAAATCTACCCTGTCAGCTCAAATTACAAACCAAAGACTTATACTCATTAATTTTTTTTCTCATATGATTGTATTTCCTTTTTTTCATATTTTATTTACATTTCAAATGTAAGGCTCTCCCTTACTGTATCTTCTCGAGGAAAATCAGATTAGATTGGCCTGCATAGCCTAAAATATCTATAATTAGTGAAAACACTTCAATTCTCTACTACTTCCCTTCATACTTGATCTTAGGATTTTGTCTTACTAATAAAGGCCTGGATATTATCATTTTAAAAAATAGTTCAGTTCTGGTCAAAATCTAAATAGTGAAAAAACAAAACAAAACAAAACAACAACAACTGACAAAAACCTGACTACATCACTGTTAGCAAAGCTGCATGCAAAGTATTTAAGAAGAGGGTACTGATCACAACCCAGTTGGAGCTAGCTAAACTCCAGGGTTGAAACAGTTTCAAATATTATCAGAGAATCAAGGCCCTCAAAATTTATATCATGTATATGAAGAAATAAAAGTATTTCATGAGAAGTGTTTTGTCTTTTCCCATACTTAGTTATCATCAGACACCTTTTTTCTTACATCTCACCAACAGATAAATTTACTGTCATCAACTGCCATGATTTGTGGGTGGCTTGAATGTGCTACCTTACCTTAGTTCATAGAAACTATACTCCATTGTTATTTATAGTGGTCAGAAAAATCTCTGGGCAATGAATCCTGGTACAAGGCAATTAGGCACTGCTCTCAGAAGGGATTAATGTAGTTTTGTGGGTTACTGATTAGGTCCCTAGAGGGAAAATTATTATAAAAGACAGTTTGGCTTTTGAATGTTTCTTACTTCTTACATAACAATGTGTTCTCTTCTGAATTTATTCAAGAACACAGTGGTACCAATGTTTGAATTTTAGCATCCAAAACTGAGTTATAAAAAGTGCCTGGCCTACACATTTTATTATAGTAAAATAAATAAATATACCAATCAATATCCAACTATGATAGTTGAATAATTGATATACCAATATATAGTTAACCATATACATAGTAAACTAACTAGCATCACTTATATTTACAGAATTCTTATGTGACTAGTGTGCTTATTTGCCTTACCATGTATTCACTAATACTGACTTATTAGATACCTACTGGATGCACTAGGTGTGGACAGGTGTTACAAAGGGATCTAGAGTATTGCCATGGGCACCCACGGGGTTGTACTTAAATTCAGAGCATGGGCACATGAACAGATGATTAAAACAAATTAATAAGTACAGTAATAAAAATAATAACATGCCACAACTGGTAGGAAGAATCAATTCTCTCAGAGCTGAAAGTTTTAAAGCACATTGTTACATTTGAAAGGAAACTCTGAATCTACTTAATAAACAAAGAGGAAAGTGAAGAGAAGCATTGAAGCTGAAAGACAAAGTAAAGAAATTAAAATTCTTTTAAAAATTTCTAGATCTTGAAGATGGCTGGGACATGGAAAATCATAACCATGCTGACTGGTACCCAGGATTTCAGAGCTATAGAGTAGCAAAATTAGAAAAGTTTTATACCCCAGTCATCCCAACCATGACTTTATTATGAGAAGCAAATGAATACTTGTGATATAAGTGATTTGGTTAGTTTTATCCTTTGGGAGTGGTGAGATTGTTCGTTATTTAAGAGAACTGGCTGCCCTTGCAGAAGGACCCTGATTTAGTTCCCAGCACACACTTGGAAGATTGCAGCCATCTGTAACTTCAGTTCTAGGAGTTCTGATGCCCTCTCTAATCCATACAAGCACATGAACACATACATTAAAATAAATAAACCTAAAATAATTAAAGTATGTACTGTATGATAGAGGAGTAGGAAGCAAATTTGGAGAGCAGGTAGGGCTTTATTGAAATGGGTGCAGTTCATATAGAATTATAGAATTTGGTTGAGTTTCAGAAAGCTGAAGAGGTGGGTATTTTAGTATTTTAAACTATTCTCACCGTTTCTTGAATAGTAATTGGAAAAGGAGTTTTTAACAGATAGAGGCACTATGTGAGCATAGAAATTCAAGCTTTGATTTGCAACTCTTAAAACTTATTTCCATCTTACAGAATTCAAGTTCTTCCATTTATACATTAGCATGCTTAGACCAGTTGATCAGGGTGAGGAATGGGGTTAAGAAAAAAAGAAACAATCTAGATAGTGTTTGTGTAATTCTGCAACCTTGTATGTGTTACCTTCAGAACTCATCTTTGCCTAAATTTTAGAATTGATTTTTGAAATGGTGGGGTCTATCCTACCTCATTTTTCATGCTGTGAAGTTTCCTGTAAACCATAACTGATATCTTTCTTTCCCCATGGCACCTAATATTAGCTTCACTTGCCTAGCACTCCTTATTGTGCTGTCTTATGATTTTCTGTATCTCCTTTACTTCCTTCTTTCATTTATTTTTTCCTTTCTACTGTGTCCATCTCTCTGCTTCCTCTTTAGAATGTGAATTATTAGCAAGTCCTAGCCATTTCTTTCTTTCTTATTTATTTATTTATTTTTCATATTTTATTTACATTTCAAATGTTTCCCCCTTTCCAGATCTCCCCTTTGGAACCTCCCCATTCCCTCCCCCCTCCCCCTGCCACTATGGGGATATTCTCCAACTTTCCAACCCATCCACCCACCCACTCTCGTCTTCCCTCCTTGTCATTCTCCTATACTGGGGGATCTAACACCCTCAGGCCCAAGGGCATCTCCTTCCCCTGATGGATAAAAAGACCCTTCTCTGCCTGATTTGTGGCCAGCACCATGGGTCCCTCCATATGTATTCTTTGGTTGGTGGATCAGACTCCAGGAGTATCGGGGGTCAGGCCAGTTGCCACTGTTGCTGCCTTTCTGGGGATGCACACTCCCTCAGCTCCTTCAGTCCTTTCTTCAAGTCCTCCATCTGGGACCTCACACTCAGCCTTACTGTTGCTGCGAAATGACTCTTGGGAATTTCAAACTTTTGGTCTAATAACCACTTAACTGTGAGTACATACCATGTTCATTATTTTGTGACCATGTTACCTCGCTCAGGATGATATTTTCAAGATCCATCCATTTGTCTGAATATTTCATGAAGTCATTGTTTTTACTAGCTGAGTAATATTCCATTGTGTAAATGTACCACATTTTCTGTATCAATTCCTCTGTGGAGGAACATCTGGGTTGTTTCTAGCTTCTGGCTATGATAAATATGGCTGCTATGAACATAGTGGTACATGTGTCTTTATTACATGTTGGAGCATCTTCTGGGTATATGCCCAGGAATGGAATAGCTAGGTCCTCAGGTAGTATTATGTTCATTTTTCTGAGGGTCCGCCAAACTGATTTCCAGAGAGATTGTATCAACCTGCATTCCCACCAGCAATGGAGGAGTGTTCCTCTTTCTCCACATCCTCGCCAACATCTGCTGTCACCTGTTTTTGATCTTAGCCATTCTGACTGATATGAGGTGAAATCTCAGGATTGTTTTGATTTGCACTTCCCTGATGACTAAGGATGTTGATCATTTCCTTAGGTGCTTCTCGGCCATTCGAGTTTCCTCAGTTGAGAATTCTCTGTTTAGCTCTCTTCCCCATTTTTTGATAGGGTTATTTGGATCTCTGGAGTCTAGCTTCTTGAGTTCTTTGTATACATTGGATATTAGCCCCCTATCGGACGTAGGATTGTTAAAGATCTTTTCCCAATCTGTAGGTTGCCGTTTTGCCCTATTTACAGTGTCCTTTGCCTTACAGAAGCTTTGTAATTTTATGAGGTCCCATCTGTCAATTCTTGATCTTAGAGCACAAGCCATTGGTGTTCTGTTCAAGAACATTTCCCCTGTGCCCAAATGTTCGAGACTCTTCCCCACTTTTTCTTCTATTAGATTCAGAGGATCTGGTTTATTGTGAAGGTCCTAGATCCACTTGGACTTGAGCTTTGTACAGGGAGATAGGAATGGATCAATTCGCAATCTTCTACAAGTAGACCGCCAGTTGAACCAGCACCATTTGTTCAAGATGCTGTCTTTTGTCCACTATGTGGTTTTAGCTCCTTTGTCGATGATCAAGTGACCATAAATGTGTGGGTTCATTTCTGGGTCTTCGATTCTATTCCATTGATCTACCTGCCTGTCCCTGTACCAATACCATGCAGTTTTTGTCATTAATGCTCTGTAGTACAGCTTGAAGTCAGGGAGGCTGATTCCCCCAGATGACCTTTTATTGTTGAGGATAGTTTTTGCTATCCTGGGTTTTTTTTGTTTTTTTTTTTATTCCATATGAATTTGAGAATTGCTTTTTCTATTCTATGAAGAATTGAGTTGGGATTTTGATGTGGATAGCATTGAATCTGTATATTGCTTTTGGCAGGATGGCCATTTTAACTATGTTAATTCTGCCAATCCATGAGCATGGGAGATCTTTCCATCTTCTGAGGTCTTCTTCCATTTCTTTCTTCAGAGACTTGAAGTTCTTGTCATACAGATCTTTCACTCGTTTGGTTAGAGTCACACCAAGATATTTTATATTGTTTGTGACAATTGTGAAGGGTGCTATTTCCCTAATTTCTTAAAATCTCTGAAATTTTCACATTTATACTAATATTATCAATTACCATGTGTTTATAATGTATTATGTTTTAAATATTATTTCCTAAAATATACACTAGTAGTTTTATCGATTCATGTGACACATTATAAAGCTTGTAAAATCACATAAATTTTTAACTTATTGAGAATTTAAGGGAATGCTTGATACTATGAACTAAAGATAGTTTTAATTTTATAATACCTTTATTATATTTATTATATTCTATTTTTAAAGTATTTTTAAAATTATTTTATTTATTTACATTCCAGTCATTGCCCTGCCCTTGGTCCCCCCTCCCACAGTTTCTCATCCCATTCTTCTTCCCCTTTCCTTCTGAGAGGATGCCCCCTTCTTACCAGGTCTCCCCCTTCCTTGGGGTCTCATGTTTCTTGAGGACTGTACTGGCTGGTATTTTGCGTCAACTTGACACAAGCTGAAGTTATCATAGAGAACAGAGCTTCAGATGAGGAAATGCTTCCATGAAATCTAACTGTAAGGTATTTTCTCAATTATTGATCAAGGGGGGAGGACCCTTTTTGGTTGGTACCATCCCTGGACTGGTAGTCTTGGGTTCTATAAGAAAGCAAGCTGAGTAAACCAGTAAGAAACATCCCTCCATGACCTCTGCATCAGCTCTTTGCTTCCTGACGTGCTTAGTTCCAGTCTTTACTTCCTTTGAAGATGAACAGCAACGTAGAAGTGTAAGCTGAATAAACCCTTTCCTCCACAACTTGCTTCTTGGTCATAATGTTTTGTGCAGGAATAGAAACCCTGACTAAGACAAGGACTAAGCACTGGGGCCAGACCAGGCAGTATTCAGCTACATATGTGCCAGTGTCATTGGACCAGCCTGTTTATGCTCCTTGTTGGTGGCTCAGTCTCTGGGAACTCCCTGAGGACTGGGTTAGTTAAGACTGCTCGTCTTCCTATGGGGTCATTCTCCCTTTTAGTTTCTTCAAGGATTCTCCTAATTTAACCATAGGGGTTCCTGACTTTAGTCTAATAGTTGGGTGTAAGTATCTTCTTCTGTCCAGTCAGCTGCTGGTAGAGCCTCTCAGAGTACAGTCATGCTAGACTCCAGTCTATAAGCATATCATAGCATCAGTAATAGTGTCAGGTCTTGGTGCTGTCCCCCCTTCCATGAGATAGATCGAAAATTTGGCTGGTCATTGGACCTCTTTCCCTTCAGTCTCTTCTCCATTTTCTTCCCTGCAGTTCTTTTATGCTTTCTCTTTGTTTATTAATAAAAGTAGTAGCTATTTCAGTATTTGTATAAATACCTAGTAATATGTGACTTAGTAGACCCAAACTGTATAATTGAAGCTGTTATTTTTATAACTATATTCTGAATTAATTATTGACAACTATAGAAGGTACATCCTTATAAATGTTTAAATAAATTTATCAATTAAGGTGTAATAAAAATAAATAGTGTGTTGTAAACATTGGAGCAAAACCAAAACTATTGATGAAGAATAATGTGAATTTCCACTCTCAGGATCAGCAGCAACACAGATAAAAATGAAAGAAGGATGATGAGAATTGAGATGAAATTATGAAGGAAGTTCCCAATTGTCCCTTACTTTTTGTTTTGTTTGATTCGTTTTGGGGGAGTTTATTGTGTAGTTTAATTCATGTGTGTTTTCCTTGCATGGATGTCTCTGTATCACATGCCTTCATAATGTTCCCAGAGGCCAGAAAACACATCAGATACCCTGAATCTAGAATTACAGATAATTTTAGGGTTTCATGTGGGTTCAGGGAAGCTTCTCTGCAAGAGAAGCTGGTGCTCTTGATCATGGAGCTTTCTCTCCAACTCCCAGAAACCTGTTTTCAGAAAGATGGACTATGTGGATGGAGCTGAGAGCAAGGCCACAGTTTCAAGTTAAGCCAGAACTGTAGGAAGGAAACTCATGAAGATGCCATCAGGGAGGCTATAATCCAAACCAGTCACTCAGGCCATTTGGTGAAAAATTGGCCAGAGGAGATCCTCAGGGAAAGAGTGAGGCACTACCTATACTGCACTACTTCCTTGCTACAGAGACCACCAAAGGAAGATGCCCAGGGAGAGATAGATGCCCAAATGAACCCATGCAGACTTAGGAAAGCAGGAGCCATCTCACCTTCATCATGTCAAGGAAATGCCTAAACACAAAGGATGGACAAGAATAAGGGGACAGAGATGTGGACAGTCAGGTCTTCACAGTGCTTTTACCAGATGAGCCACCTAACTGGCCATATATTACTTATGTATTTTTGAGACAAGTTCTTTCTATTTATTCTAGCTGTACTGGAACTCCCTATGTAGATCAACTGGCTATGAAATCACAGAGATCTTCCTCTCTCTTCTTCTTTAGTATTGAGATTAAAGGTGTGTACCACCAACATGACCCATTAACCCATTTTCAACACCACTGTCTTGTTCCAGGCTGACCTCTTACTCCTAGGGTATATAGCTGTAGATGACTTTGACATATAGGTTCCACCAAGCCAAGCATATATCTTCCTCTTATGCTATTCCACACCAAGCAGTGGAATCCAAGGTGCTCTAGTATGTAACCTACATCCAGATCTGCATCAGGACACTCAGACAGGGGGCAGTTGCACTTCCTCTCTCCCAGTCAGGAAAAGCTCCAGAGGAGCCCAGTGTATATGCTGCTCTGGTGGCTGCTCATCCAGGGGTTGTTACAAAGGAGAAGGAACAATAACCATTGGCCTGCCAAGATGCTTACCAGAGACCTCCATGGGATTCTGGGAACTTTTGGAAACCTGACTGTAGTTTAACTAACATAACAGTTTGGAAAAAAAAATCTGCAGAATTCTCAATAATCAAGTGAAAATAGAAATGAAATAAAAATGTTTGAGTCATGTTTCAGACAGCCACCAAAGGCCAGGAATATACCTGAAATCCTAGCACTTTGGCAGTTGAAAAGGAGGGTTAAGAGATCAAGGTCATCTGCAGCTATATAGCCTAGGAGCAACAGGCCAGTCATGAAAACATTAGACTGAATTAAAAATAAATAAATAGAGAAAGCTTGGTGACATAGGCCTCCAATCTCAGCACTAAATAGGCAGATATTCCTTTGTTAGTTCAAGGAGAGCTAGCTGGTCCACATAGTTCCAGGAAAGCCAGAGATATTTAAAAACTTGTCTCAAAAATATATAGTTTACCTAATCTTGATTTAACTTCCATAAATAGTATCTGATTAGAAAAATTCATCCATTTCATTTAGATTCAAATTTTGTGGAGTACAAGATTGTGAAATAAGACCTGATGAATTTTTTTATTTTAAATTTCCTCAGTGTCTGTCTACCTTTTCAGTTTTGATTTTGTTAATTTGGATACTTTCTCTCTGCCTTTTTGTTAACTTAGCTAAAGGTTTGCTTATCTTGTTGATTTTCTCAAAGAATCAACTCTTGGTTTTGTTGATTCTTGATATTGTTTTTTTTTGGTTTGTTTGTTTCTCATTTATTGATTTCAATCCTATGTTTCATTACTTCCTGCAATATACTCCTCTTTGGTGGGTTTGCTTCTTTTTATTCTAGGGCTTTCAGGTGTGCTGTTAAGCTGCTAGGATGAAGGCACTTAGTTTTATGAAATTTCCTCTTAGTACTGCTTTCATTGGGTATGTTGTGACTTCATTTTCATTGATTTCTTGAAAGCCTTTAATTTCTTTTTTTATTTCTTCTTTCACTCAGTAGTCATTGAATAGAGTTGAATAGAGTTGTTCAATGTAGTGTGTACAGTAGCAAAGTTTGAGACAAAACTTTATCCAGTGATGAGCCATGTAAAATCACTCCAGGATAAATATTTTACAGGTACAAAACATGTGTCAGTCAGGACCAAGGCCACTACCTTATACAAATTGAGCAGGTAAGCATTGTGGCATGGGAAGTTTTAGCCATTAAAGAGCACAAGCACAAATAACCAAGTAGTTTAAACTTTGTGCTTATGTGACACATTGATATGTCACAAGTATGTCTTCATGTCTGAAGTAACAACTACATGGATAAGGAGAAATGGGACTTATTTTGGTCATTGCTCCCATATGTGTAGGATCTCAATAATGCCATCTGACCCTTCTTAGGTAGAAGGGAGTCACAATGCACTAAGCCACAAAACAACCATCAAAGCCACTAAAGCAAGACTCTGCAGTACTGGGACTTTTGTAGACAGGCTGAGTTAATAACATTTATAGTCAAAATGTCTAAAAACATTTATTTTATCACTCTCAGTATATATCAATTACTCTGCTAAAATGTAAGCACAGAGATATTCTGAGATACCTAACTATAATACTAATTATAAAAGCTCACAAAGAAAAACTATGTAATTATTGTAATAACATGTGAATCTAACCACTTTCAGAAATAAGAATAAATATTTACTGGAGACCTGACTACACATAAGCATATGATATAACTTTAATTGTCTTAGTTCTCATCAGGTACTTAGTTATTAAATCAACTATAAGTAAATAACAAGTCACTAAAAATGTAAAGTGATTACAGATGAACTGTCTTTGTTGATATTTTACCCTGCCACTTGTCAGCGTTACTTTGAATAGACCCTATTTTGTGAGACCGATTTTATGTTTCTTATCAAGCATTATCTTTATTATAGATATGCTTTGTACAATCACATGTTTAAAAAGAAATATTCACCTCTTTCTTTCTAAAAAAATTACTTTAGTTTTAATTACTTTTGTGTATGTGTCATTGTGTGTGTGTATGGGCATGCTTGGGAGTGTCCAGGAAACCAGAGACACTGGATCCCCTGAGCTAGAGTTACACTTAGTTGGGAGCCATTCAAAATAGATGCAGGGAGCCAAACTCAGGTCCTCCAGATGAGCAGTGAGCCTCTAAGCCGTGGAGCTGTCTTGATATATTCCTACAATTTTCACTTTCTATTTATTTATTTATTCATTATTTATTTATTGATTTATTTTTGTATTTATTATTGTGCACAGAGCCTTGTTGTATAGGCCACTTGACCTGGGACTTCTTAGGTAGTGAAGGTTTACTAATTCACAATTTTCTCACCTTAACCTTTTCTTTAGTGCTCAGATTTCAAATATGCACCAAAACATCCATTTAAGAGTCAGTTTTAAAGCTAGGAACCATCCCCTTTTCATAACACATACCAGCACAGAGTCCTGGGCTGAAGAGATACTTGAGAATAGTAAAAGAAAGCAGATACGACCTTCAGCAAAATCAGCACACATTTTGAGAACATGATACAAATTCTGAAGTAAACCGAACACCATTCACACACAATCTAATATCTTGATGTGACTTCTAATCTCAAGCTTAGTTAATTTTTGGGTTAGACATCCCATGTTGATTTTGTGCTATGTATTCTGAAAATCAAATTGTAAATTCATTAGTGCTACTCAGATTTAATTGGCAACATCTTAAGCAGTTTCCTCAAATTTAGAGGGAAAAAAAGGTTCTAAATTTTGAATATTCTGAATAGATTTGTTTGTGCAATCTAATTTATGTAAAAAACTTTAAAGCTGTTTTATTGCTAATTTTTTGTCTGGATTTTTTAAATGAGCTTGCTTCTAAAAATGTACCCTCTTAAAAAAGATTGACTATCTGTGAAAAACTGTGTGTTCTAAAGAGTATTTAATTTTTCAAAAACTCCTATAAGAATCACTAAAGATGGCAGAACATTCATGTGGAAACTTGGTGGGTCTTGTCAATTTGTCAGTCCAGAGGGAAACATGGGATTGTAAAAGTGGGTCAAGTTCCTGTACACTTACTTATATCAGCACTTAGGAAACTGCTTCCCAAATGACACCCAGCTGGACTTGGCCCAAGCACTGAGACTTAAATGACAAGTTGGTACATGGTAGTGGACATCTTGCACCTACATTTGGCTCATGTTTCGTCCATGAGTACATTATCACTTCAATTCTGTTTTCAAAGTTCTGAAGTCAGTCTCAGGCCACAGTTCTTCACTTCTACACGGTAGTTGTGTGGGCTGTTTGACAAGTCCATGGGCAGAAAATCTCTACTAAATTACATAAGAAATGATAAAGAGTGTGCAAAGAATAAAAATGTAGCTTACTTTTCTCTTGTCTTATTTCAGGCAATGGAAAGGATTACAGTAAGGATCTGTGCATGAGCATTGACTTCTGCTTCTATGGCATATGTGTTTCAAGTTGTCCCACAGAGGACACCTGGAACCATTTGAAGGACTGAGCCCTGTGCATGTGCTAATTTTCTTTCCAAAACTACCAGTAAAATATAATGTTGAAATTAACAGCAAATATAAAAGAACATGAGAACAACTAGAACAATATACTGAACCAAACATATTTTTGTTGTCTCTCCAAATATATCACCGTAGTAAAAACATTGTCAAATACAGCATATAGTACAGTTGAAATCTTTTCTTCTTTATTGCCAGAGCTTTTAGCTTTCTGTCTAAAGTCACCAGTTACTACATTTATTTAACAAATCCACATTCCAGCATAGATACTATTACATATAGCACAGTTATAAGCTAAATAACAAGTTACTAAGTGGCTGTGAGTGGTGAATTATTCAGGATTCTCTACAGCAACAGAACCAAATAGGATACATATTTATTGCACAGTTTATTAGGTTAGCTTTAAAAGGGTAATGACAGAAGACTCACAACTGAGAGACAAAAATGCAGTAGTCTTTGAGGCTGGGTGACTCAGCAATGAGAGTAACTCCAGAGTGGCTATTCATTGCTGAAAGATGGTACATGACAACCAGTATTTTCACAGTCTGGAAGGCTGGATGTCTCAGCATTACTGACTTCATACTAGAAACCAGACACTTCTGAGAGAGTTATTGGTCCCTAGTTCACTATGAAGGCTTCAACGTTCTGATTCTGACATCAGATATCAACAAGGCCATCAGTAGCAACAGTGAGAGTGTAAGTTAACTTGGTGACAAGAGGAAAGATCATGCCAGACCTTTCATTTCATTTTATTTTTTAATCTGATAATAGAAGGTGACACAGAATGGGTAGGTCTTTTTAACACCATTAAAGGCCATCAGAACAGATCTTGAGTGGTGAGGCACCCTGCACAGGAATTTTAAATTTGTGGCAAGTTTTTATTGAAAGCAACCACAGTAAGTGGATAGGCCAGATGTGTTTTGCAAAGGGTTGATTCATAAATCGGGTTGGAGAGAAGAGCTTGGCATGTGAGTCCATCAATTCACTTCAAATAACAGGTCACAAAAATGTTACAAGTTGTGTCCTTATGGAATTTAGTGTTTGTGGACCATGCTAAACAACATGGAATGGAAATAATATATATGCATATATTCATAGTAAGAATCCCTTCATTATAATCACATAGCATATGGAAGATGGGCAAGCATTTTCATAATGACTTTTACCCAATTTCTTACCAGTACATCATGACCCCATGTGAGGTCACCTAACTGAATGTGTAAAATGCAAATGTTTGTGTTTATGAGTAAACGTTCAAAACCAAAGACATGGTGAACCTGAGCTGTTTCTGAGATGCTTGTTAACATGGCAACTCAATACTTCACTGAAGCCTTCTTTCTGACCACACATGGTCACTTTTCAAAATAAATTCTGTTGAGACACACCACCAGTCAACACAGCACAAAGCAGCTCCATTCATTTCCTATATGATTACACACTAGGATTGTGATGCCTTAACTGTACATAAATGTTTTCTCTTTTCACAGAAACATAATGCTTTAAGTGTGGGAAACAAGAATGTTTAATATTTTCTAATCACCACTCCTACATGTAAGCAATAAATTAACATTTCTTTGAATTGTACTGTTTTACAATGACTTAAAACAATACTGTTTGTGTTCCTGACATGGATTTCATAAAATTCTCCAAAACAATTTTGGTTTAAAGTACAATAGAGTTTTCAATATTGTGTGTGTATGTATTGCTATGCATTTGTATGCATGGGTATCTAGATGGGTGCTACAGACACACGTGTAGGTGAGCATGCACATATATACTGTGTATATAAAGCCCAGTAGTTGACATTGAGAATTCATCAAACACTCTCCCACATTATTTTAAGACATGGTTTTCTATTGAAACCATAGAATACCAACTCATGTAGTCTGGCTGGTCTACAAGCTCCTGGGATCATTCTGTTTTCTCCACCTCAGCATTAGGATTGGGATTGCAGGTGCAGAATGCTCTAATGGCATTCTGGGTTAGAACTCTTTCCTCATGCTTGAGGAATAAACACTTTACTGGCACAGCTAGCTCCTCAGTGCCTCCAATGGATATCTGAAATGCTCTTAAATTCTGCTGCTGCTTTGGACTACATTTTTTTTTTAAATAGAAAATTTGTATCATTGATATTTACAAAGTCAAAACACACATAAACCTCCAAGAACATTGAAGATTCTCTATGCTCTGCAGTATCAACCGTTTAGTCAATGTTTATTCAAAAACAAGAAAATATCCCATTATGATGCAAAATTGCTTTGTCTTCAATACATTGCAAAATTTTATGTATACATAATTGTTTCAAAATAAGTAGCTTGTGATTCATTATCAGTAACTACTTGATTAGTATTTCTAATTTATATGTTGATATATGTAGGGTCACCTAAAAATGTCTCAGGCAAAGGAGTTTGAGAGTAGATAAAGATTAGGAAACCTTGATTTAGTGTGTTTCCAAATCAGATACATTAAATTTTGTCCTATCCATTGAGGCCAATTATATAAAATAAATATCAAACAAGGTTATATTGGTAGATATGGAGTAAAAATATTTTACAATTTTATCATTTTCACACCCATGTGAACAGCAAAATCAATTTTTGTATCTGATGTGAATTCATTTTGATTTCATTCATTCATTCTTCCATTATGTGATTAAAATTCATATGAATTGTACAAGAATTCATATGCATATCAAGTTTGTTGTAATAGACAGAGAAATCATCCTGCATGATGATTATTAAGCACTGTTTCAGGAAAGAACCATCACTTTCATTTTAGGGGGGTGTTCAGCATCTAATGTATTCTAAGAGTAGTGGAGTGAATTTTCTTTCCTTTTAGAAGCTGTTTGAAGTGTGACTTGTTCCAAGTGTTTTTGTGGTAAACCATTAGTGATGGAAGTCCCATTCAACTCATACCTGTGTACACCACCAAATAGACTTTTCAGAGCACTGGACTTTTAAAAAATCGAGCATAATTTATAAATCATCCTTTTTCACTACCCCTTTTCATTGAATTCTGTGACCATGAGAATATAAAACCATTTTAAAGAATGTTTAGTAACTCATTTCATTTAAGGCATTAATATTTTCATGTCTGTAAGCTTTTGTTTTTTATTAGTTTCTTCAAATAAATTGAAATGAGCAAAACAACAAATAAAAATGATAATAAATATAAGTAAGGTAAGCAATAATAATGAGAAGGAACTCTCCATAGTATTTTAATGTAGTGATAAGCAAATTGACATGTGAACACTGGCCAAGAAGTAAGATGACAACATTGTGAGGCCTCAACTGTGAGAGCCAGAGCCAGTCATGTCACCTGGATTTCTGCTGATTCCTTTCTTTAAAATAGAAGATACTGAGCACCTGTCTAAATGCACGTGAATGCTTTGAGAAACCACACAAGCAAGTTTATTAAGCTCACTAGGATGTATTATTCATGTTTTAAAGACATCACTTGTTTTGAAAATAAAGAGAGGCAAGTTTCAGGAAGACACTAACATCAGCTTCTTTGTCCAGAGAGCTTTATCAGTGTTTGGTGGCTAGAAGCCACAGAGCAGGTCTCTGTGGAGGAGTTGTCATCATGTAGATCATGATGGGTCCCTAATGAAGGGCTTCTGACTATTCCTTTTTCAGGAAGGAGGTGAAAAACTTCAGACTATGTGTCTGAAGTGCCAAGTTGGCTGCAGGCACTAAGAAAGGGACAAGCTAAGACCACAAACTCATGGTGCAGCTGCAAGATAAAGGGACTGGGCTTGCTTTTCCATGCATGTCTCTATGTTCTAGTGTTTTTCTATTTTCTTCCCATTTCAGGGAAGAGCATCAGCAGGAGATAATGTCCTAATTCTTGGGAGTAGGAAGTAAAGGCATTCAGAGATCCTGTATTCTAAGGACTCTGGTCCCTGACTATTCATTTTTCAGTCTCTCCATCTGTACTGTTTCCATTGACTCCAGCAGAGCACCTTGTACATGCTTGTTCTCAGCCCCATTCTACTTCATTCAAAATCTGTTGACTTGCAGTGACTTCTGAGCATCGTGGAAGTGATAGTGTCTCCGCTGCAGGACACACTGAGCATGGTTACCCTCATAAAATCCTCCCAAGGGCCAATTAATGTTTTAATCAAGATTAAGATTTTTAAATATGCTTGCTAGTTCTTCTCTTCTCATGAAATTCTTAAACCTTATTGAATATTGAGGGGATGCAGACAGTTTATCACTCATCTAGTACTCAGGGCTGAAATATTGAATTGTTTTAAACAAGGAGGAAGGCCAAAACCCAGAGATGTTTGCAAGCTACAAATTGTCAAGATGTAAAACTCATGAACATAGAAACAGTCTGTGTTTTTTTTAAACAAAAAAAAGTTATCAGATAAAAAATAACATTAAAAATTCTCCCGTATCTCTTTCAGTATTAGCGAAAGAGATGAAGTGCTGTGTTGTTGTTGTTTTATGTTTGTTTATTTTTTTATTGTTTCATTGTTTGCTTTATTTTGGTAAGGACTTGGCTTCTATGGTTTTCTGAAATCCATGTGAATTAAAAGTTTAAAATTACTGTGCTTAAGAGAACTCTAAAACAAGAATGCCTCTAATCTGCGAACCCCATTTGCCCAAGTAGGTATCTTCCTGGAATTTTGGGAATGGTTATTTTAATTGACTGGTCATACACAATTTTAACAAAACCATTGTTCACATAAAATAACAAAGCAAGTTTTTTTTTTCCTACTTCTGTAAGAAACTTGCTTGCCCCTTACTGCATGTAGGAAGGGTGTATCCTTGACTGCATGTAGGTGGGATGTGTACCTGATTGTGCAGGCAAGAAGTACATCAGGATGTTTGCTTGCCCATGTCTTCACAAAGGTAGGCATTACATAGCCTTGTGAGTTTTGCCCTTATTTTCATTTTTATTGGTTATTTTATTTGTTTACATTTCAAATGTTATCTTCCTTGCCAGTTTTCCCTCCACATGCCCTCTATCCCCTCCTCCCTTCCCCCTAAATCCATGAGGGTACTTTCCCCCCACCCACCTACTTCTGTCTCAGCAGCCTAGCTTTCTCCTATCCTGGATCCCCACACCTCCACAGGACCAAGCAGCTCCCCTCCCAGTGATGCCAGTTAAGGCTATCCTTGCTACATATCCAGCTGGAGCAGTGTGTATCCCCTGTGTGCTCTTTGCTTGGTGGTTTAGACCCTAGGAGCTTTGGGAGTTCTGGTTGGCTGATATTGTTGTTCTTTATATGAGGCTGCAAACCTCCTTAGCTCCTACAGTCCTTGCCCTAAATTTCTCATTGGGATCTCCAAGCTCAGTCCAATGTTTGGCTGTGTACATCCACATCTGTATAGGTCTGGTTCTGGCAGAGCTTCTCAGGGAAAGGCTATATTAGGCTCCTGTCAGCAAGCATTTCTTGTTGTCCACAATAGTGTCTGGGTTTGGTGTCAGCCTATGAGATGGATCCCCATGTGGGGCAGTCTCTGGATGGCCTTTACTTCAGTTTCTGCTCAACAATTTGTCCCTACATTTCCTTTTGACAGGAAGAATTCCAGATTAATATTTTTGAAGTGGGTGGCCCCATCTCTCAACTGGGTGCCGTGCCTACTCACTTGATATGATCTCTACAGGTTCTATCTCCCCTTTGTTGGCTATTTCAGCTAATGTCCTTCCTATTGGGTCCTGGGAACCTCTTGTGTCCCTGACATCTGGGACTTTCTAGTGGCTACCTCCAGTTCCCCCTCCTCCACTGCTACACACCTTCTTTTAAAACCTTCCCCTCTGTACTTCTCCCCCATCTCCTTCTGTATCTGAACTGGCCCTCCTTTTCCCTCCCTCTCCTGTCTTCCTCCCAGATCCCTCTCTCCCTCTACTTCCACTTCCCAGAAATCATTCTATTCCCCTTCTAAGTAGTACTGTAGCATCCACACTTTGGTGTGATCTTCTTTCTGCTTGGGTTTCATATGGTCTGTGAGTTGTACCATGGGTATTCTGAGCTTCTTTTTTGGCTAATATCAACTTATCAGTGAGTACATACCATGTGTGTTCTTTTGTGACTGGGTTACCTCACTCAGGATGATCCCCAGACTAATGAGAATATTTTGTGAGTGTTCATGGGTATAGTCCTGGTGCAATGAATACCTGGCACCTGTATATGATCTTTTTATTAAAATTTATTCATGGTCAGAATGGTGAATCTTTGAATGGCCCTAGACCCATTATAAAGCATACATTGATAATGCTCTCTTTTTCACATTTTTTTTTTTTTTTTGGTTTTTCCAGACAGGAATTTTAGCCCTGGCTGTTCTAGAAATCACTCTGTAGATCAGGCTGGCCTCGAATTCAGAAAGCTGCCAGTCTCTGCCTCTCGAGTGCTGGGATTAAAGGCATGCACCACCACTGCCTGGTCAGTTCTCTTTTCCATTTCTAAATATTATAATAGATAATACTTGCCAACATTCTCTGATAAAGAGTTGTGCATTATCCAAAGAAGATAGGATACTTTTATTTAGAGCCCTTCAAGAGTTAAAATAAATTTAACATATATGGTAACACTGATAAATCAGTGATTAGAATTTAAATTATTTAATTTATACCTATGATCATAAGGTGGATTGTTTTATTTTTCAACACTAATAATGACTTTCTCCATACTGTTTCCAGGTCATACATATGCAGATAGTATATACATTTATTATATCTACTCTGTTTCACTAAAGAAACCTTAATAATATACTTAACCCATTTAATGCCATTGAAAAACACATTTTCTTAACATTATATACTGACTCTTCATTACATGTTAAATTATTTCTAGTCCATCTACAGTTCCATCATAAAGTCCAACAAACAGTTCACTTTCCACTTCTTTATACTCTACTGTCTGTCAATATCACTTGAAACTCATGGGAGTCAAGAAGTAGAAGAATCTGGAATTCCAGGCAAGGGTTCTCATGCTCTGCTCCTGTTTCTAATATGGGTTGGCAACATTTCTATTACCATTACTACAGATCTGGCTAACTGTGTATATATCTGTCTCTGTATAGCTCTTCAAATTCATTGCCATTTCTATCTGGGCAAGGTAATCTCTACTGCAAAGATAGAGATTGAGTGAACTTGCCATACCCAAAGTTACATACAATAAATAAGGCAGGAGATATATTTTAACCATGTTCATATATGTATCAACATTTCTTGTTTCCTTACTTTTCTATCCCTAATCCTCTTTTATATTACAAATGGTGAGTTTTACTTCCATATCATTTCTTCCATCAAATTCCATACATGTGAGAGTATGACATAGTAAACATTTTAAGAGTCATATTTCTAAGATTCGGCATTATCTACAGTTTGATCCATTTTATTATAAATGGAATAACTATTATTTGTGATTCCATATAACTCTATTGTATATGTATATATAAAATTTTTGTGTCTCTTTTAATTTAATACTAAAATAAGGCATCTTAATTACCATAATTCATCTCTGAGCTTACACATGTGAAAACTAAAGTTCCTCTAAATGCTCTACCTGTATTAAACAGTCTAAAAGAATGAGTAAGTACCTGGATGAGTGAGTGGCTGGAATGGCGGGATTATGGGGAGGTTATAATGCTCTGTCTTAAACTACCTTGCATCCTTAAAAAACAATTTATCACCTATCTATATATGTGATCTATCATCTTCATATCTATTACTGAAATTATTTTGTGATGTTCAAAACTGTCCCTAGCCTCTATCAGCCTAAGACTATGAATGCTATTAAGTAGTATCTGAGTCCTATGATAGATGTTTGCTCAATTTGCTTTAACCTATATATCTGATATTTCACCAGTATATTTGAAATGTTGCTTAATTTATCAATGTTCTTTGTACTATCAAGCAACCTCCTTAAACTCTCACCACATTAGCATGTGATATTTAACAAAAGCTACCCTCATGATCTCTGGCCATGGTTACTCAGTATTTGGTCAAAAATTAACTTTCTCTCATTTCCTTTATCTGGAAGATCTGTTTCTATGCCATCAGAGGTGTCTGGTTATGGAGCAGTGTCCAGTGCAATCTGATCCTAACAATAGTCCTGCATCTTATGCTGCTGAAAGAGAAACATACAGAAGGAAACAATTAGGTCAACAAGAAAGCAGGACGCTAAGGAACAGGCTGAAGCCGGCAGCTTTGGCCCTGTCCTTGATAGCACGGAGCTTATATCTTTGATCTCCACATTACCCTCTCCTCAGGGCCTTGCTGGGATAGATACATTGAGGAAAGTGATGTGTGTTTCTCAGAAGTCCATTTCCCCAGTATTCTGCCTTTTATAAGTAGATGCATGGCATACAATTGTTTGTAGGGGCTTAATCACCACTAAAATTGAAATGTTTACTAGGGAATTTTTTTCTTTTATTGGATATTTTCTTTATTTACATTTCAAATATTATCTCTTTTCCCAGTTTACCCTCCAGAAAACCCTTATACTATTCCCCTCCCCCTGCTTCTATGAGGGTGTTCCCCCACCCATCTACCCACTCCTACCTCCCACCCTGGCATTCCCCTAAACTTGGTCCCATTAAGCCTTCATGGGACCAAGGGAAAATTCTAAAAAATTCTCTGCGCATGTTCCTTTTGCAAATTATGGTTCTCTAGAGTAGCAGAACTAATCAAATGAATAGGTATCAACAACAGACCCATTGCACTGACTTACAAGGTATATTTTGCGTAGTCCAAAATCATACCGATGGGACTGAGGACTAAGAAGGAAAGAACAATGCACTTTACAAAGCTGGTTGACTTAGCAGCTCTAATTTGGCACTGAAGACCAGGAGTGCTTATGAAGAGCAACTTATGTTCATTCTACACCAGAAAAGAGAAGAACCTCACTTCTGATATCAGCAGATATTTTCAGCAGCAGCAACAAAATAGATTTGCTCACTGTCAGGAGCCAAAGACCAGTCAGCAGAAAAACAAGAGTATGTTTTCTCATCTCCTTGTATTTGGCTACTACCAAACAAACATCTCCTTTTGGGAATGGTCCTTCTGATTCGGTTAATATTTCTAGCAAGGGCACATATAAATTGAGATTCATGCTTTTGTTGTAAGCACTTTATCTGTGGAGTTCTCTTGTTAGTCCATAGAATGGTTGGGAAGGATTTTTTGATTTTGGTTGGTTGATTGCTTGCATTTGTTTTTGTATTTTTTATTTTTTTTGTTTGTTTGCTTTTGTTTTGCTTTATTCTCATAGCTATATTTGCTTTTATTATGTGTGTGTGTGGATACATATGTTTCACTGCCTACATGTGAAGATCAGGAGATCAGAGGATAAATTGGGGTGAATTTTGTCCTACCTTTAGATTCATGAGGATTGAAATCACATTATCAGGCATACATCAGGTGTTATAACTCACTGAACCATTCCACTAGCCACATCGTAAGCATTTTAAGAGAATTTATAAAATAAAAAGCATCTTCATTGATTAATTCTTATTTTCTTTAATATATATATATAATATTCAAAAATATGAGTTTATATTTTAGTTACTAAAAGCTCCCCCCATATACTACAAATGGCAAGTATTTTTTATCTTTATGTGTGAATTCTTACATTGTTTTACTTATTTATGTATTTTTATTTACTTTTTATTTGTTGTGATATACAAAGATGCTTTCAACAGATGTGATCAGCTATTCAATATAAAACCAGGAAAGACAGTCTATGTCAGCTCAGGTTTCAAACCTATTGTCAGTGTGAGTCTTTTTTGTATGATAGCCATGTGGCCCTGATTAGTTTTGATGAAATCACAGTTGTCAACCATCCACAGACCATATGCTGTTGTGAGAAGAGTTATATTCAATTGCCAATGACCATCTGGAATACTGCTTACTAAGCAGTTTGAAGACCACTCAGTTACACAGGTGAAAGCCAATAGCTACTGGTAGAAGATCTATAACTTCTACATGAAAAAAACATAGGTATGACCTTAGCAATTAAGGATTATGATAATATTCATAAAGGGACATTGTTCTCTTAGGACATATGTTATAATCACACAGAGTTAAAATTTTCAAGTTATCTGTTTCTGACACCAAGTATATTTTATCTGGTATATATTCATAAACTAATGGCTAATATCAATGCTTACCAAAAGTCTGACTTATAAAGGCATATTTAAAATACAGGTTTGCCTTCTAAAATTGTTATTTAATAGGCTCCACCAACAATGAATGTACAGTAATATATTTAATAAAGTTAGGAAAATCAATACTAGAAAGTCACCTCAATATTCAACCTCCAATTTGGTTTGAATGTGAAAAGAATCCACAGGCTCATCTGATTTAAATACTTTGTGGTCAGCTGGTAACATTTTGGAACATTCATGCATGGCTGCTGGATGTCAAGAACTTATGAGTGGGCATTTAAGGGTTACAACCTGGTCCTCCTGGTCCTGCTCTTGGCTTCTTCATCCTGCCATAATGAAGTAAGGGCTGCCATACATCCCTATATCATAGAAATACTTATGAATTAGGCTGGAATTCCTAGGAGCCATAAGCAAAATCATTTCTTTTATCCTTCAGCTTGAATATGAACACAGTTGCAATAAGAAATGAACAGAAAAAAAATATTTTTTTCTTCTTTTTTAGTGATTTATTTCTTCCAATAATTCCTTCACTGTGTGCTCCTTAGGCTTTGAACTTGCTTCCAGGGTTACTGCAAAGTTGTATACAGGGTAATTCCTCCCAGAATGTTGTAAGCAGAACCTTTGAGTCATATTTGTGGGAGTTTGGATACCAGAATGATGACAGAAATGTGGAAGTAAAGATTTTGCCTGTGAAATTCCAGAGTACAGTCTCATTTAGAAATTGGACTAAAATCCATTTGTACTATATTCTGACCAAGAATGTGGTTACAATAGCTCCATGTCTTGACAATTTGCCTAAGGCTGAATTCAGAAGTAACGGATTACTTTATTTTTTGAAGAAAGATTCAAGACAGTGGTTCTCAACTTTCCTAATGCTGTGACTCTTTAACCCAATCATTCATGTTGTGGTAAATTCTAAGCACAGAATTATTTTCACTGCTACTTCTTAAGTATAATTTTGCTACTGTTATGAATCATAGTCCTATTGTCTGTGGTTTAGGATAGTCTTAGTAACCCCTGTGAAAGCATGGTTTAACTCCCAAAGGGGTCATGACTTTCAGGACCAGTGATTTAAAACAGTGTAGCATGGAGATTGTGGAATAGTGATTACTCCTTGCTTTCAGATAGATTTTCAGTTAACGAGAACATATAGCAGAGAAAGAGTGGGAAATTATGAGAGTTTAACAAGGAAAGGATCACAAATACTTATATGAAAGGCTGGACAACATGGAAGGTGCTTTGAAGACCAGAACCTACAAACTGAAGGATTCCTTGTCTTAAATTCATTTGCACTTGAAAAACTTCCATTTGGAAATTATGCTGCTGCTATAGGGGTACCTCCTCAGAATCACTTCTCTTAGGTTCAGCTACATGGGCACACAAAGGCTGGCACAGCCATTAGTCAAATAAGGCCAGCTAGACCTTGTGCAGGCAGAGGAACATGCATCTTTGCAGTGTGAGTATTGGAGGGACACAGAAGGCAAAAGGAGTGTTATCACTGAAGCTTCCACCAGGCATTCAAAGAACGGTTTTAGAGGAAATGTGTAGTAGGTTCAGATTTCCTGTACATGCCCCTGATTGTGTGTGTGTAACTATGAAGATGAAGCTGGAGTTAGAGTGTATTGTTAGAAAGATTGCTAGAAATGCCAAGAATAAGTGTCTGTCAACAGAAGAAATTTTCAGTACTGAAATTTTTGCCAAACAAACAGATATCCCAAGTTTGTTTCAAACATCAGGTCAGTAGAAACAGAACTGTCCAACTTTGTTAGAATCCAGATGATGTAATGTGATTCCTACAGTTGGATATAGAGCTACAGCATTGGATGCCCAGCCTGCTGCCACTGACCCTACTTCCTTCTTGGTTGTAATCTTATTTTCTTATGATATCTTTTTGCTGTGACCCCACCCCTCTTCCTCTCATTTGCCATGAGAATATGCACTGTGCATCATTGTATCTTAGGAAGAAAGTATAGATGTAAATAATTAGATTTTTATTTTACAAGGGCTAATAGCAGAAAACTTGCAGCTCGGAAGAGGTTTTTGATTATTCAACACTGAAGAAGGAGCAAGCACAATTCAGTGATTCTAACATAAGCTTGTGCCATTTTCAAAGGTAAAATACTAACAATGGAAGTTATGTTATAGGTACAAGTCATGTGTATCTCATAGTAAAATCATACAGAATGCTATATAGAATACCATGAAAGGCATTTGGGCTTTAGGGAAGATATGTGCAAGAAAATTCAAAGCAAGTAAACCAATGTTGTTGCCACTATAAATAAAAACCAGACTATTCAAAACACTGAAGTCACTTGATTAAAGGAAAAGTTATTTGTACAAAAACATACAATTTCATTCAGAATTATTTTACAATTAGGTAATTATGGCATTAAAACATAGGACAGTCGATTTTAGCAATGACAAAAAATAAAACCTTCAAAGTTTTTATCTATAATGTGAGTGGAAGTATACACAGGGATCTCCTAAAGTAAAGTGGATTTGGCATAGAGTTGTATCCATACAAGATACAATGGGATGACCTACATTCAAAACATTTATATTTTGATTACTTTGGTATTTATAATTGTGTGTATATGTATAAATATACTATCCCATATGTATATATGTGTCTATGTGCTTGCATATTTGAATATGCACCTTAAATAAGTTTAGATGATGATGAAAACTTCAAGTATAAATAAGAAATTGTACATGAATTATGATGGCAATCACGTATATAGCGTGTGTTTTAATATATTTTAGAATAATTGAGTCAGGCTGCTATTAGTTTAATTAAATTTTTTACACCTTCTTGATTAGGCTGCCGGTTTAATGACATCTTCCACACTTTGAGCTGTGAAGTGTGGCTCATTTTAAAGTTCTGTAATGAGAAGGAAAATGTACATCTGATGAACATCTCTCAGCAGATTAAATACAATTTTTAGATTTTACTTGTGGGAAAACTGAACAATCCAAAGGCGATTAGAATTTTTGTCTAAAACAAGTTTCCTATGAGTCAGATGTAACTGACCATAAAATGAGAATAACTCTTTAAATAGATGGTATGCTATGTGTTTCTTCCTAGTGGTTGAAGAGAAATGTAGCATTTCAAAGATAATAGGAAACAGAAAAAAATGAGAGGGAATGGAGAACATTTTACTAAATCACAATCATAACTGAGCAAAGATGGAGGAATTTGTGCTATGGTAACTTTGTTGTCAAATACATTTAGAGCATATTTCATTTAATATAGTAGACCATGTACAAGACTTGGGGGAAAGCATGACTGTACTTTATTCAGTATGAAATTACTTCAGCAATTTCATGAAGCAAGTATTTAATGAGCTGACAGTAAGCTGCCTGCAAGCTCAGCAGCCATTCTTTATTTACTAGTAAATGATCAGTGGCCTTTGGAGTTGGCTTTATTTATAGTATGCACATCTGAAGACTCAACGACATGCTTCTCTTTATACTGTTGAGAATTACATGAGCTACTATATAAAACAATATGACCTTTGTATATGTACCCTATTTCCATTATACTAAAGAAGATGAAGAATTCATTGTACTTCTATATTTGAACTTGGAATGTAGGACCAAAATACCATAATTCAGAAAAATATCTTTTATTTTGCCTTAAGGTGATCCTGCAAAGATCATTCACACAATGGTGAAAAGGGAATTATTTGATAAGCAGGATCAGCATGCTATGCAGAGCTAATAAAATAGTGGTATCTCTTACATTTTAACTTTTTTCAGTGTTTTTAATGGAAAACATATCATTAAATATTTATTATATAAATAATACTAATGATTGTTACCTACATTATAAATTCACTGACTATAGATAGCAAACCCTTTGGCTTACTCATGGTTCCTCTGCATAGACCTATGTCATGATTCCCTCATCTGTTAACCTTCTTTGCTTGTGTAAGAGAAGCATAGGAAACAGATGAGTGAGTGCCAGTGTCCACAGAGACTCTCTTCACTGACTGCTAATGGGCTATTTCTTGTATAAATGTGTTCTTCCCTACTGCTCATGTTAAAATGATGACAGAAAATTTCTGTGATGAATCACTGCCATGGGAACCCATTTGTGAGTACCACTGCTGGTGTGGGAAGTAGAGTACTAAACACTTAACTAAGAGTATAATAATAACCTTATGGTGCCTAGAAGAGACAAAAGGAGAGACTTATTTACAACTATTTTTATTTAGATATTCTATTACATGGAGTTAATTAATTAATTAACTATCCGTGGTGGACTCAGTTTAATAAGTATTGTACTTACTACTTTCCTATAAGTCAACAGATTACCCTCCATAATGTCCAAAAATTTAACAATATTGTGATCAACTAAAATAATCAGATTTAAGTATATGTGTTTATGTGAGCATGTACATGCATACCATAATGTTCTTATGGGAATTAGAGAATAAATTTCTGGTCTTGGTTCCCTTCTTCTACCATGTGGGTCCTGCCTTTCCCTTTTTAGGCTAACATGGTGGGACAATGATCAATTTTGTAAACATTTCAAGTCACCAGGATGAATGCATAGGATTCCTAGCCTTAAGTCTGATCTTCAGTGAAGGAAGCCAAAGTCAGAAATTAAGATCAATAAGCTAACATTGAAAAAGGATGTTATTAATACAACTAAGGCAATAAATTAGGTTTCATCTTTGGCTTTTATCCTAGGAATAAAATAAGTACATTTTGAGAACAGGCACTGTACAGACCATCACTGAGACCTTTGTTAAATTTCCTGTTAGCTCCACTTCTTGAGAAGCACTGGTAATGTTCCATTTATTAGCAGTTATAGCAATGTTGCCTGGCTTCTTCTATGTAAATCCTGACTGTACTCAAAATAACAGCCAACATCTTCTTATATTGTCTTTGCAGTGGGAAACACAGCATGTACTCTACTAGACCACTGTGGAGACATGTATATACAATTAATTGCTTAACACAATTCTTGATACAAAACAGTCTTCTAAAAACTTCTGTCTCTGATTGCCTTCATTATCTCTTCCCCCTCTTCCTGATTTTGTCATTAATGTCAACAGAACTTTTTCATTTTTACTATTAAAACAAGAAATGTAAAAGTAAATGCAAAGGTGTTGAAAATAAAACTTTATTATCTGTCTATAATCAAGAAATCACTGTGTAAAATCTGTATACACTGCATTAGATGAACTGAAATGCCATAGACTGCCTGACAATAAAGCTTTTACAAATAAGTAAGTAGGATTAAAACAGAACCCTGTAGTTTAAATAAAATGCCCTGAACATTTATTGAACAAATGCCCTTAAAATAAATGAACAAATGACTTTCCCTAAAGAAGCATCATGTTTGATGGAATGATAATGATGCCTGAGAACTGTGGAGATGAGGGACAGATGAACTTTCAGCTTTCCAATGTGGTTCTTCCATCAGTAATTTATGTGATAAAAATTCTTTGTGATCAGTCTAAACTATGTTTTTGGATTATTGAAACAAATTATTAAACATATGTGCTCACATTCAATATTATTACCAATACATGTCTAACACAGGATACATTCTTTCTCAGTATTTTAATGATAATAAAAAGTCATTGTAATTATCTAGGACATAAACAAACAACTTTTGCATTGGTACATTGGTTATTTTATACAATGATCTCTGTATTATTTTGTGTCTGCATATATGTTTCCTATGTCTGTGGTTGCATTCATCTATGCTTGTACTCATGAAGGCCATGGGTGAACATCATTTATTGTCTTTTTGTATTATGATTTATACCATTTATTTGAAAAGCAGGAAAAATATATATTGTGGATATATTGGTAAGAACAAAAAACAACTTCAAGCCTACAGCTGCAAAATCCATCTTTGGCATCATGACATGATGTTTAGGCATTTTTTCAATGTATTCAGTAGCATAAATTAGTTATCCATAATAATGTTCAATTGTATTTTTCATACCTGTGTACCTGTGTTTCTGTCTGCAATCATGTCCAAACTGATTGAGTCACACATCAACATAAATGACACAAGAACAGATGTGAAGATGGCTGTAAAGATCGGGATTAGCAGCAGTTAGAAGGGGACTGGGTAATTAATTTGGGGAATATAATCAATTTTCATCTTTGAGAAATGGTCTTTCATGGAATCTGGAGCTCACCGTTTTGGCTAGACTGGCTGGCAGCAAGCATCCATCACAATACCACAGTACAGATACTGGCCACCGTGTCTGGCTTAGCTTCCATTCTGGGAATTGAAACTTAGGCTCTAGCTCTCATTCATCCTAGTATTTTGTTTCAGCTTTCTCATTGACTTTGAATACAGAAATATGTTTCCTATCTGTGTCCTGTTCAAAAGCTTTTTAGTTGATGTGAATTTGGTAAGAACTAAAAAAGTGCCTGCTAGAAGACTAAACATTGATAAAAGCTACATAATCAGGAGATAGGATGGTAACCCCAGCAATTGAGTTCACGAGAACCAAGTAACAAAGGGCTTGAAGAGAACTGTGGTTGGTAAGAATCTCACAGATATTGAGGTCCAAGAAACAGGTATTAGAATTTCAACATATAAGTCATGTGTGATATATACACTACTGATTAGTTACTTTATAAATTGCTAGGTTGTTGTTACACCCCAGTAGATGTTAAACTATAGCATTTTTCCCTTCCTAGACAATTTTCCCACTACAAAGGACTAAGATAGCACACATAGCATAGCTTACTGTCATCCTTGAGTTCCTACACAAGTCCACATATAAGCCTCAGTATAAGGCACTTCTTGAGAAATTCACAATGAGGGAAGCCACGTGAGGATAGGAAGCATTTAAATGAGGAATCCAGACACAGGCATCATTCCTTCTCCTATAGTACAAGTAAGAGATGTAAAGACTCACATCCAGAATCACTTCGTTGTATCACTCTTCTTTAGGCCACATGCATGTATTATCTACTCTTATCCATGAGTATTTCTTTGCCCCTTTCCCCTTTCTTCTTCTACCTTTCATTCCTGAGTATTGGTGGACATGTTTTTGGGTCCTAGTCTAAAGGCAAGCAATGGAACAGTGTTCCTCTATTATATTCTTTCTATCCCAGTATGATGTTGGGGGGCAGAACACAGCCTTTACCTACCAAGTAAAAAAATATCTAAAATTACATGTGTGTCAGATGGTGATAACTAAAATGGAAATTCTATAGTAGGGTTCACAAGAAGTCTCAAGAGGTGAAAACATTGGTCACCAAGTTTTCAGACTGAATTGAATTCTTTTCCCTCCAAACATGTTCACAGATATGTCACATACTTTCAATATGCAAATACAAAACAAAAAAGACAACTATACATCAAAAATGAAGGATAGAAAAATGTGTGTATGTGTATGTGTGTGCATGTGAGTATGTGCTTGTGCACATGCACATGTGGCATATGTGTGTTTTGTGTTGTGTATGTTTGTGTGGTATGTGTGTGTGTGTTTGTGTGTGTGTGTAACATGTGTGTTTTAATTGGTATAGCAAAGAAAGGCCCTATTCTGTGTAAAATTCCTGTGGGGCCTTTATCTACTAAATTATCCAAGAACAGTGAGTCATCTAGAAAATAAACCAAGGTTACAGAATTTTTTTTCTTTACAATGATTTAAATTGTACAATTGTGAAAATTTAAATGTTAATAAATTTGTCTTGAGGTGGATATGAGCACTCTATCCGCATTAATAAATTTAATGCTTTTAGCCACTAAATAACTTCAAGGATTTATAATTATACCATTATTGTGCTTTCTTCATTCTCACTGCCTTTTAAAACAATAGCACAGTATACTTCATCCTGCTGGTAGTTTTAATAGAAAACAATCTATTTAACTTAGTCATTTGTCTTTCTTAGTTTCTTTCTTATGTGTTCTCCTTTCTGCTTTAGGAGATGTCATTAACTAATCATTGAAACTACATGAATATAAAATATGATATATTCACAAGTAAATGTTTCAAAAGTTGAAAATAAGCAAAATTATCTAGATTCACTTAATGCTGTCCTGAAGATACATTAAATTGAAATGTAGCTGGAAGGCTTTGTGGGAATGTGAATACGTAAACAGCAAGCACTGCCATCTCACATTGAAATTCAGCCTACAGTGGCTACACTATGAACTGATTGTCTTGGGGCCCAGTTACCCCATGTATCTTCCTGTTCTCTATTGGCTTTGACTGTAAATAAATACCCTGAAACATTCAATTATGAACAAATATCATAAATTTACCAAATGCTTCAAGACCTAAATTGATTTTCTTCTGTAAGTTTTGGCATGAAATTTTTATATCACCATGTTTACCATTAAATGTAAATTGTTTTCAGCTGAAATTTGAAAATATAATAACTTGGGAAAATGGTATCATACTATAATTCTTAGCTGTTCTCAAAACCAAAATAAATGATTATCCTAAAGAAAGAACCATGGTTCATTGTTGTCAGGCCTCAGTAAGGGGCATGTAAGCCAATGAGGGGAAGGGATACAGCAAAAACCAAATTAAAACTTCATTAACAATAATCTCAGCTCTGTAGTAAGAACACAGTGTACTGCAATATTTTTTAATATGGTACGTTTTGAAATGTTTAAAATTCTTTTCTTAGAATAGTTTGATTGACATGGGCTAAATGGAATTCTTTCAAAATTATGCTTTGTTAGTAGAGGGAATCCTGCTATTCCTCTGGGGCACTTCTAGCTCAGCTCTGAAACATATACATACAAGTAGCACTATAGAGACTAAACCTGTTGTTATTATATGTTTAGTAAATACACATCTACACACATATAATAACCGTTAAAGAAAATGAAACCTTGCATTTGAGATTGAGAAAGGACAGAGCCACATATGGGAGGAGTTGGTGTAACCTGCAAATAAGCTCCTCTTAACCAAAAAGAAAAGTAATGAAGTAGGGAGGTGACTGGTTACTCTCCCTACTAATAGAAGACACTCATCCCACTGGCTTTGTCACCATCTTATTATTCAAGGAAGCACTAGTTGGTGAAACACTCAAGACAATTTTAAGGTGTCTTAGGAAACCCATGTAAGGACTCATCAGTCTTTGCAACTGTCAGTGGAACCTAGTAATCATTTCTTAAGGCTTTTCAGCCCGCCCCTCAGAATCCTCTGCTTCCCAAGGGCATTAATCCAGCAAGAACTCCAGAGTTCAAACCTCATGAAGCAGCTTGACTGTGCCCTCCCACTGTGACAAAGCCAAAGCCTCTATAAACACAGGAATTTTTTAGTGTAAAATGATATCTATCATAGGAATATCTGTGTGCTGGCATCTTCTGGGCAGATGTACCTGACAGGGATGTGCTAAGACAGTTTGTGCTCCTTAAAGCCTTGCTCTAACCAAAGGCCTTCTTTTGGCCATCTTTTTGTCTTACACTTTGCTTCTAGACAAAGTCTATGATAGCCCAAGATGATCATAAACTTCGGACTCTCCTTAGTCAACACTATAAAAGTGCTGTTATTACAATTGTGTATACTCATGCCAAGAACTCTTCTCATGATTAATCTTAGAATTGTCTCTCTATAAAGCTCTTTGGAAAAGGAAGTTTATCTTTGAACTGCATGGTCCAGAAGGCCTCTTGCTTGTTTTTTGCTGCTCACATATATTACTCTATTGCATCTTGGGGATGTCCATTATTCTCTGTAGTTTTGACAGTATCCTTCTTGTTAGTCTTTCTTTGTAAGATTATCCCTTAATTGGGCTTAATGTCCACACATCTAAATCTATCAGGAGTTGCTTTTGTTTCTTCTTCCTTCCTTACAAATAGAGAAATTACAAGGAGTATAAATATTTGCCTCAAGGGCTTCACATTATTAACTTATTATTTTATGATTTGTTCCAAGTCAAACATCTCTAAAAACTACTTTCCTGGAGAATTGCTACCTTTTGAAATTTTGTTAAATCATTGCCTTTGATATATAAAAGAATAAAATAAATAGCAAATACCAGAGACCCAATATAAAAGAGCTGTTCAGTGACTTGTCCTGGTAGAATCTCACTCTTACATGGATTCCTGGGTAGATTTAATTTTATAAAATAATAAAATATAACTACTAGTACATCCTGTTAATTTTTATAACCTGTTTAGTTACTAACACACTTAGTTTAAGGGTTCATCTATTAGAACCTCACCAAAAATGTAACAGAATAAAGACCATGTGCAAATATGTGTGTAGAATAATTTACTCCTTGAGGGACACTATGAATAACTATAGCTCTGGACAGTGGATATGTTTGTTTTTATGCTAGACAATGGCATGCATGTTTTTAATCACTATTTTATTTATTTTAATTAATTTTTAAAGAAATAGAAGAGCGTGGAAGGAGACAGAAAGGACAGGATAGAGCAGAGAAAGGAGAAAGGAAATATGAGAGGATGGTGAAGAGAAAATGAAGAGAAGAAAGGAAATGAGAGAGGCATAAGAGGAAGAAGGGAATGAGAGTTTAATCACCATTTTAAAAAAATGAAAGGTAGTCATAGAGAAGTCATTTGATTTTTTTCAGATTTTCTATTCATATGAGAAAGCAAGTTTATTTTTGAAATTTTGGATAAAAAAACATTATATGGTATATGCTTGGGAGGGTATGTATATATGTGTGTGTGTGTGTGTGTGTGTGTGTGTGTGTGTGTGTACGTGTTACAGTATACATGTAAAGGTCAGAAAACAATTGTGTCCAATTTGTTATCACCATCCACCTGAGAGCAGACTCAGGTTATGAGGCTTGTAAGGCAAACACCTTTTATCTACTGAGATATCTTTCTGGTATGGTAATTCACTTATAATGCTTATTTGATTTCAGTATTTATTTCTTTCCGATAAACCAGGTAGTTTTCAATGAATAAGTTAAAAGAAAAACCCTATCAGTGCTTATGGAAAGCTATGGGCCAACTAGTTTGTTACACAGAGCAACAATCACCAATAATTAAAATGGTTCCTCTCTCAAAGAAGGTCAAAGGCAAGTATCAAAACTATACTTGCATATACATGCATATTAGAACACACATATGATACATACATATATCATACACAAATATCACACACAAAACATATCCTTAACTGGATACTGGTTATTAGTCTACCAAAAAATGTCTCAATTATGTACCCAACTGTAAATATGTACTGAATATAGATCAGGTTTATTCATTAAATTAAGTATAATTTAAGTAATTTCATATATATGGATTGTTGACTTTCATTATAAACATTGAAGATAATTTCACCTGAAACTCATTAATTATGACTCTATTTAGTACTTGAAAGATATTTATAACAGCACCCTAGGCCTGGTTGGTGGCTTTGCCACACCTAGATAGCAGGGCTTCAGGCAGGTGCAATCACATACACCCTGAGTGCTATGCCTAATGCCCACAAAAAGAAACTAGGCTAGGAAAGTTCATCACTTGGGAGTGATCACACTGCCTTGGTGAGGAACCCTTCAACAAGATTTCCAAGCCCCTATGGATGCCTTCCCTCTGTTTTGGAGTTCTCCCTTCAGGAGCTATGGAGGCAAAAATGATTGAAGATGTAAAGAAATTTGATTCTTTCTAGGACAAACAGGAGGTGACCCAAGTCTGAGAAGAAAAGCTTGGCCAATTATATATAGAACAAAGAATGAAACTGATAATCTCCCAGACTATGGCAATGGAGGGCACCCAGTCATCATCCCACCATGTCATTAGTGTCTGAACTGTGGACCTTCTAAAATTAGAATGACAGAAGTGGCTTTTCTCTTGGCTCCCTACACATGAATCTACCATGAAGGGATATGGTATCCCATGATGGGTCCGCATTAATCCATGTGAATCTTTTTCTAGTGTTTTGCCAATCATTGTATAGACATCTATCCAAGTGAATGTGTTCTGTCATTCAGATTTTCTTCAGATACCACCATATCCTCTTTCCTCTCTGTATGTGTGTTGCCCTAAATTATTCAACATAAACCCAGAATTATTTGGTTTGGGGGTGAAGATTCAATTTCAGTCTTTCAGATTCCAAGATTTCCAATGAAGTATATTGTTAAATATCAACAACAAAAATGATAGATTAGCTTTAGAATGGGACTTAGTGTTTGGGTGAGATTTGAAAGAAATTTTATATTCTTTTCTTTTCTTTTATTAATAAGTTTTTATCTATTTTGTATTAGGACATTCTTCTTTTTGTGCTGCAAAGCTATAGCAGATTTGAGATTCTGTTGAAGGCTGGATTTTTCTCCAGTGAGGGAGGTCTTATTAAACTGAAATTCCTACCCAAACTGAAGTGGGAATGGAGGGAGAGATCTTTTGCTGCTGACAGTCCTCCAACCTTTTGAACTGTCCTCCTTTTAAAGCAGGTCCTTTCACTGCTGTGCTGGACACAACAGTGTCTGTCCCTAGGTCAGCAGGGATTTCTAAAGTCTTCTTTGTACCCTGGTTTAATTTGATTTTCATTCTGTGAGTTTTCTAATGGAGTTTCAGAACCTTTGTAGTCTTGTAACTATCCAAGCTCTACTTCCTAAATTTTAAGAACTTCAATAGAAAGTTTAAATTGAAAGTATCAAATATACACCCAGCCATTATGTCAAATCCCTTAGTATTCTCTAAAGAAATTATACTGGTCATCACAGCTTCAGTATCTCCTGGGTTAGATGCTTGGCTCTCTGTGCTGATCTTGTCTTCCTGGCTTTTCCTTTTTCTGTTCATTTTCACCCTTAGCTGTATGATGTAGTGATTTTGTTAGAGAATGCATGCTTTTATCCTCTCCCCTTTGTACCACATACGCATTGCCAACTTTATTATTGTAAAAATGGTGTTTATCCTGGCTTTTATCAAAAAAAATATTAATAGTTTTTTCTTTATGTGGAGAGGGCAGGATGTTAGGAAATGAACTCAAGGCCTCACAGTGCCAGGCACTTTCCCACTGGCTCCATTCATAACCATAAACACTTGGTTTTTTGTTTGTTTGTTTGGTTGGTTGGCTCTTTGATTATCTTCCCTTAACACCTAATAATTCTCAAATTTGTCACCCAGATGCCATTCAACCTAATGGAATTACCTGTGATTCTATTGAATCATGATACAATATACTAAGAAATAAAGAATAGATGTAACAAAATGAGACTTATTTCTTACCTGATTGAATACTTAGACACAACAAAGTCACCAACAACAGCTACTATTCAATTGTTTGTTTGGAACCACATTAAGAATATTATTGCCTACATCAGTACAGTTGTCTAAGCTTCAATGAATGCCATTCTCCTGGACAGAGATAGCAGAAATTTAAACAAAATCTTTGTTTTGAGAAAATTTCATATTGCAGTACATTTCACCGAAAATGGAGATGAGAGATAATTTTATTTATTTCAAGATTGGGCAAGAAATTTTCTTGCTAACTGTGAAGACAAATTTAATCGATTTGTAAAATATAGCTGATTTGAGACCTTAGCTTTTAGACAAGTTATCAACAGATGTTTAGTTTATAATTCTTCCTTATATTGGAAAATAAAGGTCATTTAAGAATAAAAGATTATGATATACACTCCCTAAACGGACAGGGAAAATCTAAATGGAGAAACTATATAATTATAGCTTATTAATTCTTGCCCAAAGGGTTACTGTACTTAATAAATAGTATAAATGCACTAATTCATACAGGGCATTTATCATCATCATCACATAATATCTTGGGGCTTTATTACTATGTAGAGACACCATTTATATAGTAATTCTTGTAATGGAAAATGTTTAATTGGGGCTGGCGTATAGGTTTAGAGATTAAGTCCATTATAGTCATGGTAGGAAATATGGCAGCATGCAGGCAGACATGGTACTGGAGAGGTAATTGAGAGTTCTGCATCTTGATTTGTAGGCATGAGAAAGAGACTGAGTGCTCACTGGAAATAGCTTGAGCACACAAGTCCTCAAAGCCTGCCTCAATGTTGACACACTTCCTTCAACAATGCCACACCCACCTCAGCAATACCATGCCTTCTTCTTCTTACAGGGAAGCATTCAAACACATGAATCTATGGTTGCCATACCTAGACAAACCACCACATCAGGTTTACTTTCTTAAGGGTTATTTTTATCAAGATATGTATTCTCTGCTCTTAGATGAAATTCAAAGTCTACAAATTATTTTAAGTATTAATTATAAAATTTATGAGAACTACATCGAAGATATTTTAGTTAATGTACCAGACTACTTTCACTGTATATGATTTTTATCACTCCTAACTCATTATTAGCTTGCTGTCAGTACAACAGAGGCATCAGAATGATAAGGACCATCATCAACAGTTTTTAGTACTTGATCTATGTGTTCTTTATTTTAATATTAATATTCAGCATCTAGCTATTCAAGAACTGTATAGCCAGGACAGTTTGTACTTGCTAATGAGAATGAACATAGCACTACCTGATATGTTTTGTAAAGTGAAGCTTCCAAGTGCTTTGTGATCATTTGGCATTATTTCTGTTGCTCCCAAAACGACCTACACTGTATGAATTTAGAAGGTAAACTTAAATAAATGATATAGTATGGAGCCCACCCAAGTGCATGGGCCAAATATCAGACCTAGGTAATTTAGCAAGAAAGAAGAAAATACTATTATTTAAATAAAATATATAGCCACTTATCTTCATGTGACATACATTGTGTAAAGAGAACAAAAACCAAGTTTTATTAGACTAAAGTGTAAAGATTCATTTCTGAGGATGATGCCACTTTAGCCCTAAAGAATGAACTTCAGTCAGCTCAAAAAGCAGCTGTCCATCTTCCCCTTGGTTCCTAGTAGAGTCACTGACTGTCACTAAGATATCACTACATTTCAGGTGGACCACATTTCTTTAAAATGTTTTTATCAGGGATTATCAGTTCTTTGTTCTTTGATAAACAAAATGAAAGGCCTTATATGGCATGTTTACTCTCAAAGTCATAGGATGAAGTTCTCAGGTATAAGCAGAGACTATGGTAAGAAGAATACAGCCCACAAACTCAAAGCTGAGAGACTCAAGAAAACAAACAAACAAACAAAAAAACCCACTAAATTATTTCATAGACTCCAGCTACTTTGAGGAAGTATTTGTTCTCAGAGAAGAAACACAGAACAAAGCCACCAACACAGAAAAGACAGTGCTTGTTTGTAAATAGTAAGTAATTTTCTGAACAAATATGTGGTATTTGGGAATGGCAAAAGAGCTGAAAGAAGTCGTGTCAGCTACATTTATATTTTTAGTGAAAAATCTACTTAAAAACCACTTATTTTGAAATATTCAAGGACTTTCCCTAACCAAAGATCATTTTAACACAATTTAACTTCACTAATGATTCACCATCAGACTAGATTGTACTATGGTACTCTCTCTCTCTCTCTCTCTCTCTCTATCTCTCTCTCTCTGGGTGTGTACAAGAAATGTATGCATATATCATTAGATCTTATATACAGAATATTAAAAAAAAACATTTAGAATCAGTCACCTCAGAGGTAAAGTCTTAGTCTGGGTTGATAATTTATACCACTTTATATTTTGTTAAACTTTAATAAAGTATTTGTAAAATGTAGCTTTTTACAGTTTTAATAAATGTTATTAATTGAACTAATATTACATCATTTCCCCCTTTCCTCCTTTCATCTCCTCCGATCTACACTCCTTTGAACCCCTCCCATGTATCCCCTTTCCTGTTGATAGCATCACTTTAAGTAATTGTTTTTACATACACGAATATGTATATATTTGTGTGTAAGTATATGTATGCACAAATATATGTAAATACCACCTATTGATTTTGTTTTATTGTTGCATATATTGTTTCTAGGCTGACCACTCTGCAATAGATAATCTGTATGGGCTCTCTTCACTGGGGAGGCTAATTCTCATTTTTCCAGCAGTTATCAGTTGGCTTTGTTTATTTCCCTCCCCTCACATGGAGGTAGTATCCTGTGAATCTCCCACCTTCCTTTGATACTGCCATTGTTATGGTCTTGTTTATGCAGCCACTTCTAGGAAAGAGTGGTTAACAATCAATTCCCCTGGTGTTCAGTCTCTTTCTCTCTCTCTCTCTCTCTCTCTCTCTCTCTCTCTCTCTCTCTCT
>JADRCH010000076.1:5622089-5679923 GCA_019843965.1 Rhynchomys soricoides | reverse complement strand
TCTCTCTCTCTCTCTCTCTCTCTCTCTCTCTCTCTCTCTCTCTCTGTCTCTCTCCCATTCCTCAGCCACATACTTCAGGGCCCTGATTTTTTATGTGATCTGTAGATTTCTGCATTACATTTAGTTGAGGCTTTTGTGATAATCAGAGTACATGTCAATTTCTCTCCTCCTGGTTACATTTGAAGCCTTCAATCCTGATTGCTTGGGACTATTCAAAATTTATAATCAAGAAATAACAAAAAAAAAAAAAATACCAGCTATATAAATACCTGTCTTTATTTCTTTTACTTCATTAGCTTTGCACATGTTGCTATTTTAGCTTTGTTTTCTTCCTTGGCTTGCCATTCTGGATGCATTAATGTAATCTGTTTTTATTTCCTCTCTTCCAAGTTACAAAAGTTTATCTTTATGGTTAATAGACTATGAGAAAAAGTAAAAGCTCCAATGTCAGTTAGACAAGTGGATGTTCTTCTAATGGTTCTCAGAGGAGAGATGTCTTTAGGATATTTGGCAATGGATATTTGACATTGCCAGCAAGTTTGGGGTATCACTTGTTACCATGCAGGGTGAGACTGACTTGTACTCTGACCATGAAAATTCTAGAAGGCAAGGAAAAAAATAAAGTTTTATTTTACTTCAGTAATGTAGCGGGTCCCCTTATGTTTCTATGAACCACCAAGTAGTGTCTCTGTTTGGGTATAAGAGTGATATAACATATATATTACAGAGTATTATTTTTAAGTTTAGATGCTTCATAGAAATATCTTATTAGCATAATTCTATAATTTAAATGAAGAAAGGCTATAATACCATAGACTTCGAGAATTCTATGCTCTGGAACTATTTCTTATTATTTTTGTCATTGTTGACTGTTGACATGAGGATAGTTTAAATTTAGGAGTGCATTTATCCTCAAGTATCACTTCAGGACTATCACCATGCCAACCATTAAATTAGCATAATTGACTGAGCAAATGCATAATTTTGAAACAGTATAGACTGAGATCTAAAATGAGCAGAATTAAGAACTAATCTAATAACTCTTAATTATAACTTTGATAGAGTTTTTAATCCTATGTAGAAATATATATGAAATTTATTCTCTCAAAAACTCTGAAAATTCACTTTGGAATGAATTTGGCATCTCCACAAATTGGCTAAGAAATGGGATCTAAAGTACGATGATGGAAATTTGTAACTATGCTCTTCTTTGAAAACTGGCTGACAACTTCAGTTCCATTTTTTTCTTTCATCTCTACTGCTCCTCTCTTTTCTTCTCCACTCTCCTTCCCTTGCCTCCCCTCCTCTCAGCCCCCTTCACTCCCCCATCTCCTCCCCTCCTCATTCTTCTTTAATCCTTTATTTGTGCTTTAAAATGGGCTTTATTTTAAGCTAATTTGTGTAGTAGCACAATCACAGTCTAAGTATAAAGTCTAATATGTATGGGTTTTCCCAAATTAAAGAATATCCTGGATATAGTTTTCCATTATTTTAAGTTAAAATAAATTTCTAATATATATCATCAACCTAAATTGTGACTTGATATTGAAACATTGCTACTCAAACACATGCTAATCTTTAGGAGCTTAGTCTCCCTGTGTATTACACATGCACACATATATTAAACAATTTGCACATAAAAGCTATCACAAATAGAAAAAGAATATAACTTGTGATATTAATTGTCTTTTATGTTTGAAAATTTAAGTGTCTATTTGTTTCTCCATCTAAAAATATATGCACTGTTGTGAAAAGCATAAACTAAGATTTGATTTTCAACGCATTTAAAGCAGAAGTTTCTTACGTCCAGATACTTGATCTGCTGTGTGGAAGTAAGTCATCAGTATTGTAAGATAAGAATGTGCATCCCACAGACATGGGGCCGTGTGGAGGTATGATGAACACTAGCAGGCTATCCTTCACTCCCAGAACAATGCAGACATGCATGGCTTTTGAAGAACAGAGAAGTATTCCCCACATAATATTATTCTCTTGAGAAGTTAGGAAACTTGGTTTCAATGAAAGGATAGGAGAATATAGTAGACTGGAAACTGTGAGAGATGGACTACATATGGAGGGGGCAGAAGGATGATATATTTGGCTGACAGGTGCCTTAATTTTTTGGTTTAGTCTCTTTATGCAAATTTAGGTAATAAAATTAATATATTCTTGTCATAATAACTCAATTTATTCTTTTTTTGTACTAGTATGTGCAGTTGATAAAAATGTTTACAGCATGCCTTTATTTTACTCTTCAGATACTAAATTCTTCACTTTGTTCTGAATATATTACTTTCCGTCTTAAAGTTTAAAATTATAATCTAATACTAAGCAATTTATAAGACATATCAATAAGTCCATGGTGAAATCACAGAATCACAGAGTGAATGTGGCTTTAAACCATATGTTAGGAGTTATGAAGTGATTCCCTTTGGAATCATGGACAATCCACAGGAGAAGTGTAATAGTTATCAACAGGATTTATCACTTCTGCAATCTCAATATATCCATGTGCTTTCCATGCTGATTTAATGCATGTATTTTTTTCTATTAGGCAAAATGAAGACTCTAATGTTATATATGTATATTTAATGATCTATTTTCCCTCCCAATTCCTACTCTTACATCTTTATTCCTTTAGATCCAAACCCTGTGCCCCATAGTCCCAATTCTACTTTCACCTAATATATGATTAAACATATATGTGTTTGTGTGCATAAATAGACATCATTGTAAATCCACACTCCACATGTATAAAAGGAATTTTGTGTTTCTTTTCTGAATCTGTCTTTCTCATAAACTGATCCAATCTAACATAATGTTATTCTTCTTTACAGTGGAATAAATCTCTACTGAGTGATGATATAAGCTATTATTTATCTTCTAATCAATCATTAGCATCTAGATTCATTTTATAAATTTGGTCTTCTCAATAGTGCAGCAATGTACATAAAATATCTTAGTAAATTAGGATCTTTTGTATATCAGTTTTTCCAAACTAGAATAAATATATAAATCTCTGGCTCAAACTCAGAAAAATTTTAAAATATCATTTTAGAGTTGAATTTAGTATAGTATTCTACATCTCTAGAAAATAATTAATTTTGTCTAATTTGTTTTAGAATATATTTTATTTATTTTTTTAATTTCAAATGTGTATGAAATGTTTCTGATAAATCCCCCATACTTAGCCCAATTACTCTTCCAAGTACATATCATATACTTATACATATACATAGCAAATAACCTGCAAAGGATTATTTTTAGGATTAAATGTATTAGGGTATATTGGACTCAAATTTATGGTAGACTGAAATTGAGATATGTCTATATTTACATATTCCCATATGTGTGTAGGACACATTTAATTAGAATGAAAAAATTATAGGCATAGAGGAGGATAAAAGGAAGTCTTTTTCATAGTTTACCTAAGGCTGATGTTTCTCAGTAATTTTTCCAGTTTTCACTCAATAAAGAGATGTTTGCTTTCCTTTGTCCAATTAATGATATCTTAGTACCAAAATATAATATCTCAGTGTGCTATATATCTATGTTTATATATGACAATCTCTCTAAAAACAGAGTGTGCAATGTGCATAGAGAAAAAAATAGACATGGATAGATCAAAGTGACAAATTCATGATTAATCTTCAATTAGGCAGTAGTTTTTAATTTACCATATAAATTAAATATCTGGGCTAAACAAAACAAGCAACATTAATTTTTCTTACGTTTTGAGCTGCCAAGCAATTGCATTAAGCATAACTGAATCAATTGACTTTGCATAGATCTATTTTATAAAAATAAAAGACAGAAATTAGAGAAAGAAGATAATCTGTAATAAAGTAAACATATGAAATTGTAAATAATTACCCATCCAATAATCATTTAAGAGAGTGTTTATTTGGAATGAATATTTATCTACATATACATACATGTATACATACATGCATACATACATACATAAGTGGAAAGAGAAGGTGGATTTTCTATTATTACACAAAGCATAAGCTCCAAATTAATTTAATTTAAAAATTAAAAGGAAAATTTAGTCAAGGGAGTTTTGACTAATTTTTTTCAACCACTGTTAATTATTTGTCAATATTCTACTTGATATTTCTTAGTTTGTGGAGGGAAGCAAATCTGACGCTGATTTTTGTAGATTTATTTTATCTTTTTCTTTGATTTCCTGTAAGAAGCTATAAAATATATTATTACTTGTGGTGTCATGTTTGATTTACCAGTTATTAACTTGTAAAGGCAAAAAGTTATATTGTTAGAAAGAAAATAAATCCACAAACTGCATGACAAATTATAATTTAACAAACACATATTAGCTAGAGGAAATTATACTATAATAACTATATTAATAATGGATATTTATCCAATATTTTTTCTAAATATTTAATGTGTGATTTCAATAAATCCTAAAAGAACACTTGAGAACATAATCTTTTAGGAAGTGAGAATACAGAACTTGTAGTTTTGAACTGATCCTGAAGGACACAGAAACCAAGAGGAGGAGGCAAGGAAGGTAGGCAGGTGAGCCCATGCCTCAGCCTTCTGAGAAACACACAGTCAAGCATTGTGCCAGGTTCTGTTGTCTTCAACAGGAACAGATTTTCACCAAATGTAAGTTTAATAGAATAATATTTTAAAGAAATGTAATGGCATTCTTACACTTGTAATTATTTAGTTTCCTAAAAGTTCCTTTATATGGCACACAAGCTTTGAAGTGTTAATTCTGATTTCTTTTACATTTTCTAGTTCAAACCCATCTTATCATGTATAACTAAGTGCCTCTTTTCATTATTTCTATCAGTTATTTTCTCACTGATTTGGCAAAATACTCCAATATTAAGTCCTACTTAAAAAAGAAGAGAGGAAGGAAAGTTACGAGAGACAGAAGACTGAATGAAAAGCATTTATTTTTCTACCTGTTTGAAGATGCAGTCTACTATGGCGGGAAGCTAAGGCATTAAGAATGTAAACAATTGGTCCCAAGGTGGTCAAAGTCTGGAAACAAACTGCATTAAATTCTAGTGTCCAGCTCACTTCTTCAATTTTATTCATTTCAGAGTGTCACTGACTCTAACCACTGTGTAATGGGTGCACAGATAGCCATTCTGCTGGGATTTAATGGCCACCATTCTAGCTCTAGGATCAATGAAATATTCTTTCTAAAGAATATGTGTCAGGGAGTAAAAAAGGGGGATAGAAACTCTCTTCCTCTGTCTCAATGATCTTCACAAATACACATGCACAATTAATTCATTAGATCTCAAACCATGCCTGGGGCTGATAATGTGTCCTTTCTTACATCATCAGGAACAAGCTAGAAGATAATGGCATACCTTCAAATACTTTTTATCTCAAAGGATGTTAGAATAATAAAAAGTGTAACTTTGTTCAATCCTTGTGTAAAAATCTTGCCTGTTGTTAATTGATACTTGTATATAGTTTTAAAGGTGAGCATGCTATAGTTATCATTGTATTTATAATTTTAAAACTCTGCCAATTTTAATACTTTTACATTCCCCTTTCTCTTAGTTCCTTCCCTCAAAGCAGAACTGAGGTCAGAATTCTGATAAATTAACAACAACAAAGACACTTTGCTGCAAAATATGAGCTCTCGTGCTCTGGGTACTATTAGGGATATTTGTAGCTTACAAGATTGGAACAACAAATGTGTGTTGGGTATGTTGGTATCCTGTCCAACACTCAGCTAAGAAAACAACTTGCCTTAAGGGAGAAATGAAATTTTAATAAATCATACAGGTTTAAACTGGTATATCTGGAGTTCAAATCTAAGACAGTTCTTTTAAATATTTTTACTTATCATTGTTACATCTGCAAGTAAGCACTAGCTGTAATTTTCTATTAAAAAAATAAGTGAACATTTTCTGAACCACAGTCATTTATTGTGGTGTTTGGCATAAGGAGTACTTAATTCCAAGCTACTTTCCAAGTAACAATATACCTGGCTGTAGTTTCTTCTGACACTAGATATATGAGCTGCAAAACTGAGAGAGATTGGCTATATTTATCAGAGCTTTATTCCCAGGGCCTCAAGTGTAGGGGATGTCCCTGAGCTTTAGCTCTGTAATTTAGTTCTCAGCTCCCTCCAATCTATGCCTGCCTCCCCACTGGGCCAATTTATACTGCAGTGTAAAGTAATGAACAGTTACAGTGTCCCTGGGGAAAATCAGCAGGTTTTACTCACTATTGCATTACAGACAATTGTTATGTATACTTGCCTATTAGTCAGGTTGAGCAGACATAAATGAAATCCACAGTTATTTCCCAAATCTCATTAAGACATCACTTCTCCCTTATTTCCACAAAATCTCTTACTAGGTGGAAAAGACGTAGCTAGATAGATCGATTACAGTTTCAGTGTCTTTGTAATTTTTTTTCCCACAATCTGGCAAACAGCATAATAGGTTAGAGATACTTTTGAAAAATTGGCAGTATAACAGTTCTGGGATAGGGGAAAAGTATGACTAATACTTTAGATAATTAGATCCTAAACAATCAACATGTTTTACCACCCTGCCCAACAATTTGATTCCAAAGACCATAGATCTTAAAGAAATGCATGGTCTACTGCCTTGCCTTACCATTCCTCCTCTCCTGACATTTTCTCCCTCAAAGTCTAGCTCCTCTCTCTATCTTTACTATGACTCAAAATTTACAAGGAAATTTAAGTTGTAGGGTCCCATGATCATTTTATTATATCATATTATTTTCAGTTGATTTAAAAAAGTAAATTTGAAAATTTCATTGATGGATATGATGTGTTTTGATTATACCTGCCTTTTACTCCCTCCACCCCAACTCCTCGCACCATTTCCCTTCGAGTTTTATATATTCCTTTTTAAACCTACCAGGATCACATTTTACTACCAGTAAATGAATGAAAGGAAGACCATCCACTTGAATATAAGTAGCCAAGCAAGGAGTTATAATCTAGAAGAAAACTCTGTCTTTGAAGTACATTGATTGCAGACACATCTCAGATGGGGTGTAGTTTTACAAAGTCACCTCTTATTCCTGTTGTGTACTTTGGGCTTGATCTTCTATAAATTTTATAACCTTCAATCAGGCTTCTGTGAGTTCATGTGGGCATGACATATGTATCTAAATAGCTTTAAAAGCTAGAATCTACATATAAAGGAAAATATGTGAATACTTTCTTTTGGGCCTATGTTGTTACTTCATTAAGCATTATTATTTATATTTTGAGTCATTCCATGAAAACTTAACATTTCATTTGTCTTTATAGTGAATAAATTTTACTATGAATATGTACCTCATTTCATTTTCCATTTGTTAATAGACATCTATATGGATTCTGTTTCCTGGCTCTAGAGCACCAATGAACATGAATAAGAATTATTTTTGTACTAAGATCTAACTTCAGAATATCCTCAGGTGTATAGGTGGTCCATAGTAGATCTACTGGTAGCTCATTGATGAATCTCTACACTAATTTCTATGGTGAAAGCATCAGTTTATATTCTCAACAACAGTACTTAAGTTTTTCTGTTTTTCCTCACACAAGCCAGAATTTATTGTCATTTGAATCCTTGATGGGGCTAAAATGAAGTTTCAAACAGTTTCAATTTACATTTCCTTTAAAGAGAAGGTAGTTCCATACTTTAAAAGAACTCTCTTTGCCATTCTTAATTTTTGTTTTGAGAACTCTCTATTTAGTCCAATGTCTCATTTTTAATCAGGCTATTTGTTTTCTTAGTATGTTTTTTTCTGAGTGCTTTGTATATTGTAAACAGTAATGTTTTGTCAGATGTAGAGTTGATAAATATTTCTTTTCTATCATTCTATAAGCTGCTTCTTTACTTGATTAGTTTTATCCATAAAACATATAGAAACTTTTTAGGTTCATGTGGTCCCACTTATCAATTGTCTTCTTGATCAATGTATAAGCAGAATCATGTTCAGAAAATACTTATGTGGGCCTATAAGAGGAAACAATACTACTTTTTAAAATAGCAGCTTCAGGATATGAGATCTTAAGTTCAAATTCTTGATTTTGCAGGATATATTAAGTTTTGATCAGGGTGAGAAATAAGTTTCTAGTTTTGTTCTTCTATATTTACATCTCCAGTGTGTCCAGCACCATTTGATAAAGATACTGCATTTTTTTCTAATCTGTAGTTTGTCCTTATAAAAACCCAGAGTATTTTGCCCTGACAAGATTATTCCCTATGCATCATTAATACGATCCATGCCCTTCTCAAAGAAGGCACTTGTAATTGCCCTTTCATCATCTATTGGATAGACATTGGACACATTAAACCCCATCTAAATATTCGTCTTTGTTGCAAGTTGTTTATTGATGGGGTTTAAGAAATACTGATCAATTGGTTAGAGAGAATATTAAGATATGCCTACTGTCTTAGTCAGGGTTTCTATTACTGCACAAATATCATGACCATTAAGCAAGCTGGGGAGGAAAGGGTTTATTCAGCTAATGCTTCTACTTTGCTGTTCATCACCAAAGGAAGTCATAACTGGAACTCAAGCAGGTCAGGAAGCAGGAACTGATGCAGAGGCCATGGAGGGATGTTACTTGCTGGCTTGCTTCCTCTGTCTTGCTCATCTTTCTTTCTTATAAAACCCAATACTACCAGCCCAGGGATGGCACCACCCACAAGGGACCCTCCTCCCTTGATCACTTATTGAGAAAATGGCTTATGCTGGATCTCATGGAGGCATTTCCTCAAGGGAAGCTCCTTTTTCTATGATAACTCCAGACTGTGTCAAGTTGACACACAAAACCAGCCAGTACACCTACCAATCACCTAAGGGAGATGGTAAAGCATATATCAATGGATTGTACTTTACATTGGTCTTCCCAAGACAGAACACCTTCTTCTGGAATCCCTGTTACAAACATCCTCCCAAAGGACTGACCAATCTTAACAGTAGCCTCAGGAAACGACATTCAACTAACTGTAATATACATTCAATACATTCACAGGCTATGTCTGCAGGTGATTTGTAAAGGACTTTTGCTCTGTATCATGAACAACACTTACCAGAAATGCATTTCCACAGAGAATCATAGTACAGTATCTAGAGAATCACCAAACTTCAGTCATGAAAACAGATTTCATACATACTAACACAAAAATATAACCCCCTTTTAAATGACACCAGATGAGAGAAATTCTAAATTCAAATACAATTTGGAAAATGTTAGTTTCTTGTCAGTGTACCAGACCAAAACATTCCCACAGGAAGATAAGTGTATAATGGGCATAGAAATATCATTGTGTCTTAAGGTGGCACTTGGAGCTTTGCATTAACCCAAATATCATTATTGTCTTTTTGGCTACAGACATCATATAAAATAAATCTACAACAACAGTCTTCTATCTCTGAGAGTTAAGGACCCTCAAGAAACTCTCAATAAAATAATCTTGAATCACCACCCCCTCTGCAAAACTGTGATATTAGGTTACAAAATTTATAGTCCTCTTGATTCCTCTGTTTTAAAGAGAAGCCACACATCAACACAAAGCTCATAACTACACTTTTGCCTATTGCCTTCTCCACCAGGTGGAGAAGGTGCATGCCTTCTCCATGCATCACAATTCATAGGGTCTGTGGAATGCTTACTGCATGTGGTATGAATGCTGGCAGCCGAAAGGAACAACAATCAAAGAACAAAAGCAATAAGACATAGTTTCTGGTCAAGTATTTTAGGGAATGAAGGAAGACAGATGTAGAAATAGTATAATCTATATACAACATTCTACTAGGAGGGCAGAGTAATGGTTTCATCAAAAAGCCTCTAGCAATGTCATTTTGTCATATTTCTAAGAAACCTTCAGTTGGGCAGATTTCCATAAAAAGAAATTGGAGCAAAATTAGAAAAATTCCAGCACTGTGGGTGGAAGAAGAATTGGCTTATTTCCTCTTAACTTCTTGACTTCTGAGACTTATAATTATCAACAGTGATAATGGGTTTTTTTTTTGTTTGTGTTTTGTTTGTTGTTGTTGTTGTTGTTGTTGTTGTGTTTTGACTGTAAGAGTCTAGTTGTTTTTCCCTACAGCACTTTGGTGGGACAAAGATATTCCAAGAAATGGAAGGAGATATGTAGGAATCAGGCCCCTCACTATATATTGATGCTGGTTAAGTTTAGGACTCTTGCTAAAAACCAGACTGAAAAAAATGCCATGCACACCACTATTTTATAAGCAGAGAAGGCCAATTGGGTGTGTTTCTGCAAATGAGGCTAGGGTAGAACTAATCAAAAAAGACCTATTAAACTTGGAACATCAGAGATCTAAGCCCTTCAAAAGAGTCCCTAGAAAGGTTAGTTGCTCTGTTGTGCATCTTGCCAGAGCAAGCTCAGGAAGCACATGTTCATATATAGGAAGGGCAACAAGAGATAATGTGTTCCTGTGATGTGGAAATAGGATCTGATCTGGTAGTCACAAAAATATTCTAATTTCACTCGTACCAGGAATTTTTACATGGACTCTATCTACATTTATTCCACCAAAACTCCAGCCAACTGCAACAGACACTCACTTCAGGAGTAGTCATATCATGGATCATCTTTACCTACTCTCAGGAGCACACTTTTCTCATCTTATACTGAGCTTCTGGCTTCTCTCATTTATCTCCAAATGGTCATCAGGTATAATAGTCACTCCAGACAGACATGACAAAGAGCCCAATGAAGACAGTAGGTTGGTACGAATCCTTCTAACTTGTCTTATGTGGGAGTTTATACAGCAGTGATTTAAAGTATGACAAAAAACAAGTTGGGAAGAAAGGATTTACTTCATCTTAAATGTCTAGGTGATAGTCCACTACTGAAAGAACTCAGGGCAGGACCTCAAGGCAGGATCCTGGTGGCAATAACTGAATCAGAATTTGAGAAGGAAAACTCTTCCTCATGAATCTCTCAGTCTGCTTTCTTATACAGCAGGCCCACCTTCCCAAAGAGACCATCAAGCAGGCTCTCCCACATCAATTATTAGGCAAAACAATGTACACAGACTTACCCCCAGACTACTGGTGTTTTTTCTTGAAAAAAGAAAAAAAAGCCTTCATACAATATATTCTTAACGTGATTTTTACCCTCTTACAAATTCTTCCAGGTCCATCACATGCACCCATATTCCCAACTCCATGTCCTTTCACATGCATACACACTTTATTTACAAAGTAAACAGAAAGGCAAATAAACAGCCAATAAAGAAACATAATAAAACAAAACAATACACAAGGAATATACACAGACACACACGTACCATAAAAACACATAGTTGATGGAATAATCTACGATCTAAAAACAAAGGGAAAAGCAATACCCAAGCCAAGCTATATTAAACAAGCCTACAAAAGTGGCATTGAGTTCATTTTCTGTTGACCATCTACTGCAGGGCATGGGGACTAACTACTCTTAAGATTACCTAATATATTTAATGAGACTCCCTTGAAAGAAAAATTAACTTTTCCTTTGCAAGTGGTTGTCAGTTGCAAATAGCTTCTTTCTTAGGAATGATAGTTTTTGTGAACTTTCCTTTCTCAGCATTGGGATGCCTACAGGCCAATCTCACCTAGATCTTTTCTCAATTAATATTTTTTCTTGTTGATATTCAAAAGGGAAATTGGTCTGAAGTTTTCTTTTATTGTTGGGTCTTTGTGAGGTTTTGGTATCAGTGTAACAGTGGCCTCATAGAATGAATTGGGTAGTGTTCCTTCTGTTTCTATTTTGTGGAATAGATTGTAGAGGATTGGGATTAGGTCTTCTTTGAAGGTCTGATAGAATTCTGCACTTAACCCATCTGGTCCTGGGCTCTTTTTAGTTGGGAGACTTTTAATGACTGCTTCTATTTCTTTAGGGCTTACGGGACTGTTTAGATGGTTTTTCTGATCCTGACTTAATTTTGGTATTTGGTATCTGTCTAGAAACTTGTCCATTTCATCCAGATTTTCCAATTTTGTTGTGTATAGGCTTTTGTAGTAGGATCTGATGATTTTTTTAATTTCCTCAGAATCTGCTATTATATTACCCTTTTCATTTATAATTTTGTTAATTTGGATACTGTCTCTGTGCCCTCTGGTTAGTCTAGCTAAGGGTTTATCTATCTTGCTGATTTTCTCAATGGACCAGCTCCTGGTTTTGTTGATTCTTGTTTAGTTCTTTTAGTTTCTACTTGGTTGATTTCAGCCCTTAATTTGATTATTTCCTGCCTTCTATTCCTCTTCGGTGTTGGCAAGGATGTGGAGAAAGAGGAACACTCCTCTATTGCTGGTGGGATTGCAAGCTGATACAACCTCTCTGGAAATCAGTATGCAGAACCCTCAGAAAAATGAACATAATACTACCTGAGGACCCAGTTATTCCACTCCTGGGCATATATACAGAAGAAGCTCTAACTTGTAATAAAGACAAATGCTCCACTATGTTCAATAAAGCCATATTTATAATAGCCAGAAACTGGAAACAACCCAGATGTCCCTCAACAGAGGAATGGATACAGAAAATGTGGTACATTTACACGATAGAATACTACTCAGCTATTAAAAACAATGATTTTATGAAATTCTTAGGCAAATGGATGGAACTTGAAAATATCATCCTGAGTGAGGTAACTCAGACACAAAAGAATGAACATGGTATGTACTCACTGTTAAGTGGTTATTAGCCCAAAAGCTCGAAATACCCAAGAGTCAATTCACAGCAATAGTAGGGTTGAGTGTGAGGTCCCAGATTGAGGAGTTGGAGTAGGGACTGAAGAAGCTGAGAGCGTTTGCATCCGCAGGGAGGCACCATCACTGTCCACTTGCTTGACTTCCCAATGCTCCCAGAGACTGGATCACCAACCAAAGAATACTCATGGAGGGACCCATGGTGCTGGCCACATATGTGGCAGAGGAGGGTCTTGTTAGCCATCAGGGGGAGAAGAGGCCCTAGGGCCTGAGGGTGTTAGATGCCCTATTATAGGAAAATGCCAAGGAGGGAAGATGAGAGTGAGTGGATGAATATCCCCATAGAGACAGGGGAAGGTAGGAGGGAATAGATAGTTTCCAAAGGGGAGATCTGGAAAGGGAAAACACTTGAAATGTACATAAAGTATCAAAAAAAAATAAAAAATAAAAACATCATATAGTACCTCCAAAAAAAAAAATTTTCTCTTGTCAGATGACTTAGCTTATGTTAAGGCAAGAAAAAGAAAAACATAACCAGTAGGACATAACCCTGTTAGAATTCCTTCTTATTTATCTTTATACTAAATGCATTCTTTCAGAAAATGCACATATAATATATTTTACACATAATTATTTAATTATATAATAAATTAAATATTGATAAAATATACTTCTTGTAGTGCATTTTTAATTATTCAAGTTTGTTTATTTTAGAATGCAGCTAATATCTCCTGTTTCTCAGTAATCCTTGTTTCTTATGTGTAGAAAGCTAATTAAATAGCCAATATTTAATAAAGTCCTAGACTTAAGAAGCTACTTGTTTTTATATATAATATCACTTTATTATATATTAAACATATTCGTTAGCTAAATTTGCAGTGGATGTAGAATTTACTTCTAATTAGTGTTCACTATATCCTAGAAAATATACTCAGCATTGACCTCCAATGATAGCCAGATCAAAATAAACTTAGGTTTTCATTTTTTTAGAGGAAACAAACAGAAGATGCAAAAATAAAAAGTACAAACATACCAGTGAAAAACATCAGACTAATAATGGTATCCTGGTGAGTGAGAAGGAAAAGAGCAGTGCTGAAGAAAGGCTCTCCCAAAAAGTAGGATCCCAAAGATATTCAGAAGGGAAATGTCTCTTGATAGAGGATAAAACAAGTGCATGTCTTGTACAATGGTGGAACCTGTCTGAAAAGTGACCATCAGTAATATTATAGTAAAGATTTTGGATCCTGGGCGAAAGGTGATGGGATATTATCATAATGTGTGCATGGGAGAGCTTAATGATCTGATTTTTATCAGAAGAGACCATGCTATCTGCTGACTAATGACAACACTGAGGGGATGAGAAACTTACTAGAAACAGAAATCCATAGTCAATAATGTTGAAACAGATGAGTTTTGTATCTATGAACCATTGAGAAGTGACCATGTTCAGAACATCTTTTAAAGGGACTGCTTATGGGGATTTGCAGTTAAGCACATAGGTGTGTACAGCATCATTGCTGTGAGGAAAAGAACTGGGTTGTTGCAGATGAGCATAGATGAGTATTTAAAAATATTCTCTACTGACTCGCTTTCACAGTTAGGTGTGGTGTCCCTCATATGGAGCCCTTTGATAGAAGATCAGTACCACTCAGACCACTGTATGACTATGACGGCTCAAGTTAAAACACAACAAAACCAAAACTACCTTAAGTCCTTTCTAAACAATCTCTTACTAGAATGCATCACATTAACAATGAAGACCATAGTTTTGTAGCAATTTCCTGGAAGAATGAAACATTCCGTCTGACAGGAAAGCTCCATAACACAGGAAGTAAACAACTCAAATTACTTCAGGAATTCCCTAAAACTGACCAAATTCACAAGGGACCTCCCTCTTCCAAAATATATAAACACTAAAGATTGCTGAGAGTAAAATTCAGACAAGCAAGGCTGCCAAAAGAAAAAACTCAGAAAAGCCCAGTTTTCTGAAAAGGCCAGAAACCACCAGTATTTTTTTTTTTTTTTTAGCTGTAGAAATAATTATTTTGTAATGAAGTATATTCAGTAATAACATTTGCTATTTATGAACGCTGTACATGTATTTATAGAAGAATTATTTGTGTGAGAAAATGGAACAAATAAAAGTATACTAAACTGCTGTGTGTGCATGAGCCAAGTGTAAATACTTGGCTTCAGTAGACTGCAAGGTAATCATAATAGGGCCTTTAAAAAACAAGCTTGTTACATTATATTTGAATTGTATTTTTATAAAAGATTATGTAATTTCTCAACTAGCAGATCTACGAGTAGTCTGCAATTCTCACACTGAAAGAATCATGTATCAATAATATTTTAAAGGACCACTGTTATTTGTAATTTCTCGTTGTGCTAACACAAAATAACGTGTGAAAAAAACATGATTATACAGTTATCACTCAGTTTTATAGGGTATACAGCCTATGTGTATATTGAGCAGATGCTGGAGCAAGCCCTCAATTAATTTTATATAACAGGAGCAATTTTACACAATTATTTGAATATCTTTGGCCACGTTCCATTTCTCTGACATAAACATATGGGGCAAAAATTACATGAAACAATTACTCCAGTAGGATCACATATAATAAGAATTATATTGGAGTTACATTTTTCTCGATTATAGATAGCAGCTATTCTGCAATCTTATTTACTATTTAAAAGCTGTTTCATGAATGTTAATAATTATTGTGAGTTAACATTTACAGAAGACTTACTGAATTCTAGATATTCTGGTACATATTTTTAAAGGATAGACTATTTTTTCTCATCAGAATAAGATTGCACTATAGCCAGCAGCAAACACATTTAACAAGATCATGTAACCTGGCCAAGGTCACACTGACCAACAGGTAAGACTCAGACACTGCTGCTTAGAGTATAAAGCAAGTTTCTAAGCACACAGTCTCTGTTTTTCTTTCTTGCTCTTTACAATGCTTGTCAAGCAAATTCAATACAAGACATTTTATTCCTAGCTATAATTATAAATTACTTCAAAATGCATGTGTTTATTGGTGTCTGTAATTAGCATGATCATTTCGGCACAATCAGCTATTTTTTTGCTAATTATCCATTTAGAGATTCAGTCCACAAGTATTCATTAAGCATCTACTAGAGTCAACCCTCTGTTTGAGTCTACATATTTTGCCATTCCTCCTGCCAAGAAATGCAGACGTGCATTCCTTAGTCAGGAAGCTTATTTCTTTGTAATCATTTTAGCTCAGGATGCACTTCCTTCCCACTTAAGAAATGAATAATTATAGTGGAGTCCAGATTCTATATATAGCTAACAACCAAAAGCATTTGGATCATACTTTTCTGTTTCCATTTTCCCTTTCCTTACAAATGCCACATTATAGAATCCATAACATTACATTGTGGTTTATATTCACTCCAACTCCCTTTTAATACATGAACTCTTTGAGAAAATAAATAGTACCCATCATGTTTTCTGTATATAGATTAGTGTCATGTGCTTGATTAACTTTGTTGCCTGAATGAGCAACTGAATGAATGAAATTCATCTGGCACTCTAGAGATTGTAGAATTAATACCTGTAGATTAATACCCCCCCTACACAATTCCTCATCATATTCTTCCCTCTCTTGCCTCTGAGTGGGAAGAGCTCCCCCTGCACCAGGTCTTACCCTTCCCTGGGGCCTCAAGTCTCTTGAGGATTAAACACATCTTCTGCAACAAAGGCTTGACCAGGCTGACTTCTGCTATATTTGTGACAGGGGCCTCTTACTGGCCTGTGTATGCTCATTTTTGGTGACTCCATCTCTGGGAGTTCCCTGGGGTCTGGTTAACTTGAGGTAAGTTGAGATTGCTGCTCTTCCTATGGGGGTTGTTCTCCTATTCAGCTTTTTCAATCCTTCCCCTAATTCAACCACAGGGGTTCCCAACTTCAGTTAAATGGTTGGGTGTAAGTATCTGCTTCTGTCCCAGCCAGATGTTTCTAGGGCTTCTCAGGGGACAGCCATGCCAGGCTCCTGTCTGTAAGCACATTATAGCATCAGTAATTGTGTCAGGCCTTGGTGCCCTCTAATGAGAGGGATCCCAAGTTGGGCAGGTCACTGGACCACCTTTCCTTCAGTCTCTTCTCCATTTTTGTCCCAGTAGTTCTTTTAGACAGGAACAGTTCTTGGTCAGAAATTTTGACTGTAAATTAGTAACCCTATCCCTGCTCTTGAGGCTCTGACTATCTACTGGAGGTGGGCTCTTTTGAGTTCCCTCTCTCCAATGTTGGGCATTTTGGCTAAGGTCACCCCCATTAAGTCCTGAAAGCCTCAGATCTCCTGGTAATTTTATGTTAATAGATTAGTGGGCTGTAAAACCAGACATCTCATCTTTATTTCCAAGTTATGTCTCTAACCCTGAAAACCAAGAAGTGATGATGGAGAGGGGATCTCAAAAGATTCCCATATTGTAGTTAAGCCAAAAAGTAATGAAACCAAGAAGTGATGATGGAGAGGGGATCTCAAAAGATTCCCGTATTGTAGTTAAGCCAAACAGTAATGAAACCAAGAGACCAATATAGAGCATTGGGCAAGTAAGAGGAAATTTCTGTTTCTAAAAACAAGCTATCCATTTGGCTAAACAACGTTTTTGTACACATCTGTTTATTTTTCAGAAGGACAAGCAAGACACTTAAATTCAGCCCAAATTTGAGTCTAAGCTTACATCATCAAAATTTTCAAATTAGAGCCCATTTAAAAAAAAAAAACTTACAAAAATTGTCATCAAATATAGTATTATGTTAACCAAGATACAGAGATAGATCTTTATATAAATCATACTAGTATAAAAAGAGAAAATGTGAACTCCTTATCAGACATTTCTGCTATAGAGCTAAATTTTCCTATTGTAACATTACTAGTGTTGACGCAGGATTTAATTTAAAAAGCAAAGTACCTTTCAGTCTACTGCACACCCATAAATATACCTCATGATGGCCATTTTTGGTTTTAGTAATTAGCATGAATATGTAAGGCATGAAGCTGAAATCCTCTGTAGTTGGAATTTTCCCTTCACAATAAATGTTAAGTAAAGCTGAGAGGGATTAATTTGACAACATTTAAGGAGAAATCAAATTTCTCTGAAAACAGCACTTTTTGTTCTGTAATAACAGAATGCCTTTGTTTTAGGAAAATGTTTAGAAGCCAAAAAAAAAAGCTTATATTCTTTGAATTTATTTACATTAATGTGAATATAAATATGCCATTTTTTCATGGTCTTTCTGCCTCTACACTGAATTCATGAATGGAATATTCTCTTTTTTCATGACTCTCATATTTAAGCATCCTGTTGTGAGGACATGCTAAAGACTATAGAAAGAAATAACTATTAGAGGTTAATTCTTCCTAAGGAGCTTAATGATTATTAGAAGACATAAGATACATCTTCACATACACACTAACACAACCAGGACAAGACAACTTGTCTGATTCACTCCCAGTGATAAATTCAATGATCAAATGGTTATGAGTTCTTTCTAGCTATGTGGGAAAGGGAGTTTTGAAAAGGTGTATTTGTGATAAGAATTTTAACATTCATTTTGTATATATTCAACTTAAAAAATGGAAGATAAGCTATGGAATGTTGTAATTAAGTCTATGCCACATGGAAAAGTGAGTGATACAGGTTGAGAAAAAAGAAAGCACACTAAGTGTACCTTACATAAACAGACTGACCGAAGGGGTTAGAAGTGAAGATCGATGTTGGAATTCTAGTATAAGTAATATTTGAAACTTAGAATAAGAGCTCCAGTTATTCCTGAAAACAATAAAAATAGAAAACTTCTGTTAAGGATAAGGTTATCTGTGGGGATTTTTAAATTAAAATTTATAGAAAACAACTTTATATATAAGAGGAAATTAGAGACTATGAATTTATTTTTTGAGTTTATATACTTGCATTATGTATTGCTAAGGCATTTTGCTTTTGATTATAACTGCATTCCCAACATGACATCAAACTGATCTGCAATGGCAAATATACCACACTTACTATTCACTGAAACACCATTCGAGGCCTTAAACACTATTACTATGTGTCAAATAAATACACATTTTCCAATATAAAACATGGGAAGTTTAACAATTTTTTTCATTATAAAGTAATTGGCTATATTTACTTTTTTTCAATTTTAGTTTATAAATATTTTGGGGATATTTCATTGATTTTTTTTTGATGCACCTCAAACTTTCACTGGTCTGGCCTTGGGCTCCTGAGTAATTTTCTTCCCCGGCCTCTGCTCCCAAGTGCTGATATTGCAATGCATAAAGCACTATATAATCTGATAGGATAATGGCAGAGTGCACTGCTTTCTTAGTCCTCTAGGGGAGAAGAAATAAGAGAATATATACATCCATATGTAATATAATATATACAAGCAGAGAGAGTATACAAATACATATATTTTTACATACACACATCCCCCTACACTCATCGCCCACAAATACATATAGTTATTATTTTCAGATTTTTGATTTGATAGGATAGTAAAGTACATGGTTTTATATATTTGGGGTTTATTAGAGTGACTTACAGTCTGTTGCATGAGTAGTCAATAATGTCTCTCTCCTGAGAGAAAGACCAAGAATCGGGTATTTCTTCTGTCAGAGAATGGATGTCTCCATAGTACACAATCCATTGGTGGAGTCCCAAGAAATTCCTTGAGGCCTGTCGGTCCTCCATTTAAACTGGAATCCCAAAGAAGTTCTAATACCAGGAACAGAATAATATACTTTGCAGAGAGAGTCAAGCAGACAAAAAGCAAATCTTTAAACCTTTTATTTCCTTTTATGTGGGTTTGCTCTCAATAGTTTGCTGTAGATTAAAAGTGAATATTCTCACATCAAATGAACCAATTAAAAACCTCCTTCACAGGTGCACCCAGCTGCTTGTGTTTTAGTGGATTGCAAATGTATTTAAACTGGCAGCCATGTTTAACCATCACAGCCAAAATGCCAGACTAATGGTCTATTTTTCCCCTATCAAATTATGAAGTACTTTATTGCATTAGATATAACCTTTCTTAGGTTTTTGGAAGGATTAGATGGTAAAGTACTTTATTATTTTACAATTGTTCTCATGTGTTTGAAAGTTTATTTTATTCAAAATATGTGCTCTTTATCTGTTTTGTATCTTTGTTATTATGAAGAATATAAAAGCATAGGTTCTTAGAATTCCAGTCTAATGATGGTGAATGTCATCTACACTAATTAGTGAAGGTATTGAAATGCTGTAAAGCTTCCTTGTTCAGCTAAGTACATCACTAATTTTCTGAAAGTGAACAAAGCTTCTTCTGTGCTTATGTTACAGTTCCTATGGTTTGGTTTTCACATTTTTTGAAAAATAATAGCAGAAGCAGATTCTTCTGCCTTCCTCCCTCCCCATCATGTCATCATTCCAACTTGAGTCTAATAAGATGTTTCGTTGCCTGTGTATCATTTGAAGCCTATGTAAGGACCATGTTCCTAAACCGTATTACTAAAGATTTTATCTTGCCATTTGTGATGAATTGTGAGTCACAAAGTATGAAGATGAAACACATAACAAATTGCAATCCTGCCAATAATGTGTCTTTATAATCTGATGAGATGTCTTCTGTCTTCAAAATTTTAGGAAGAAAAGTAAGTTAAAATAAGAAGAGCTCAACTTGTCCACTTACTGTGTTCTAAAACTTTAATCTATCCCACATGAAGGATGAGCCTTGTGAATAAGATAAGTTTTACCTGGCATTTATTGTTACAAGCAATTATAGAGGTATGAGGAAACAAGGCAAGACACAGTGGCCTCCCCTGATATAAGCTATCACCAAGAAAGAAAATAAGAGCACTGGGTCTGTGCACACCAAATAATAAAAATAAACTTAACGTCCACTGAACTCTGTAACCTAAAATCACTTGGCTGTTAAAGAGTATGTGTATTCCTTGGTGTTTAACTAGTATTTAAAAACTAAAGGTAACTTGTATTTTATTTTATAAACAACAAGAATTGACTTGTTCAAACACATCTATGAGTTGGCTTTTTCTATGGCTGTTATTGTACAATGGGTTGAGGTCTACTGTGTTACTGATACAGTAGAGGTAGGTAAATACTAGTTATCCAAATACATTTGCTACTTCTTGTCCCAGCTCACTGAACATGTCAGCATTTCTGGAGAACTGGAAATATTATATGGTTGCATACTCCATGTCTCACCTTCATTTCAGGAACTTGATGAAGATTCTTTAAAGCTATTATTGAAAAAGTGACGCCAATATTTTGTGCTTGCCATTTTGTGCAAAGAGCACCATGCTTGGTAAATGTAGCATGATGTAGGTCTTTTGTTCAGGAAAATGAATGCTAGCTTATCCTATCTACTTTCCATGTTTTTTTTTTTTTTTTATCATTTTTCATTTAGAATTATTCCTGTATTATATTCAAAAAAGACTATTTAAAACACACTCTTTCCTAAGGAGAAAAGTGTTCAATGTAAGTCACATGTATTACTACTACAGATTGATACATAATGATAAGAAAATTATAATTCCAATTTTAGTATCTTTTACTGTAGATTATCAGAAATGGTAAATTAGGCATATATTTGAAGAATTTCCATAGCCAGTATGGTTAATTTTATGTAATCAACAATGAATAATATGGGGTGAGGATATGGCTTAGCACTTAGTAGTACTTGCTGTTCTTTCTGAAGATCTGAATTTGGTTCCCTGCATCAACATGGAGGTTTATAATTGCCTGTAACTCCAGCTCTTCAAGGTTTGAGATGTTCCTTTGGTCACACAGATGAAGGTACTCAAACAAGCACATAAGACAGACATTTAAATCTTAAAAATACAACAAAATAAAACTAATAACTAGTGAGTTCTAGAACTGACAAATTCTAACAGAAAAATGCTAGACAAAGCCAGTCCACTGAAGTCCCATCTCAGCATATAGAGGCAGCTGTAGGCAATGTAGTGTGGATATGGTTCAATGTGTATGTCTCATTCTATAAAATAAAGAACATGCATAGACTTTTGGAGTAAAGTGATTAGCTTTCTGAAAAAAAAAAAAGGCTTCAATGGACATGTGGAGATTCATGTGAAATGCTGAGGGGTTTGAGAGGATAAAATTGTAGGTATTAAATAAACCTGGCAATATTGGTGAGGACTGAGTGAGTCTATGCAAAGGTGAAAAGACCATGTAAATGACAATTTAGAAATAGTGATGGCAAATTTGGGAGATTATGTGATTTATTGGATTTGAAGGGAAAAGAGATACAAGACACAGAAAGGTTTAAATGTTTGCCTGCCATCCAGGAAAAGAGTAAGTAGTATCCCTTGTGATGATCAATATTGAGCGAATCATTTTATATAGTTTAAATATATAGCAGTAGCCTGTGGATTCATGTGTGCGGTTAGCATTTTTCTCTCAAAGAATCAGAGGTTAAGTTATCTTTTAATAATGTCACCAGTAAAATGTCTAACTTCTATAAATAAAGCATCATGCATGATATTAACCTTGCTTTTTCCACACACATCCTATATAAACATAGTACTTAAATATTTCCCTTCTATGAAGAATTCCACCTTCTATGGAATAAATGACATGCTACTTCCCTGGATTAGAAAGGAATAGACTAGAGAGTTGTGCCTTGTCAGTGTTATTGTGCCCTGTTTCTGTGGCAGGATTGAATGAACACAATTAAAAAATATAACTTGTCTTGCAATCTTGGGGTCTAGATCACACTGCAAGAACCTTCACTCTGTGCTGCAGCTCTTTGAGAATATGTTTGCCCCATTTGACACTAATGGAAGATTTATTGGGTGATGAACTCATTGGCTGCAGTCTAGTGCACTGTTGAAAATTGAACTGATGATCCTGGTCTCACAAGGGTAATCTGGTGTTAATAACATTCTTAATATTGTAGCAAAACCCAAGTATGTTTTCTAGGCTATAAAACTCCTAAAATGGTTGAAGTTTCAGTGAAACAACAGATTTACTACTAAAGTAAAAAGTAAGATATTTTTAGCATAGTGATATATGGTCCAAAAATACTATAAAAATAAACAAATAAAAAAATTAATTATCCATGATGTAAAATTAAGCACTTAAAGAATACAGTTAAACTGTATTCAATATTTGTAACTAAATATTTGTAAATCATATTTATTTGATTTAATATTCTGTTTTTAAGTGATTTATTTGAGTCACAGACTAATTTCTTGCTATTTTAAGCAGTATGTGAATTTTTAAATGGTGCCTTTTGCCAACTCCCTTGGAGTAGCTATCTAAGTGTGAAGTCTACCTGTGAAAAACTATTTATAACGTGTGAAGTGCATTTTTTAGACTAGTAAAGATGATAAAATTATTCTGGACTACCACAATTGAAATTTAATAAACTTGATGCATATTTTGTGAACATAAAATTGGGAAAAATGAAAGCTTGTTACATTTTGTTTGAACTAGAGAAAGGGTTATAGAAATAGATTGAATAAATCTATATTCATATTTCAATTTTCAAACATTTTACTAGGCATAACTAGTGAATATTTTTGCATAGAATTTTCCACCAATGTCCCACTTTTTTGAAGTACTGAATTTCATTGTGTCACACACCTACTTTTGAATAAAGATACCTTTCCTTCTAGCCAGATGTTAGTTTAGAAAAGATTCACTGACTGCTTAAAAACTGTCTGAAATATTTTGTTTTCAAGCCTTGATGAACACTTCTCATACAAAAGTGCTAAAAACACAACTCCTCAGAAGAAATAGTCTAGAAATGCAGTTAAAACTATCTCCAAAATAATCTTGCTCCCATTTTTAATTGAAAATATTTTTTGCTTACAATATATTCTGATTATAGTTTTTCCTCCCCCCAGCTTTTACTAGATCCTCCCCACCTCTCCACCTACCCAAACTCACATCATTTCTTGCTCTCTCATGAAAAACAAAAAGGAATAAAAAATAGAAAAAGAAAGAAAACTAATAGTGAAATAAGATGTGATAAAACACAATAGCAAATCTGAATAGGACCAAAAAAATGAACAGAAAAACCAAGGTCTAAAGCAAAAGCCCAGGAAACACCCAGATGCAGAGACACACATTGGCAAACACAGAAATCCCTTATAAACACCAAACCAGAGACCATAATATATAAGCAAATAGCTTATAAGGTAAAGAAAACATACTCAGACAAAGCAGTGACACAAGAAAGTCCAAAATATCATTGAGTTTGTTTTGTAGTGGGCATCTACTACTGGGCATGGGGCCTAGACTTCAGAGTAGTTTATATACACATTTGATATATTTTCCCTCTGAGAAAACTAGTTTTTCAGTTGTGAGTTGTCATCAGTTGGAGATAGTGTCTGGACTAGGGGCTGGGGCTTGTGTCCACTTCCACTCTCAGCACTGAATGAGCACTGTGAATTCTACCACAGCCTTTTTGAGTTCATATGTAAGTAGGTCCTACTGTGTTTAGAAGGCCTTGATTCCTTGCTGATCTCAATCCCATGGGCCCTTATAATCTTTTGGCCTCCTTTTCCACAAGGTTCTCTGAGCCCTCAATGGAGGGAATTTATAAAGACCTCCCGTTTAGTGCTCCAGTGAGTGTCTCTCACTCTCTATACTTTTCCATATGTTTAGTTCTTTGGTTACACAAAGGAAGACAGAGCATGTGTATTTTACTCTCATGGATCATTGATTACCAACATATCTATGATATCCCAAGTTTTCATGGCAAATTTTTCTCAATAAAACAGTGTTTTTCTTATTACTACCATGATTTCAAATATATAGTACTTCATGTTTATTATTCCATTTAAATATGATTAATTATCATTTGGATAACTTCAGTAAAAGAATGGAAAAATATATGGAATTGTAGAAGATGGGAGGATGAGGACGGGAAGACAATTTTTTCTCGTTAAATTTTTTTCTTCTTTGAAAGTTTCATACACATATACAGTATATATTGATTAAATATAACCCCTATTATTAATAGTTTTTTATATATCTAACTATATTCTCATAATGAATTGAATATAAAGTGTTATTCATAATACTTAAGATTTCTGTATATTTTATGACAAATTTATTTTATGGCTCAAATGACATTATATTTTCAGTAATATGCAGAAACATTATTTATATGAATAAATAAATTTTTAATATTCTTCAGACTATAGGTTGATTTAGACATCAAATATATTTTCTAATATTGCTTGCTATTAGTTTCACATGGTTTCTCAAAACAAACAAAGAAACAGTCAAAAAATTGGAAGTCTTTATATTGTAGATCCAAATGGTAACCACATGGGATCTAGTAACAGTTCTGGGTTTTGGACTTTTCATAAAATTGTTTAAAGACTCCTAAGATTCTCTTCTAGCAAGCACGCGAGACACCAGAATAATGCAATTAAAGCTTTGCCACTGTTTCTTAAATTCCATTATGTAATTCATCATTATTGCTATATTATAATTCTAGTACGCTTTGTATATCTGTTCCCATATAAACCACAGCAGTCAATGGTGGTTACAGTAACCAGACTCATGACCAGTAGTAAAAATAAGAAAAAATTAGTAAGGATTGACAGACAATGAAGTTACCCATCCTGTGCATCACACATTTGGCTTAGTCCTATAACCTCTGTCTTATTGCAAGGTGGTAAGGAAGACAAAGGTAAGCACCATTGACTCTGCTCTACTATCAGGAAAGCTTTTGTAATTAAAACATTGTGTGAATGAGTGTGCAGGACAAAGGCAGAGATAATGTGGAGAAATCTTACAGATGTGGAAGGAGGCTCATTAGCAAGCAGCAGTTTGAAACAAATGAGAGGATAAAATGCAAATTTAAAAGGGGTGTGATAAGCTAATCTCAATATTTAGAAAGATTTGACAAGCAAGTGATCCACATTGTGAATATTACCTGTTAATATTCTGAAGTGAATGCCCAGGAATTTCAGAAATACTTGGTTTGGGGTCTCAAAGGTTTTTGAGGAGTCTATCACTGGCTATTTGCTTTATGTACTTTGCCCATGGAAGTCAAAGTCACATAGCAGAATTATTCATTGGGGTGCAGAGTGATAAAATATTCACAGTACACATTAAAGAAATAATGTACCAGTTTTTAAATTACTGAACTGTTCTGCTTGTTATTTCCCATAAAATCTTATTATCAGGGATAGAGCACATTCACATAGCCTTACCATGAGAGGCACACCATGTGTGATTTGAGAGTATTTAAATACATTTCAGAAATCTTCTCTTTACTTGTTATAAACAGATTAAAATGACAATTAGGTATTCTCAGGGTTATTAAATTCACCGGATCTGAAGGAACATTGTAACTGTGAAATTGTACCAGTAATGTGCATAATAATGTAGACAGTAAAAAGAAATAAAAAGATCAGAGTTATACTTTTAGAATATATCTAATTATTTATGCATAGGATTATCCTTCAAAGCTTTCTGAACACACACACACACACACACAAAGAGAGAGAGAGAGAGACAGAGACAGAGACACAGAGAGAGACAGAGACAGAGAGACAGAGACAGAGAACAGGGGAGGAGCACAGCCCAGCCACATGGCATCCCAAATGCTATAAGCTCAGAGCTTAGTTAACTGAAGATCATACTGAAGAGAGCTTTGAAGATGTCTGTTGCCAACTAAAAAAAAAAAAAAGTTACCTATTTTTCTTAGTTTGAACACTATTTATAGACTTAGGCAACATAAACAAAGGATACAGTCTAAGAAAAGCAAACTGTTCTATAAATCTAGAGTCAATAACAAATTCAAAAGCAGGTTAAGGTGCCAGCGATATAATTTAGTAAGTAAGTGGGCTTGGCATGTGACATCATGTTTTGATTTCAAATCCCCAGGAACCACATTATTGAACCACATTATTTAAGGACAAACTTGACTTTCATAATTTATTTTCAAACATTAACATGCATCTATTGCATGCTCTCTCTTCTCTCTATGTCTTTTATGCACTCACATATAAGTTACTATAGACCGAGTATACTCTTACTAAGATAGTTTATAGAATTCAACATAGTTCTACAGCTTAATATAAGTACATTCAATACATTTCTTATTTTCGAACCAATATTTCAGAGTGGTTTTAAGATGTTGAATACAGAATGAATTTCAGATTTAATTTTTCTACAGTATTTTGTAGGACATAGAGTGATTTCAGTGATGTTTTCAAAGAATCGTGTGTGTGTGTGTGTGTGTGTGTGTGTGTGTGTGCTGATTGTGAAGATTAGTGTTTAGTTATGTCTTTGATGTTAATTTGTTTAACTAAAATGGTCATTTCTTATCATTGAGCATTGAATCAGCAGATGTCTCATGCAAAATCCACACACTTCACATGACATCCTTAACTGTCACACTGTTTGATAGGAAAGCAGAGTACCTTTGACTTGAAACAAATAAGTCAAGCCAAGCCAAGTCCCAATCTGACAGTGCAATGGGTCCCCTCTGATCTGACTCTTCAACTTCTCATGGGCTGATTCTATAAGGCAAAATGACATCTGCATTAATGAATGCGTGTCATAGGTCAGGCCTTGTATGCAGCCAGCTGGTCTTCTTATTCTGTTCATTAAAAGCAGCCAAGTATTTCCAAAGAAGACTAAAGTCCAGATACTGCAATCAACCATGATACAGATTCTTATACTGTGCTAGCCTGCAACTTCCAATTATGCACTTTAACACAATTCTATCTTCTTTATAATTATGGCCTTTGTCACAAAGTTTAAGAATCTTTCTGATAAGCAGAAAGGGAAAGTTGCTTGTAAGTAAGCATATGCTTCGAGCACATACAACTCTCAAGATTTTGTGACATAGCTAAGTATGTATAAATGTTTTCACTATGGCACAATTAAAGAACAAAAGAAATGTTTAAACTAAATCATTCCTGAGATTGCTTATTTAAACCTAGGCCAAAAATCTACTTCAAACATGCTGTCCCTGATATGAACTCAACCTTAAAGAGAACTTATTGTTAACACAAATGAATGAAGTAGATTGGAAATACAGGGTGATGTAATGAAGAGTCTAGTTGTTCCTCCCAGGATTCATTACAAATAGGAGGACCACTTGCCAAGGTAACATTGTTACCAAAGGGTGTTGTAATGTATCAATTAAAAAGCAAGACAATATGCAAAGACATGTCCTCAGGCCAGGCTAATCTGGGCAATCCTTCAATTGAGAGTCCTTTGCCAGATAACTCTAGGCTGTGTCAGGTTGGCAATTAAAGCTACATGAGACATAGAGCCAGACCATTAAAATGAATGTGCCTGTGTCTCAAGAAGGAGACAAGAATGAAAGACTGGTAACCTGGAGATTACAAAGGGAGAAATAAAAACAAAGTTTATCAATGTGTATAAGGATATGAGAGAACAACATTTTGCAAACAAAGGGGAAACGTCACTCTAGTCACTTTGGTATATTATAAGTTTTACACATTTATTTATCACAAGGTAAAATGATGGTCCAGTGAATGATGGATAAGTTTATTATATAAGCCAGGTAAATATATAGAAGGATTCAAGTAATTTGTATTCAACAATGTAGATGCCAAGAAATACGCAAAGACAATGTCAGATACTGAAAAACATAAAATAAGATTGCTGCATAAAATTAATCAAATCAATTCATTGGAATAATTTTTTCACATTGGAATATTGAGTGTTATGTTTGGCTTACTCCTAGTCTAATGAGGATTCCTAAAATTTTAACTCACTGGCCATATACTTCCTTATAATGATTTTAATTGTCATCAATTCAAAATATAAATTAATTTTACATATTACTTTGTATCCTTATATGACATATATATATAAAATGATATATATCATTATATATATTCAGATATGCTTATTATTTTTGATAATGGGATGTTATGCATGTAAACACTATTAAAACACCAAGTTACTGAAAACTAAAGAATAGACTGAGGCTTAGATTAATCCAATTTGTAGCATTTCAACTGTGGCCACCAAAGAGTTAATAACATGGAAAGTTCCAGAATAGAAAGATACTCTACAGTGAAAAAGGCCAGGAACCACACCAATTCATCATTGCAATGAACATCTATGAAAGTGTATACAGTGTTGCACACGCTGGCATATTGTAACTTCTAAATTGAATTTTTAACTTTTTATTTATTTTGTTGCTGATATTTTTATTTTTTATACTATTTTGGGGAAGAGGTTGCAAGAGTGGAGAGGAAGTATGGAGGGATGGGAGATCAGTGGTGTTGAGTTGCATGATGAGAAATTTGCAAAGTATCAATAAAAGTTTCTTTTTAAGTAAAAATATGTACATCTCTAAAAATGCTGGTAAGTAGAAAAAAATGGACTGAGTGTGGAGCTATAAGTATACATAGATCGCATGACTTTTGCAGTGATCAGTATAAGAGCTAAAAACATACATGTGCTTTTCTTCATTGAAGGAATAAGTTAGAAAGAGAGTACCACATCAAAATATTCTAAAAACAACAATAGAAGATGATGTACACTGGATGTCATGTGACGCATTTATAACATTGCCAACAGTACTATAAAGGCATAAAGGCAATGACAACAATAACTCAATACATCATTAAATATTCACAGTTAGATTATATGGGAATCTAAGTCAGTAAAGATTATTTTAATAAATCTGTATTGGATGTATTTCCAAGTGGTAATGGCTGTGCTAATATCACTGTTAAAATTCTCCAATACCTATTTTCTTTGTTATGTTAACATCTATTCTGCTATCGCTTCCTCACCGTACCTGATGTTGATTTTCTGCGGACTTTGCTCTGCTCTAATGAACCTGGCTTCGCTGTTCTCCATGCCCACATCTATTTACTGCGATTGTGGCTGATAAATTGCTGCCAGCAAGTCACATCATCCAACCAACTAATTCTGGCATAGGGATAACCCAAAAGATAAAGTAGATTAGAAAACAGGAGCAGGAATCAAAGTAGAGTCTACCCTTCACACACAGCCAAAGGTAGATGGCAGTGGGTCTCTAATTTGGAGACATATGCATATGTATAGGTATAGTTATTAGGATAGGGATGCAGATGGGGATAGGGATGGGGATAGAGAATGAGAAAGAGATAGAGAGAGACTAAATTATCTCCAATAGTCCCCTCCCAAATATTATCCACACTGAAATTGTATTCCTAATCATCTGCCTCGTCACATAAGATGACCATTTGTGTCTTTCTCAGGTAGTTATTATGAGATGTTCTACATCAAGACAGAATTGTAAAGTCAGAAACAGGGAGAAGTGTATGTAGAGGTCATGTTATTTGAGATGAAGGAGAGAAAAATATTTCAAAATGAAGACTATAGCAAGTTCAAGCAAAATTGTCCACCTGGAGAAATAGCCTAGGTAGATGAGAACGATAAAACATTACAAAGTGATGTATCCAGGGAAGAAAAACTTAATAACAGTGGTGTAAATAGCATAAAAAATTGAAGCAGTTTGAAAGTAAGATATAAAAAAAAAGCAAAAGAATGCAAAAAGGGTTTTAACCAAAACACAATCCTACTATAATTCTGTATTTGAATTAGCTGAACAAATTTTTTTTATAATTGCATGATATGGTTGCAAAAGAAGCTAGGGGTTATTTGAAAAAAAGATATTTAAATGTTAATATCTTATATTAAACAGCTAATAAATAAGACCTTGGTCCTCTGTAGGCTTGATGCCCCAGCATAGAGGGGATACGAAATCGGTGAGGAGAGAGTGGGTAAGTGGGTGGCAGAGCACCTTCATAGAGGCAAAGGGGAGGGAAGAGTGGGGATGGCATGTGGGGTTTATGGAGGAGTAACTGGGAAAGGAGATGTCATTTGAAATGGAAACAAATAAAATGATTAATAACAAAGAGTAAAAGCTTGATAATGATGAGCTGAAAAAAGTAAATAATTAAAGAGAATAAACAGAAATTGATTACCTGGTAAAATTTCCAGTGAGGAGTAATAAGCTTACGTTTCTCTTCAGTTACTTCCAGCTGACACATGACACAACCCAGAGATACCTGAATGCATCTCAATTAATGGATTGTCATGATCATATTGGTGTGTGTGTGTGTGTGTGTGTGTGTGTGTGTGTGTTGGGTGGGGACATTGTCTTGATTGCTAATTAATGTGGGAGGGCCTAGCTATTATGGGACAGGTGTTCCAGAGTTACAAATGAAGGTTCACTGATAGCTGAAGACTAAAACCTTTGCACAAAGTTCTTTCATGGTTTCTGCTTCAACTCTTGCCTTGAATATCTGCCTTGACATACTTAATAACGGACTATATCTTATGAGTGAAATAAACTCTCTTTCTGAGTTGCTTCCTCTGGATGTTCTATTACAACAGGCAGCAAATGAGAACAATGACTAGAGTGAATATATTTACCAATAGTTTATTTCATATTTCAAAATTTCTATGAGAAACAGTTTTGGGTCATTTTAATACAAATAAAAACCACACTGGTTTTATTACTGTACCTCTATAATACAACATGAAATATGGGATCTTTATTTTTTTTGGATATTTTACTTATTTACATTTTAAGTGCTATGCCCTTTCCCAGGTTCCCCCTCAGAAACCCCCTATTCTATCCTTCCTCCCCCTCCTTCTATGAGGGTGTTCACCCACCCATTCCCAATTCCCAGCCCTGGCATTCCCCTACACTGGGGCATCGAGGCTTCCCAGGACCCAGGACCTCTCCTCCCATTGATGTCAAACAAGGCTCTGCTACATATGTGGCTGGTCCCTCCATGTATACTCTTTGGATGGTGGTTTAGTCCAGGGAGCTCTGGGGAGTCTCGTTGGTTGATATTGTTTTTCCCATGGGGTTGCAAACCAATTCAGCTCCTTCAGTCCTTTCTCTAACTCCTCCACTGGGGACCCTGTGCTCAGTCTAATGGTTGGCTGAGAGCATTCGCCTCTGTATTTGTCAGGCTCTGGCAGAGCCTCTCAAGAGACAGTTATATCAGGCACCTGCCAGCAAGCACTTCATTGCATCCACAATAGTGTCTGGGTTTGGTGACTGAGTATGGGATGGATCTCCAGGTATTGCTGCGGTCTCTGGATGGCTTTTCCTTCAGTTTCTACTCTATACCTTGTCTCTGTATTTCCTCCAGTGAGTATATTGTTCCCCCTTTTAAGAAGGACCAAAGTATCCACACTTTGGTCTTCTGTCTTCTTGAGCTTCATGTGGTCTGTGAACTGTATTTTGGGTGTTCTAAGCCAACTCAATTCTTCACAGAATTAGAAAGAGCAATTTGCAAATTCATTTGGAATACAAAAAGAAAAAGAAAAAAAAAAAAAAAAACAAGGTAGGGAAAACTATTCTCAACAATAAAAGAACTTCTGTGGGAATCACTATCCTTGACCTCAAGCTGTGTTACAGAGCAATACTGATAAAAATGGTACAGTATTGTTACAGAGATAGTCAGGTAGGTCAACGGAATAGACATGATGACCCAGAAATGAACCCACATACCCATGGTCACTTTATCTTTGACAAAGGAACTAAAACCATCCAATGGAAAAAAGACAACATTTTCAACAAATGGTGCTGGTTCAACTGGTGGTCAGCATGTAGAAAAATGTAAATCGATCCATTCTTATTTCCTTGTACAAAGCTCAAGTCCAAATGGATCTAGGACCTCCACATAAAACCATATACACTGAAACTAATAGAAAAGAAAGTGGGGAAAAGCCTCGAACACATGGGCACAGGGGAAAAGTTCCTAAACAGAACACCAATGGCTTATGCTCTAAGATTAATAGACAAATGGGAACTCATAAAATTGCAAAGCTTCTGTAAAATAAAGGACACTGTTAATAGGACAAAACAGCAACTAACAGATTGGGAAAAGATCTTTACCAACCCTACATCTGATAGAGGGCTAACATCCAATATATACAAGTTACTCAAGAAGTTAGACTGCAGAGGATCAAATAACCCTGTTAAAAAATGGGGTACAGAACTAAACAAAGAATTTTCAACTGAGGCATGTTGAATGGCCAAGTAGCACCTAAAGAAATGTTCAACCTCCTTAGTCATCAGAGAAATGCAAATCAAAACAACCCTGAGATTCCACCTCAGACCAGTCAGAATGTCATCCTCCATTTTAGGTGGGATTGCAAGCTGGTACAACTACTCTCAAAATCATTCCTGTGGTTCCTCAGAAAATTGAACAAAGTACTACCTGAGGACCCAGGTATACCACTCCTGGGCATATACCCAAAAGATTCTCCAACATATAATAAAGACACATGCTCTACTATTTTCACAGCAGCCTTATTTATAATAGCCAGAAGCAGGAAAGAACCCAGATGTCCTTTAACATAGGAATGGATACAAAAAACGTAGTACATTTACACAATGAATATTACTCAGCTATTAAAAACAATGACTTCCTGAAATTTTTAGGCATATGGATGGAACTAGAAAATATCATCCTGAGTGAGGTAACCAAGTCACAAAAGAACACTCGTGGTATGCACTCACCAATGAGTGGATATTAGCCCCAAAGCTCAGAAATGTGGCATCTTTGTTTTCTCAGTTATATTATTATTTAGGATCGGCCTAGCCATACTGTTTTGTTTGTTTTTTGTTAGTTGGCTGGTGTTGTATGTGTCATGTGTGTGTGTGTGTGTGTGTGTGTGTGTGTGTGTATGTGTATGTTTCTATATAAAAATGAAGACTAACAATTTTTTATATGAAATTTTTTGGAATGTTCATGGGGATTCCATGACTTTTGTAATTACTTTTGGTAGGTTGATAGTTTACACATTAATAGTACTAATCCATGTGCATGGGAGATCTTTTCATCCTCTATTGTTTACTTCATTGTGTGATTTTCTTCAATGTCTTAAACTTTTTATTATACTAGTGTATAACTTGCTTAGTTAGAGTTATACAAAGATTTGTTTTAATGTGATTATTGTGATAAGTATTGTTTCACTGATTTATTTCTCAGATTTTTTTGTCATTTGTTTATAGGAAGAGTACTGATGTTTGCATCTTAATTTTGCAATCTAGTTGAATGTTTTTATTAGCTGTAGATCTTTTCTGGTAGAGTCTCTAAAATTTTTCTATAATGATTAAAGACAACTAAACAAACAAAAACAAAGCATGTTCAATACCTGCACAGGTTCAAGCTAGACACAATTCCAACACTGAAAATGTACAGTTTATAAAAAGTCCCACACCTAAATAAGAAACTATTTTAAATTGATTCCTGCTGGGAACAGGAGAAAGTTTCTCCTATGTCACTGGAAATGTCAAACACAGGTTAGCTTAGGGTTGGTCCAATGTCCATGAGTAGTTGGCCTAAACAGGATGAACTCCAAGACATTTTTGTCTTACTTGTCTTGTATTCGGTTTTATATTTGTTTTTGAGATGAAGAGGAAAATAAGAAAAGAGAATGAAGTTAGGTGGGAAAGAAGTAGGGAAGATTATGGGGAAGTTAAGGATGAGAGAGAGAGAGAGAGAGAGAGAGAGAGAGAGAGAGAGAGAGAGAGAGAGAGAGGTGTGTAAGAAGTGTAATTACCCTATTTGTTATATTGGGGTCCAGGAGTCATTTCAGCAACCACAGGAACACTGATCTCAGACAGATATGTATAATTTATTGAACATTCAGCTCAAGACTGACTGATTCCAGCCACAGTGCAGACTCAGGAGCTGAACTGTGACCCCCCTCCCCAGCTAGAATCCTATAGTGATTTTAAGCCTAAAATCCCCAAATATATATGCCAAGTTATTCCACCAATAAAGAGTTAGAGATAGGAGATTTACTTAGGAACATTTCTTTGTTGTACATTCATCCTTCTCCCATTGGTTAGGGTACTCAATGTTGGTAGGGGACTTGGCTTGTCTATCATTCAAGTCTCAAATTTCTAAACAGGATGTCAGTTACCTATTTATATGGTTTTTTCTACCAAGTAGGATGTCAGTTCTCAAAGTTCTTGGAAACTTAAACTATATTTGACTCCTACTCAAAATGGAAATCATTTTCTAAATAGATGTAGATGTCTCACTTATGTTTAGGTCCATCCCAGGGACAGCTTGTAAAGGCAAATACCATAAAAGCTCATACACAAGTGCACAATTGCTGCTGCACACATGCTTATTGTGGCTAACTATTCAAAGCAGTTATAACTTCTATTCTATTGTGATTTAGTTCCAAGAGCACAGAACATAACAGAATATCTATTCAATGTAGACATGAGAAAGGTTCCTAGTAACAGCAGAAACAATATATGAGAAATTTTCCTTATAATGTTAGGAACAGCACAAAATGGCAGCCTAGACAGGTTACAGCTAACGACCTAGCCCTTAACAATCCACCTATGCCTTAACAATTTTCATGTATCATATTCATATTTTGCAATATCATATGTATACGATAACTATAAGATTCTAGTTGAAAAAGTGTGTAAACTGTCTCTCATTAAAGGAATTCATATTTATTGCATGTTCAAATGATAATTTGAATACATCTACTATGCAAAATATATTAAATGATTAAAATTATATTCCTCTAAATATAATTAAGGTATAACAGCAATGTGGAGATATATACAAATTATTTTAATCTCAAAATTGCTCAGGCTAATCTGAGAAAAACACTGTACCTAGGTAAAATATATTTTATATACATGCAATCATGTTAGCTTGATATCAAATATTCTTTATGCAGATATTTTACAATGCACACCTTAGTCTGCAGACCTTATGGTACCTCCCTTCCAGAAGGTTAGATTCATGAATACCTGATCTGAACACTCCTACTCCAGCTTATTTGAACATTCTGTATACATGTTTATCAATGTCAAACCTCAGAAATTATATATATGGAACTTAAACTTCATTTGACCACTACATATTGAATTTACACTTCATTTGACTCTTATTCAAAACATTGAACATCTATGGTGACATTAAGGAGTAAGAATTGTATCATATCAGAGAAATCTTACAATAATAATACAGAGAAAATCAGTTATTTCCCAGTAAGTGTCATCCACTGAAATTTAAGTTCCTGCATACACTTTCAGTCAGGTGGTTTGCTTGTAAGAAAGCAGTCTTAAACATTCTTCTCCTGATTATTGCAATTAATATTTTAGTAAGAAGAAAAACAAGTCAGAGATTATAAAACATATCAAAAACAACAAAAAAATGTTCTGAACTGCAGAAGCTGACATCACTGCAATACATAGTGAGTTGTGGAGGTGTGCCTTGTCTATATCTAGAATGCACCAGTCTGCACCTTAGTAGTTCAGTACCTGTTCTTGGAGTTTCTCTGACTCACCATTAAGCTGTATATAATGGGAATGATCACAATCACATTTACAGCAGTCAGACAATGCTAGACATGCTCTTGAACACCAGTTTACCAGAAGTTTTCACTATTCCTCTGTATCTGGAAACCCTGCTGCTCAGGAGATCTAAGTCTGATATTATGAGACAGCCCTGAGCTGGGTGCAAAATGGGAGACTCCCTTTTTCAGCAGAGCTTCTACTTCAATGGGGATCCTGGACCCCACACCTGAGAAAGAGAAATGGTGCACAAATTCCTGGAATGCCTCCACATGCTAATGAGACATCTCAGTACCTGAAGTCTTCAATACCTTTGCCCACCAAGGATAGTCTCATCCTCTTCCACAAAACTATATAACCCTTGATTTGCCCCAAACAACATCTATGCATATAAGCCAACCCTGAATAAAGAAGTATGTGCAAGCTAGCATCATCTTCGAGAGCTGTTTCATTGAAGATCATTGAAGAAGACCTTCACCTAAATGAGCTGTAACATAAGATCCTCAGAGAAGCCCTTCTATGCCTCCCTGAACTTGCTCTCAGAACTACTGGGCTCCTGCCCATTCCAGACATTGCCTCATCCTTCCAACCCAGTGTGCAGCAGTGTCTGGACACCCTGAGAGGGAAAAAGCAGAGGATGCACAACCACTACTTGCACCAAATGGTTCACTTGAAAATAGCATACTCTGCATACACTATTCTAATTTAGCTGAGATGTATGTATGTTTTGTTCATTTTGGGATAATATTAATCATAATATTATTTTTATAGTGGTAGAAGAACAGTAACTAAATATAGAATGCAGGAATTCCTGCATGTGGCCCAAGTGCTGTAACACGTTAAAGCATCAAAAACCAACACCAAAGAAACAAAAACCATATAATCTGAAGCAGTAACTATTTGTATTCCCCTACTTGACCTCCAGCCCTTTATTTCATCCCAGCATGTAGTTCATAAGGAAAGTGACTTGGGATGAGTGGACAGCATCTAATAATTAGAATACAGGCAAACTAGTCAACAGTGCTTTGCTACTAGCCATGCTTCTGACAAAACCATCTAGCTTCCTTTCTGCAGCCCTAATCACAAAGAATGTGATGCATGCTGGGAGTATTTCAAGCAGACATGACAGCGTGTTGTTCATAGAAACTTTGTTGTACTCTCTTTTCCCTCTCTTCACACCCTACTAAGACATCTCCAGGATGAGAACACTGCATTTCTATCTGCTATTTCATCTTCCAGAAAGGCAGATATAATATGCAAATTGAGCAGAATAGAAAGGTTAGTTGAATCTGAGGTGTTAAATCTCCTAAGAGTTTCAGCAGCTCTTATGTAAGTTCCTTGTTTTATGGCAAATAAAATAGATTCTACAAAGCTAAATGCCTTTTGTAAGTTGTTCTGTCCCATGGAAAATATGAACTATTTGGCAGCTGCTTTGATGTTAGAATTAGTCTTTGCCAGAATTCATACCTTTGTTAAAACAGTTTGTCATAATAATTGTTTAATTTATACAGAATAACTAACCAAAATTAAATGTATTTTTTTGCAAGAACTAAAAATGAAACCATCAAAATGGGTAGGTTGTTTTGTCTTATTTCTAGGACTTGATCATTATGTCTTGCTGCTTATTCCTTATGCTCTCAGGGAAATCACAGGCTTAGTTATGGTACGTTTTATTGATGAAATAGGCCTCTGTGAATCACTAATTTCTGTGTCACAGTGTGCTATGCATCCTTACAGAACCCTTTCAAGATGGGATGATGTTATCCCATGTTTTTTCCCTTCTAATATATAAATACAATCATCTGTCTAAGAAGAGTCCTGGCTAAGAGGATTTCATACATCTTTGTTCATTCTCCTTGGTGAAACTACAGTCTTATGGTGACAATATGAAATTCCTTCACACTTTCTTACCAGGACTTTGTCACCAAGAACTCTTCTGTTTTGAAATAAAACTCTATTATTTTAATCACACAGATTCTAGATAGGCCTCTCTAACTGCTAAGTTCACATAAACTCTATTGGCTTCCATGTATTTCTTATTTATAACCACTATTTTAACTTTTAAGCTCAGGTTATTGCAAGGTTCATGCTGTCTTATTGTAAAACTGAAATGAGAGTAAAAATAGAAAGAACATCCATCATGTATCCAGCTAATACCATGAATTTCTAGGTCCACTATACTGTATTTGAGAAAGTATATTTCTAGTTTAATTAATTAATTAACTAATTCTTTGTGAATTATATTTACCTTCCTTCCATCTTAGAAAAGTGTAAAATTGTCACTGGTCACATCTAATTATGAGGATAATACAATGTAGAACAGTGATGATGTTATATTGTGTATCCCTGTGTGACAGAACTGCACATACAGCCTGTTGGCTACTCTCCCTGTACTCAACTGCACTTGTCCATCAGAAATCAAAAAGGTCCATTAGCACTGCAGTCATATTGGCTTGTCCACTCACAATATTAGCATACAATAACTGAGTGAAATAATGACCATTAGTGTGATCAGCAACAACATAGACTATTTTTTCTATTATCAAATACCTTGCAGAACAGAAATTCTTCAGACCCTTTATTATATAAATCAGCTAACACAAAGAAAGTAAGCTCTTTGAAATTCTAGCTGAGCTCTGTCTCAATCCTAAGCAGGTCCCCTTAATGATCTGCTACAATTTTCTTGAAAGGTAATAGTCTCATACTACTTTAGAGAGTTAGAAGAAAAGAGAGTCTGAGAGAAGTTCAGAAGAGCTTGGTAGAAGTGAGAACAGTTTCATCTTTAGTGTGACGTATTTCTTCTCTCTTTCCTAAGGATTTAGCTGCTTGATTTCTCACTTACATAAGAACTTTCTGTAGCTCTAGGCTAGCCTGGAACTCACAGCCTGGGTTTACATTCATGTTCACTGACTTAATGCTTATTTTCATTGTAGCTGTATAACAGATTTGTAGTCTTCACATATTTACAGTTATCTGCCCTTGATGCAGTGACTGGATACAAGCGCATCTCCGCAGAGCAAAATAAATATATTGTGGAATATATGGGTAAGGACATGACAACTTTTCTACCATTAGAATAAGACCAAGAAGATTATCTGAGCTTGGTTAAGGCTTCTATGTTAAACTCCTAATATACTCAAATGAAAGGCTTTGGTACAGTTGTATTTTGGCTTAATTTCTACCTAATCTATACAAATGAAATCCTCTCCATGAATCCTGCTACCAACCAAGAGAGACCTTGACATTCCCTAGTCTATGTCTGTTCCAGGAGCAGAACAAATGAAGCCACATTCTCTGAAAGTTTTTCCTCTTTATTTATATCCCAGTAAAATACTCATATATACAAACACAAAGTTTAATAAGCCATACCAAATGGATAGCAACTACTACATTCAGTATCCAGGTGAAAAAACACTCCAGTGAAGTGGCAAATTTCTTTGTCTTTACAGATAAATTCTGCCCAGCATTTCCTAAACAGGTTGTAGTATACCATGAACCTCAGTTTCAAAAAATTGGTCACTAAGTTTTTCATCAGTTCTATTTTGTTAAGAACAATTGAGATATTCATTTGCATAGCCTCAACACCTACAAGGGTTCGGGCTACATGTAATGAGAGTATACACCATTATGAGTCCATGTAGGCTCACTACATTGCTAACTGTTCATTAGGGTTTTCTTACAATTTCCCTTACTATGCCTATAAAAGCTAAGAAAATATAAACCACCAGAATTTTGTATATGGAGCACAATGTAGTGTTACAAAACATAGACACCTGCTATGGTACACACAGCTCTCTGCTTTCATTGTTTTGTAGATGCTTAAATAAGAATATTATTTTCTCACAGCAAGCACACATAATTTTTATTTTATCTTATTTTTAACTAAAGAAAAGGTTTATCTAGTTCATAAATAAAAGCCACCAAATAATCATTTACTGAGAAGCTTTGCTTCACCTCTAGTCTTGTGTCTCTTACCCACTCTAACTGCCCACATACCAGAGGTGATTATTAAGCTGTCTGTATAATTCTTTCCAAGTTTATATAAGTAAATGCAAGTCTATAGACTTGTAACACATGTTTTCTTGCTTTGGGTACTAAACATCAAACCCTGGGCCTTATTTACTCTAAGCAAGAACTGATCTACATCCCCAGGCAGTATTTGCTTTTGCTTTTGTTTTTATTTTTGGAGATAATATCACATCACAACCCAGGCTGGACTTGACTAGAGAATCTTCTGCCTCACCTCTTCGGGATTGGAGTTATAGATACAAACCAACACATCAGACTTTTGTGAACAAATAGTGTCATACCACATCCACTCAACACATCTTGCTATTTTTATTTAGTGATCTATTCTGGGTCTCTTTCTCTCTCTTTCTTTTTTTTTTTTTTTCAACTGGCCAGACCCACTGGAGCTCTGGGAGACTGGACCACCAACCAAAGAATACACATAGAGGGACTCATGATGTTGTCCACATGTGTGGTAGAGGAGGGCCTTGTTGGCCATCAGTGGGAGGAGAGGCCCTTGGGCCTGAGGGTGTTAGATGCCCCAGTATAGCGGAATGCTAGGGAGAGAAGGCAGGAGTGGGTTGGTGGGTGGGGGAGCACCCTCATAGAGGCAGGAGGATGGGGGATGGGATAGGAGGTTTCCAAAGGGGAGATCTGGAAAGGGGAAAACAGTTGAAATGTAAATACAGTAAATATCCAAATAAATAAAAAGAGAATATTGTGATTTTTATCTCCTTTTGTTTTGTTTTTTTTTTTTTTTTCTTTTCTGTAGTCAGTGTTCTTTCCACTGTTTCTAGCTTTATTGGCCACAATGATGTGGAACTCCCAACTTCAACCTGCACAAATGTCAAGCTGGTGCAGCAGCCCCACCTAGAGGTCACAATTATAGCTCTCACCTTCGAGCTACCGAAGGAGAATATGTGCGAGTATGGTGGAAATAACCTGTTTCCTGCTGTTTTGCTCCTAATTTGTTTCTCTAAAGGTATCATAGCATAGTGTGGGAACCACCTGTGTTTACACATAACACAGAAAGCAAAATTGCGACATCTTGCATGCGCATCACACCAGTGTGATGTAGCAGCCAAAGAAATGCCTCCAACATGTCAGACAACGATCTCTACCTGACCAGTACAGCAGTGCGATTCATTCTTTCTCTTTCTTTCTTTCGTTCTTTCCTTCCTCCCTCCCTCCCTCTTTCTTTTCTTCCTTCCTTCCTTCACATTTCTGATAACGAAATCTATAATGAACACTATATAAATGTTTTTGTTCTTGGCGTTCAACCGTATACTCCGTTCCTCATGTTTACCATATCAGCTCTCTGGGCATTCTTTTGGCCATGGAGACAGAGTAGAGGATATGTGTGGATCTTGCCAAAACATTAGTAAATTTTACTTTAATTGTATTTTTGCTACAAATAGCGAATAGCACCCAGAAAGAGGAAATCAATCAATACTGAAATAAATTTCTTGTAATTATTGTAAATATGATTACTTATTTATTTAACTGTTAAGTATTGAATGGATTATTTTCAAAACAAGATCTTATAATGCACGCAAGAAACTCCTGAACTTTCTACCTTCATCTCCTCAGTAATGGAAGGACAAAGAGTCCTTATTCCAAAATTCTGATGGCTATTAACATAAAGTATTGATTAAGACATGTTGATTCTTCTTATTTATTTACTTACTGAATTCTTCTCATGTGCTTACAGCTACGAGAAGATTCTTTACTTGCTAAAATGTAAGCTAGGCCTGTTCTACAGAAGGGTATTTGAGGAATATTCAGAATGATAAACTCCATTCAGTATGGGAACACAAAAAGTGTTGCTTCTGTAAGAAAGTACCTTGAAGTATGAAAATTAAATGAGTGTAATATTTTCAGTTGTGAACATTTTGATATATTATTAACTTCGAACAGAAAGAAACAAAGTTGTGTGCTTAAAGAGGACTCCAGTGTCAGATGTCCTGAGTTGAAAACTGGTTAAGTTACAAGATATTGTGTGATATATTTAACTGGAGTCTGCTTTGGTTTTGTCTTCTGTCAAATGGAGAATTATTAGTTAAAAATACCTTTTACTAGGGCATGCACATACTAGTCTTGTTAATGTCATATAGTACTTATAAAGGTTCCAGAAAAAAGGAAACATTACATAATACTACATAATACTACAATCTCTGTCTACACCAGTGGTCTGCATTCTCTGAACGTGTTCCTGAAATAAAACTACCAATAACAAAAAAGTATCCCTTTTATCAGATTATTTTAACAATGGCAAGTTATTCACCTTCTTGGAATGGTGAGTGAATTGGAGAATATTGAAGTGTATACTTCTCTATTGTCCGGTCTAATCTTAACTGTAGGAAAACTTCATAAGAAATGCTTTGATTATTGAGGATATCAAAATTTAAGTAAAATTTAAAAAGTAGCTCAGTACCCCCATTTATTCCAGGAATTAAACAACTCCTATGTTAGTCATTCTGAGAGACAAGAGAAGTGGCATGTTTCAAATGTTCCTGAAATGATGGTAATAGCATAGGTGAAATGAGATGTTCAAAACAGAATCATGGTGCACATAGTGTTTCTGATCACTTACTTGTTATAGTATACAAGTGACTTGAAATATGTGATGTTGTATGTATGTCATGTCTATTAGATACTTGCAAGCTTTGGCTACTCAAATAATTATTCTTGAACAATAGTATTAGATTACTAGGTCATCTATACCTCTTCAGAACTGTGAGGTTTAAGGCCAAATCCAAGACTCTCTAAATCAGTGGTTTTCAACCTTTGTAATGCTACAAACCTTTAATATAATTCCTTGTATTGTGGTCTCCCCCAATCATAAAATTATTCTTTTTTATTTCATAACTAATTTTGCTACTGTTATGAATCAAAATGTAAATAACTATGATTTTCTTATGGTCTTAAGTGACCTCTGTGAAAGGGTCTTTTGCCCCTCAAAAGGGTCCCAAATCAGGTTGAGAACCACTGCTCTAAATAAAGTGCTGGGGAACAAGATTAATGAGTAGTTTTATAAATTTTACAATGTAAGAATGACTGCATGGACTTGGAGTCAGTAGTGACGACAGTAGATAGAGCTGCTAAAGAGTAAAAGTAGAGCACTCAACTATACTCTCTAGCTGTCTTTCTGATACAACTAACCTCATAAGAACAAGTTAGTAAGTTGGGTTTGGTGGTAAATGCTTGTAACCTCATCTACTAAGTGGACCAAGGCAATAAGATCACTATTTCAAGACCATCCTAGAGTAGAAAGTGTATTCACCTACAGCATAAACAACTGAAATATATCTTCTCAAAATTCAAATTGAGAAGTGAAACTTGTGCAGGTCTCCAGCATGCTGTCCCACTCTCTGTGAGTTGATAGGTATGTCAGCCTGTTGTATCTGATAAGCTGTCAGTCATCCTCTACCTCTGGGTTTTTCAATCTTTTGTCTGTCTCTGAGCCTTGGGAGGAGGGATGTTATAAACACAAACCATTTATGGCTGAATGTTCCAAAGTCTCTGGCTTTCTGTATATTGTTCAATTGTAACTCCATGAAGGAAATTTGGGCACAAAGTTTCACTCCTATGTAAGTAGCTGGTTTCAACTGATAAATGCTGGGAAAGGGAAAACTAGTTTGCTTCAGTGGAGTGTCACTTATTATAACAGTCATATTCCAGGGTAAATCTCACACTCAGAAATAGATAGCAAATACAACTGACTGCAATGTTTCTGTCTGTGTGTGTATTTGTGTCTGTGTATGTGTATATGTATTTTTGGAATTCAAAAGAATTACAAACAAATATTTTTAAGAGAGAGAAAACCAGAAGTTGGATTCTGCAAAAAACTTAAGTATCAAAATAAATATTTTAAAACTATTTTTTAAATAATATAATACTGGGCATGATGGTAAATACTACTGACAGGACTTGGGAAGGAAAGGTAGTCAGGTATCTATGAATTCAGGCCAGCCTGATCTACCTAATGAGTTCCGTGCCAGCATGACTGCACAGTGAGAACCTATCTCAAAATTAAATAAATATAAAATGAAAATGGAATTACAGATGTAATTTAGTGGTAGAGTACTTCAGTGGTACACATGAATCCATAGGTTTAATTCCAAGTGTTAAACACATAGAAAGTGTCAATTAGACTTCTGTGGATTTTACACATATTTATTAACAATGTATCATTTGCTAATGTGTTATTCTATATTCATAAATATATTTGGGAACAATAGAAATATTATCACCTGAATATTCTTTGTGAAAGCTAGTTATATGAAATTCTTGAAATCTTCTGTGTTCTCCTTTGTTTCTCATTCTTGTTAAGAGCCATCCATTCATCAGTTTTCACAGAGATCAGAGTTTTAATGTGTACTCAAATCCTAACCTTTCTACTTTCCTGATTCTTGGGGGATTCATGTAATTTGTCTTGTATTAATTCACATCTACTACAAGAAGGATTTCTTTTGGTGTATGTTGAGATACTGGTACACCCACTAATCTATGGATGTACCAGTATCTCATTTGGGGTCATTTCAATACTGTGTTCCTTTAGCAGAATAAAAATTCTCCCAGTATAGGAGAATGCCAAGGAGGGAAGATGAGAGTGGATGGGTGGGTGGGTGGGGAAATACCCCCATAGTGGCAGGGAGAGGGGGTAGGGAATGGGGAGGTTCCAAAGGGGAGATCTGGAAAGGGATAAACATTTGAAATGTAAATAAAGTTTGAAAAAAATAAATAAATATTAAAAAGATTAAAAAATAGTAGGATTTTCCCTAGGCCCATACTCTATCTAGTATCAGATTTCTGGCAACTTTAGCAGTGCCAGGTATGTGTCCAAATCAGAAAGTGGTTGGTTACTTCCATAAAGTTTGTGCCACTATTGCAATGATATATTTTGTGGCCAAGTTACTATTGTAAGTAGCAATTTTGTAGTTGGGCAATATTTGTGATTTCTCTTCATCACAATAATATATAGAGTCCATTCTACCACGAGGATACAAGCCAATAAGAGTGAAATTTCTAGTTGGGTATGAGCTCATTGTTTTTCCTGTTTTCAATGATGTGAGTGTTATCCCCTATACAACCTTAGTAGTTGTGCAGCTTGTTCTCCATGTAGATCCCCTAACATTTAGAGCAGGGGCTATCTCTGACTCAGACTGTTCCTTGCTTTTGGATACATTTTTTTCCTAGCTATGCTATCTTGTCTGGCCTCAATGGGAAAGGATGCACTTAGTCTTGTTGAGACTTGATGTGCCAGGGTGTGTTGTGCAGGGGGGCCAGGAAGTTCCACAGAGAAGGGGAGAGGAGAATGGTAGAAGGCAGTGGAGGGAGAGGGGCTGCAATCAGGATGTAAAGTGAATGAATAAATGAATGAATCAATCAATAAATAAATAAGTGTTGTCAGCAATAAGGTGTTACCATCAGATTTTGGAGAACAACCAATAACTTTGTCAATTGACTGTGATGTTTAGGAGCGGTTATTATGAACTCTTTAACCAACAACTCAAAAAGATAAAACCCATTTCTAGTACTGGAGATTTGATTGGGTTTTTATAGTTTGTTTGTTTGTTGTCATGAGGTGTCTAGTTGAGGCCTTCTCTCCCCCAGTATATAGTAACTCCATTTAAGTACCTTTCACAAATTTGTATATTTTGGAAATTGTTACAGTAGTAGATTATGATGTGGTTTTTGAAGTATCTGTTATATTTGTTATCTATCCCCATGTCCCCTCCTCTACCCTGCCCTCACGTATCTCTTCCTATTTAGGCTTTCTAGTCTAGCTTCCCATGCATATAGTCATAATTCTATGTTCTATCTCCCATCTCTTGGAGTTTCAATCTTCTCCCATGCTTCCAAACTAAATACTGAAGGTATACTGTTATTTGGATTAAAACACACATATGTAAAGCTTCATCTAAGATCCAAATATAAGAGAAAATGTGCAATATTTGTCCTTTGCATTCTAGATTGCATCACTCAGGATGAGTTTTTATAGCTCCATCTGTTTACCTTCAAATACATAAGTTCATTTTTAAAACAGTTGAATTATATGCCATTATGTAAATGTAATGCATTTCATTCCCCTTTCATTATTTGATGGACTTTTAGGGTGTTTCCAATTTGTGGCTCTAATGAATAGAGTAACAGTGAAAGTGTAAGAAGTTGCTTTGTCCGAGGATATATGGAGTTTGGGTACATACTCAAGAGTGGTATAGCTTGATCTTGTGCTAGACAGAGTCTTAACTTTTGGAGAAATCTTCACGCTGATTTCAACAGTCATTTTACGTTTTTTACTCCTGCCAAGAGTGAGTATGTGTACCCCTTTCTTTATATCCTTGCCAATATCTGTCATAACTTATTTTGTTATTCTTAGACATTCTTTCTGTAGTAAGATGAAACCTTAAAGTAGTTTTAATTTACATTTTCTGGATGTCTAAGTATGTTGGACATTTTTAATGTTTTCTCTGCCATTTGAGATTCATCTTTTGAGAAATCTGTTTTCTTTACCCTCTCCAATTGGGTTATTTAAATACTTTAATTTTTTTTTTCCTTTCCTTTTATTGGCTATTTTCTTTATTTTCATTTTAAATGTTATCCTCTTTACCAGTTTCCCCTCCGGAAACTCCCATCACATGTCCCTCCCCCTGCTTCTAGGAGGGTGTTCCCCCACCCACCCACCTACTCCTACCTCCCCTCCCTGGCATTCCCTTACAATGGAGCCTTCACAGGACCAAGGGCCTCTCCTCCCGCTGATGCCCGACAAGACCATCCTCTGCGACATATTCAGCTGGAGCCATGGGTCCCTCCATGTGTACTCTTTGGTTCATGGTTTAGTCCCTGGGAGCTCTGGAGAGTCAGGTTGGTTGATATTGTTGTTCTTCCAATGGGTTGCAAACCCTTTTAGCTGTTTCAGTCTTTTCTCTAACTCTTCCATTGAGGACCCCGTGCTCACTCCAATGGTTGGCTGCGAGCATCTGCCTCTGTGTTTGTTAGGCTCTGGCAGGGCCTCCCAGGAGACAGCTATATCAGGCTCCTGTCATATAAGAAGTCTACAGAACTCCAAACAGACTGTACCTGTAGCATCATAATAAAAACAGCAAATGCACAAAACAAAGAAAGAATATTAAAAGCAGTAAAGGAAAAAGGTCAAGTAACATATAAAGGCAGACCTATCAGAATTACACCAGACGTTTCACTAGAGACTCCAAAACCCATAAGATCCTGGGAAGATGTCATAAAGAACAAAAATGCGAGCCCAGACTACTATGCACAGCAAAATTCTCAGTCTCTTCCACTGATAGAGAAACCAAGATAATCTGTGATGAAATCAAATTTACACAATATCTTTCCACAAATCCAACCCTACAAATGATAATAGGATTTTAAAAATATATTCTAGATACATAAACCTCTATCAGATACAATTTTCTCTAGATTGACTCTTTTTTTTAATTTTTATTTTATCTATTTATGTGTTTATTTATTTAAAACTCCAGATTTTATTCCCCTCCCTTCCACCCTCTTACTTTTCCCCATCCATACCTCCTCCCTGCTCCCCTGTCTCCACAAGGATTTCCCCACCCCCTATCCCCACTGCAAAAGACCTCTAAACTCCCTGGGACCTCCAGTATCTTGAGGGTTAGGTGAATCCTCTCTGACTAAACCCAGATCTGGCAATCCTCTGCTGCATATCTGCCGGGGGCCCACATCAGCTGGCGTATGCTGCCTGGTCACTGTTCCAGTGTCTGAGAGATCTCTGGGGTCCAGGTGAGACTGCTAATTCTCCAACAGGGTCGCCTTCTTCCCCAGGCTCTTCCAGCTTTCCCCTAATTCAACCACAGGAGTCCATTGGTTGAGTGCAAATATCTGCATCTGACTCTTTCAGCTGCTTGTTGGGTCTTTGGGAGGGCAGTCATGATAGGTCCCTTTTGTGAGTGCTCCATAGCATTGCCTTCTTAGTGACAAAATTTAGATTGAAACTCAAGGTTACAATTTTCTGATTAAGATTATTCAAAATGACATGGCAGGTGTTTTTTCCTTACACCATGGAGCTCCTTGTGGATTCCACCTAAAGCACATGTTGGGTCAATGAGGAATTCAGTGTCTACTTCCTGGATTTATTATACTAATACATAACACAGAAAACAAAATGATTATGTTTTCAGCTTGGATAAGTAACAACTTCATTTTTCTGAAGAAAAGTCTCGTAATATGAATTAATAAATGTGGAAAAGAACATTGAGCAAAGGCACCCAGGTCTGCTATTTGGTAAAAGTGACAGCATCAATGCCCAATTGCAACCTTCTAATCAACAAATGCAAATCCCACTGCAGTTGAGCAAATCATTCCAATTGCCCATAACACTATCACTTTGGAGGTTCTATGGAGGTTATAATTATATCTCAACTTGTAAAACCATATCATTATACATTCATTTAATAGTAGACTGCTTTGATGAAGATTGTAATATCCCCAAGTGTACACTGAAATTGTTAACCACAATAATTTATGCTAATTACATATAGAGTTAATATATTTAAGTATGTTTAATTACTCTGCAAAACTTAGTTTGCTGTAGCACATGCAATTAATTTTAATTATGAAAACACATACTTCAAGATTTATTTCGACCTGTTACACTGCTAGTTAATATTGCTCCATTGTTTACTTCATGATCCCCAACACAGAGAAAACAATAATATCACAAAATACCTCTGATTACTGAAAACTTTATGCATGTTTTAGTGTTAGTGTTCTTGTATGTTTCAAAATTATCAGATGTATATATGGGTCTCATATATGTTTTACTAAAACACAGCAAGGAAAAGATGGGAGGAAAGCTAGTTTAAAGATGTAGCAATATTTATCACATAAAAGAAAATTGGTACAATAAAGAAGAGAAGGTTATCAACTTTTTATGTTAAAAATTTTACTACTACAATTTTAATCGTATATTGTGTGTCTGACTTAAAAGTTTAAAGAAAAAAAAACCTTAGAGGTAAATTATTATGCTGATTCATATGAAACATATTCATCTGTGTTTGCCTTTGATTTCTGTGTAAAAATTATTTAACAAAGAAGGTTCAAGTATTGATAGTTCTCATGGTACAAACAAAATTAAGAATTTCCCCCTTTCAAGAAAAATGCTCTTTTATTTGGTACTATATAGCCATGTTGTATTAGAGACTATATTAATGTCTCTCATATACATACATACAGAGGCATATGATTCTAGTGCATTTCAGTAATAACATTAAAATACTAATAGTGTATTTTCATGTCAATTTTGAGTACCAAAAATGATTGCATTTCTATGCTATATGTCAACCTAATTTTGAAGTTATACATCTTTAACACATTTAAAATAAATACCATATGGCAGGAATGTATTACTTAACATAAATAAAAATAAAAGGAAATTATTGGATAACTTTATTCAATGCTATCTTCCTAATAAATATTTAATTGTAATTATAAATGCCCTTGTGTTGGTTACTAAACAAATTTCCAAATTCAAAGTGATTGTTGTTGCCATCTTAATGTAGCAGACAATGTATATTCTAATCAAAGTGCTTATTAATAGCTTCATGTGTTTGTATGTCTTATGTCATTAGATACTGTATAAGTGACAAAAATATAAAATTTCAAACAATGCATTTTATAGTTTTTCCATATTTAGTTCTGTTTGCTATTGACTGATGTAAGAGAATCTTTTACTAACAGTTCATCACATTTTTCAATGGAAAATTTTTGTAAACTCTAGCTAAAACAAACACGAGGCTTTGTGTTTTAAAGTAGGATTTAAATACTTACAATTTGTTCATTGATTAATGAAATTATAATATTCCAAAGTGGACATTATAATAATAAAGGATACAGATAATATAGTATTGTGTGTTATCTAAATTCTCATCTAGGTCTAACCTTGTTATATTATTTCTAGTTTTCAGTGCATAAGGATGGTTAGTTCTTTTGCTTGAGGAGTTTCTGGGCAAATACATAATATCCTGATGAAGATAAATTAATTTTACATTCTTTTAAACATGTATTTTACCACTCTCTTCAGTACAGTTTTCTATTTGTAAACGTTTAATATTTATTTTTATTAGATTTTGTTGGGAGCATTTAAATCACAAATATTATATTTGTATCATTTTCTCCCACTCATATGGTTCATATCATATACCATATGTATGGTTATGGATATGGATATAGATATAGCTACATTCAGAATGTATATATTTATGTTACTACTATGTGTATGTATTTACTGAAGTCCACATGGGGGGTTGTAGGTGTGTCCCTTTAGAAGACTGATTCCCCTCTCTTAGTAGTCATTAGTTGCTCATAGCTTTTCATCTAAACATGAGGTCTTGTGAAATTTCTCCCAACCATAGTGGGACTTACCATACTTAATGAAACTTCTAGTTGATTTTTGTTTACTGCAACAGTCTTGCATACTCAAGCATATTATGTCAATTTCATGAGTTCAATTTTCCATCATATGTAGAAAATACTATCTCATAGGAGAGGTCCTGGTCATCTGGCTCTCATAATCCTTTTGCTCATTCTCCTTGAAATTCCCTGAGTCGTAGGTATAGGGTTGTGTGGTAGATTTATTATTTTGGGGTTGTATCTCTCGGTCAGTTTTTCTCTGTATCTTGACCAGTTGTGAATTTCTGTGATGGTATCTATCTACTACATAAAAGAGTTTCTTGTATGCCCGATTGAAACTACACTTCTCAGGGATAAAAAAACAAATATTCAGAATGCAGCTAAGAACAAGGCTAAATAGCAAATTATCTTCTGGAGTCCATGTCCTCATCTACAATGTGTAGCTGGTTAGATGTACTGCATCATATATGGATTGTTTGATATTGTGTGGTCTGTAAGTTATATGACTTTTGTTTACCCCAGAGAAGTAAGAACAACTTTTAAATCCTTGGGTATCTCTTACCATTCTGACCATTGTTGTGATTCATAGGCTTTAAAGATGGATAGAAATTTTAATTGACATTTGGCAGCTTTTATAGCACCTTTTTTTCATGTTTTAAAAGCTGGTCCTTGGAGAAGAGGCTTCCAGGTCAAATATAACTGGTACCTTCCAAGTCTGCTGCCTTCAGAACTAGGGTATTACCTTCAAGTACCAAATGGCAACATAGGTCAAGGAAGTAGCCTATGGTGTTTTGGACTCCTTTGATGAAAGATTTGACTGGAGATTTCCCATGCTTGACACTGAGAATTTTTTGTTAAATAGTATTTGGATCATATAAGGAGCATTATCACACTCTGTGTACCTTGATTTCAGTCATATAAGTATGATCACACACATATATATTATGTATTGTTTTAAGTAATATAACAGAATTGACTTGGCTATTTCAAATGTCTTTAGTGTTATTTGCTGCTATCACACCCTCTCCTTCAGTGCTGTCCTTGTTACCTCCTTCTCAGATAATGTTCCTCCTCACTTTTTTCCCATTTCCCCTTTAATAGTACCTGTGTCCTACTATCTTGCTTTCTAGTGCATACTCTGCCCATGGTCTCTTTAGTTTCTTGGTTTCTATTATTACTCCAGATTATATACTCACATCTAAAGATTCAGAATTAGAATCCACAAATAAGAATTTACCTATGGTATTTGTCTCCCTTGATCTTGATTTCCTCTTTCAGTACAAACTTTTTTGTCTATCAATTACATACAAATCTGTGGTCTTTTTCTTTAATATCTGGATAGTATTGCATCTAGGTTGTTCATTCTCTACCTCTCTAGAATAATTTTGCAATGGAAATGGTTGAGCAAGTATCTGTGAAGTAGGATACAATATATTTTGGATATATTGTAAAGGATGCCACAGCTGCATCTTACTGTAGATCCACTTCTATCGTTTTGTTAATTCTCAATATTGATGAGTCGCAGAGATAACTCAGTGGTTAAGCCCACTTGATGATCTAGTAGAGGTGTGGATATAGTTCCATGCACCCATATGGTGGCTGACAGTCACATATAACTCCAGGGATCATGATCCTATCTTCTGGCCTCTGTAGGGGCCCACCAACCATGAAAAAGTGCACATGGATGCATTTAGTATATCTTTTGCTATACTAGTAATCTTGAAGTGAGCTGCATCACAGCTTATGTATTTCTAACCATGTTCTATTTCTCATATCCACGTCTTCAACAGTGTAGTGAGAACTGTGGACTCTACCAAATCTTCAATGAATTATTATTGTGTTTGAGTTGGTTTAATCAGTAGCTTTGTCAGTGGTTCATCTTGGAATTATGTTTCTCACTTCAACACACAATTATTTGCCCTTTCTTAATACAGTTAAGCACTCAACAATGATCTCTGATTAAGCAAAAAAAATTTAGTTACCTCATGGACCTCTGATAGGCTATGAAACATTTAAATTTTTATTTTTCCTTTTTCAATTTACTATACCTGAGTGCTTTGTAAATAATTAATATTTTTAAATTATTTTAGAACATTCTTATTCCTACTGTCATAAAATAATCTAAGGATGCTGTGCTGACAACTAATTGTATAGCAATCATTAGGCACCTATCCCTGCTTTACACATTTTGCATTTATTAATAAATTCAATTTTACAATTCCATGTTGTGAGCATTTATCCTATTACCTTGGACAAGAACCTAGAGAAGATCTGAAACTTCCAAAAAACAGTAACAAATTATAAATTTAGACTAAGGAACTCATGGATTTTCTGTGCACAATTTCATTGTTTGCAATGAATAAATGCATCTAAGAAATTTTGGTTTCTTTTTGTAAAGAGTTCTTGAAGTTATATCTTATTCTAACCAAACCAAGTCAAACATAGGAAGACTCAAGATACAGACACCATGAAGCAATGTTCTGCCTAGTGGCCTCTGCAGTACAGGAATCTTAATGTGAACCATGGTGCCTGCAGAAAAGCATTCTCTGCACTTCCAACCACTATCATATTTCTCTCCTTCCTTAATTTTTGATGTATTTCATTTATTTTTCTGAAAATGAAAACGTTACAGCATAGTAATATATTCATATTTTTTTCTAAATAAATTTAAACTGCTTAACTCTTGATGGTACTTAATATAGTTTATCTTAACATTCAATTTTGTTTGAGTGTATGGGTGTTTATCTTTATGTATGTCTGCACATGCATACAGGGCCTTTGAGGGTGAGAAAAGTGTCAGATACTATGGGGTTGTAGTTACATACTCTTGGGAGCTACATATGAGTGACAGGCATTGAACCCTGCCCTCTGGAGAAGAAGCCAAGTCTTTTTAGTGATGTGATATCTGTCCAGTCCAAATTGATTTTTAGTCTGATCTTTGAAAATCATTTTCTCTCATACAATACATTCTGACCACAGATTCATCTCCCTCCTTTCTTCCAAGGCCCTATACCAACCTCTTGCTTCTCCCTGAGATCCACTCAACCATTTCCCTTCAGAAAAAAGTAGCTGTCCTCCCAGAGATATCAGCAAAGCTTGGCACAAAATAATTACAAAAAGACTAGGCACAAACCTTCAAATCAAGTCTGCATAAGGCAATTCACTAGTAAAAATGTTCCAAGTGTAGGCAAAGAAGGCAGAGACATCTACTCCCACCATTAGGAATCCCACAATAACACCAAGCTACACAAACATGTCATATATGCAAAGGACCTAATATTGATGAACTTGGGTGTCTTGATTTCTGATTCAATATCTGAAAAGACTATGAGTCCAGCTTGGTTGATTCCATAGGCCATGATCTACTAATGTCCTCAAATCCTCTAATTTCTATAATCCTTCTTCCTCCTGTTCCACAGGATTTCCAGAGCTCTGACTAATGTTTATCAGTGATTCTGTGCCTCTGCTTCCATCAGTTGCTGGGTGAAGCCTCTCTGCTGATAACTGGGCTAGGCTCTGCTCTATGAGTAAAACAGAATATGATTATGATGTTTGTTTGTTTATTTGACCATTTGTGTTTGGCTCCATCCTAGGTCTCTGGGATTTCCTAGCCGTCCAGGCAGTGCAGGGCATGGGTTCTCTTTTGATGTGTAGTTCTCAGGTTAAACGAATTGTTGCTTGGCCACTTCCACAACTTCTGGGCCCCATTTACCCAAGCACAGTTTTCAGACAGTAGAAATTTTATATTGTAGGTCAAACGTTGTGTGGCTTGATTGACAACCCAGGCCCAGCACTGGAATCTTTTAGATCTGAGAGGTTCAAAATATTATTTCAAGTATTTTTGATAACATCTCATCAGTTTCAAGTAAGACTGTGAACATCCTGAAGATTAACCCTCTGGAGGAATCCTACGAAATTTTTTTAGTTTCAAATTATTAGTTTGTGTGTGGAGGGGTGTTAAATGAAGTATAGAAAAGTAATGGTGATTTTTATGTGATATCTTGGCACAAAAATTATCTATAACCAGTAAAATGACACAGCTAATGTAGGAATTTACCACACTAGCTTGACAATCGAAGTTCCATCCCTGGAAACCTTGAAAAGGTGGCAGGTGAGAACCAGTTCCTGAAATGGTCTTCTGATTTCTGATCCCTACATATTTCGTCACACACATTATATAAATATATATATATATATATATTATGCATAACATGATAAAAAACAGTATCTATGTGAATGACATCAGGATGTCACAAGAGCATTTATTCATATCTTCCTTTCTTTCAAACTCATGAAGAACTTGTTGAGATTAAAGAGTACTGTTACACTGTAGAAGAGAGGAGATACTGGAATTTTAAAAAGGACACATTAGATTGATGCAAACACACCATCAATATCATTGATGAGTAGAACGCTGTGTAGAAGTGGAGTAAACAAGATTTGGGTTGCTGTGGCTAAAGAAGGAAAAGCGCTATGTTTTGTCATTGGTGGCTCAATAATGTGAGGCATTGTTCAATGCTTACCACAGAGTGTGCCACTTTCTACAAGCACCAGGGCTTCCTTGACAGCATCAACATGACCACAGATCTACTCCCACATCTAATGTGAAGGAAAGGGCAATTTTTAGTATAATTTCATAATATAACAGAGTATGTTGGAGGCCAGTATTTTTAAGGAGATAATTTTTTATTTTATGCTCAGACAAACTGCCAAATAAATTTCTTGAAAATGGGGACATGTAATAATACTAAAATTCTTGTTAAAGGAAAATTATCATATATAATGTGGCTTGAATGTATGCATTGTTAACTATATCATTTTGGATGACTATTCACAGCTGGAACTTGTTGAATTCCAGTCATTTTTTTATGTCAGTCCTTTCATAAAACAGAAGCTGTCTAAATATACTGTGACATTTAAGTCTCAGTACTAAGGATATTATACAACAGAAGTAGGGATGGGAGTGTTAATATAGATTTCTTTGGATAAATTCCTGCATGAAACATGGTTAATTCTGTGCTTAATTTAAGACTCTTGAATAATATGGGGCTTACATATAGTGACTAGATATCGAGTGATAAAATAAAAAGTTTTACTACTGTGTGATCACATATTAAAAGACTGAGAGGTTTATACCAAACATTTCTAAATGCTTGAATAAGCAATATATTCATTTAGATATGTTCTTAAAATTATACACAAATATAATAAAAAGTATAAATGGATAGTCACACATATATAACTCTTATTTTTGTGGTCCATATTTTATTAATTTAATTTTGCATCATGAAACCATTGTCTATTTAATATGCAATGCCTTTGCTGCTCTGTCTGCTGAGATGAAGCAAGCTGTCTACTCAAATAGCAATAAATCATGTTAATTCAGCCTCAGTCAAACATGTTGTGGAATGCAGGATCTCAGAAGAATAGGAATGACAATAATATAAACAAAGAATTGACTGAAAGGACTTTCCACATTGATATGATGCCATTAGTGGTCAAGTATACCCAGGGATAGTGACATGTTCACAGGTCAAAAGAGTATTAGTATAATAATAATAAAAATAATCTATTTATATGAAGGCAATGTAAAGTACCTCCATGTGTTTTGATCTTTAACACAGCCCGTTCTTATTGATTCTGTGAGCACAATTCAATTAATTTCTAAAATGAGGTAAAAATGGAATGCTTGCCACAGGTTAATAGGGTAAAAATGGTTTGCATTGGAACATAAGCAGAGGATATAGTCTGATGGAATAAGAGCTCACCTTAATCTGTCTTCTTCCCACCATATTCTGTTCTCAAATTTACACTTAATGAGATGCAAATGGTCTATCAGTATCTTTGTAATAAGTTAGCATCTTCACATTACCGTGGTCCTAAACTCAATCTTGTACAAGTCATTCTTCACATATTACTGATCCAGGCATGCAGGTCTCCATTGATTTCCCACCTATGATACCTAAGTACCAAAATAATGCATCTCAGTTTACTATGTTTCCTTGCATTTACTGGGGTCCTGGGGTCATCAAATTTTCACTCTTCAAAACTTTTAAGAAAAAAAAAAAAAAACAGAGAATGGGTGAGGTTTTTCTTGTACACATGTGAAACACGATTTTAGGAATTTTTAATATCACAAAAATGTTAGAATTTGAAATCTAGGAGACAATAGAATCTCTTAAATGGCTATTATTTCTTAGATAAATTATGCCTTTTGATTCTAGCCTGAAAAGTTAAAGGCTAAGAGCACCAGCTCAGACTGAATGCAATTCTGCTATTCAGCAATGTGTAATCACTTCATGGCTTTAACACAACGTTTGTCTTCTTAGTGGCAAATAAATGGTTCTGTTTGAACAAATCCATCCCAATTTCTATAGAGAAAGTTGCTGTGCAACTCTTAATCTCCATCAAAGTGTAATTGGGCACTAAAGGAAACAGATTGGTTATTGTTGACCGTGTGATAGGAGTTGCATAGAGCCAGGGAGAGACATGATTCATTGATTTTAATCGTGTTCAATATTCAGGATTCACATAAATGAAGGGCCATAGTAATTTAGCCATTCATAGATAGCAGAGAATTCAAACTAATTTACAATGGAATTGGTAATGCATCTTTTTCTTTAAAGCATTTTTCACAACTGTCTTTAATGCATCTTGTCTCATATATCAAAAATTTAGAACTGTAAAATGAATATGTTTTCATATCTAGTGACTTATTTTGTTGTCATCAGCTTAATAATCCTCCTTCTATGTATCCATATTCAAATGTCACCTTCTCAGAAATGAGTCTTTTCTCTTTTCTTCAAGATTATATCCATCTCCTTTATACTATTCTCATAGAACTATGTACTTTTTTTTCATATCAGTTGTTTGCACCTTACGAACACAAGAAATCATAATACCTCTCCAACTAGCCTATACAGTCTACAAGGCTGAGTGTCCCTCTGTCCTGGTCATCATTGTTTCTCAGCACATGGACCATCATTGAGTCTCATCCTAAATGTACAATAGCAACAATTATAATTACCAAGTGTATAAATGAGTGCATAGATGATTTGGAATTAATCACTATTCTGAGATATCACACAGAAATTTTTATTGTCCTTTCATAGTTAGCTTGAAACCCTATAGACTGTCTGGGCAAGTCCTCATATTTAAGACATGGCAAATTACTTATATTTTACCACCTCTGTTCATCATCATAACACATTTGGTTGTGTAATTATTAGTAAGAAAATTGAGACATAGAAAATTGAAATTGTCTAACTTGTAGTTATATCATATGAAATAATGTAATGCAAGATTAGGCAGTATTCTAGATAACATAACTTAGAAATTCTTTATTCGAAAGAATATTTCATTTTCC
>JADRCH010000076.1:5556295-5621287 GCA_019843965.1 Rhynchomys soricoides | reverse complement strand
TCTTCTTCTTCTTCTTCTTCTTCTTCTTCTTCTTCTTCTTCTTCTTATTCTTTTGTTTGTTTTTTTGTTTGTTTGTTTTTTGTTTGTTTGTTTTTAGAGACAAGGTTTCTCTGTATAGCCCTGGCTGACCTGGAACTCACTCTGTAGACCAGACTGGCCTCGAACTCAGAAATCTGCCTGTCTCTGCCTCCCAAGTGCTGGGATTAAAGGCATATGCCACCACTGCCCGGCACATCAGGTATTCTAAACCTGGCTCATAGAATCTTCTACCCCTTCTATCATGTGTTTCCCTAGGCCTCAGGCATAAGGGTTGTATTATACATGTATCAGTTGGGATTGGAGTTGGGCACCCCATCCTCATTTAATCTCTTAATTTTACCATATTCTGCAATAATCTTCATCTGCAGTGGAAAGTATTTTTATGTGCTGTGACATCTACACTTATCAGTGAATAAACAGATAAATATTTAGACAACAATTATCATTACATTGCTTTTCAGAACTGGCAATGGTACATTCTCTTCTAGTTTCTATGATCTGTCCAGCCACAAGTTTTTGGCTAGGTTTACAGTAGCAGATATGGATTCTCTTTTGCTACAAAAAAAAGTATATTTAGCTAGCATTAGTTACTGGTAAAATAAAGTGACAATGTTTTAGTTTGTTTGGTTGGTTGGTTTTGTTTTGTTTTTTTTAATTTATCAGTCAGATTTATATCAATAAATTCTCAACCCACAAAATGTCCACACAATGAACTCAGAGCAAATTGATATTTATATAAGCTACCCACCTAGATTGGAAAAATTGTCCTGCATTAGTCCATCCCTTCTATGATATTCATAGCTACCTGTGGCTATTTAAAGCTGCACAGATCTGGTTCATCCTTCCCTTCCTCCATCTTCCTTCCTTCTCATAAAGTGACACTGTTATCTCACCAGTTCAGTTATTGCTGTCATTGATAAGCTTTGCAATCTTCTTTGATAGATCCTATAACACCTTCAAATGCAATAAAAATATTTCCAAATCAGCTCCAAATTGATCTGCTCCTTCAAAGCATAGGATTTTAGCAATAGAGACTTACCTTCAAATTCTGACAGGTAATCAAAGGCAAAAGCAATAGTCTGTATTGTTTTACAACAATACAGACTCATTTGGACTCATTTGAACACCACTTGAAAGGAGGTTTCTCATGCTTGTTAGATACTGTAACAATTTGAGGTAAAAATAAAATAATATGTTTCTCTGTGTATTTTTTAAACTTCTTTAGTGCCAATTATATTTTGACATATTTGTCATATTTCCCTTGTATTGTTCTATGTGGAAACAGCAAATGTATCTTACCTATTAACAGAACATTTTAATTACAATATCATGTCTCATTCTTACTACCTCATTGCCTTTTCTATTCAGAATTTAATCTTCCCCATTAGCTAATTTAATTCATACACCTGCCTTACCAGGTACTGCTAACACCTCTCTTTACATTATGTAAAAGCATAGGTTCTGAATGCTGACTTGCATTGTAGCAGATTAGATTTCATCTAATCTAAATCACACCCTGTTTTTCTTTCCTTTCATTGTCTTCATCACAATAAAGATGTATGAGTCTATTCTCTGTCAGTCAGCTTACTTAGAAGTATCCCATAAGTAACATAGAACTTTTCTTCACTAACTACATCAAAATGCACTAAGAAAAGGATTTGGACAACCATCTCTCCAATGAAGATATAAAGAGTTGATAAATGCAAAAAGAGACTCACATAAATAGCAATTAGCAATTGCATATCAAACCAATGAAAACTGTACACTACAACTATTATCTGTGAAAATGTGGGTAAACTAGAATTCTCACATATCACTCATGGGAATATAAATGATTCTTCCATATTGTAAAAGAAAATAGCATTTTGTGTAAATGTTAATTAATTACAGGGTTATCATTTGACTTGGAAATTTCATGTCTAGGTATATGCCCCCTGCAAGAGAAAATAAATGTCCAAAAAACATGTCCACACATGCTTATAGCAGTGCTTCATTCATTTCTGGGGCTTAAGGAAAACACTTTCCCTTCCTTTTCTGATTTCTAGAAGTTGACTTCTGTCTTCAGCTCATGACCTCTCTTTATGTTAAAGCCATCCAACTATGACCTGTAGATTATGTCACTGAGCATCTTTCTCTAATGCTTTTTCTTTTCAGTCCCATTTGTAATGACCTTAATAAATTTGTAGATAATTGGGTAATTGAGAATAATTGCCAGTGCTCACGACCAGCTGGTTAACAATATTAATTCCTGCAACCTTAATTTTCATTAGCCACATAACATAAGGTATTCAATCTACTAATTCTGGATATTAGGATGTGAACATCTTTGGAAAGAAATTATTCTGCATACCATATTGGACATTATTTTATTATTGTAATTTCTAATTGTTTATTTTGAAGTTAACCTAACACAACATGTGTTGCAAACTAAAAATGAGAAATTTTTATGTGTATTTAAGTAGTCACTAATTAATTTGAAACTAGTGACATATTCAGTTAGCAATAAAATATTGAAAGGCATGAAACAAACCAACACTAACTATATCAGGATTTTTGGATATCATTATGGTGTTTGTCACCCTACGGTAACTAGTTATTTGAAATTAACTGATGGCAACATAGATTATAATACAGGCAGAATATATTTATTTCTTTTTAAAAGGAAAAAGTTTTAATATTAAATAAATAAGAAATAAAGTACTAAAGATGAAAACAAGGTTTGCAGCATGTGGAAATGCATGAGTATGCAGGTATATGTGTGTCGCTCTGCACCTATGGAAGCCAGAGGACAGCTGTAAGGAGATCATTCTCCTCTTGAAACTTTACGTGCATTCTAAAGTTTGAACTCAGGTCTGCAAGCTTACATAGTAGGCACTTTTACCATCTAAGCCATCTCCCTGGCCTGAAAAAGAAAATGTATTTTGAAGAACCACAATTCCTACTGTAAAATGTATGAATATGTGGATGCCCACATGTACATCTTATGTACACCCATTCAATTTCAGTAATGCTTCTAAAACAAAAAGTTGAGTACCACAAGCTCTGTAGAAACAGAGGAGTGAAACAATATTTTCATTCTCTGTCACACAATATTAAAAATTAGATATCGAACATAATGACAACAACTTTTTTTTGCAAAGTCTATTTGAGCAAGAGCTTGAGGTCACAAACTCTGTATGGATGAATTTCCATGAGCAGTGTCTGTAATATAATGGTGGAGCTTTAGCACTTGTTTATGTTTACTCTCTCTGTTCTAAATCCCTACTTTTCTAGTTTGTGCTTCTAGGAGCTATTTCCTGACGCTTGGTCTCTTAAAAATATAGCTGACAAGGACAATAAGCTGGGTGTACAGTGAATGAATGAATAAACAAACAAACAAATAATAAATGAGAAAAATATAGCTGACAGCATTTCATGTTAATGTGGATCATAAGCATATGGAAATGTAAATTCTATGTATTTTATAGTTGGATTTAAAGAAAGATTTACAAAATTTTTACTTTTTGAAATTATAATACAATTGTATCACTTCCTCCAACTTCCCTTTAGTTCCTCCATTTTACAACCCTTGCTTTCTCTTTCTCTCTCTGGTTCATGACCTCTATTTGCTTAATTGTTTTTACACACACACACAAACACACACACACACACACACACACACAATCTCATAAATACCAACTGCTCAGACTAAATAGTTACTTTTATGTGTATTATATTGTTGCTGACCATTTGATATTGAATAACAAAATGTGAGTCATTTCCTGGGTAAAGATCATTTCTTATGATCTTATACTTCACCATGTGCCTTTAGTATTTTTTCTAGGGTTGAGGACAGATGAGAGGTCCTTATTTTATGTTAGCATTTCCACTGATGTTATCCTTGATTAAGTATTTTTTAGACAGCCTTGTTGATGACACTTCATATGTATAGCCACTCTGATATTTCAAGAAAAAATAATCTCACAGCAAACTTCTGGGTCCTCTGGCTTTTATGTTTTCTCTGCCACCTCTTCAGCAATGATCTCTCAAACTTTGGTTCAGAAGTTGTTGTGGCTGTATCAATGGGGAATAGGAGCCATGTGTCTCGGGTTATCTGTATTTAATTAGTTATTTGTATACAATAATTTATTTCCATGTGATGCAATGTAACTTTCTTTCATAAACAGAGAGAACTGTACATATTGTGGATATAAGAATAACTGTCTTACTGTGACTATAAGTATAAATTTTAAATGGATTTAGGCATTGTTTTGGTATAATAAAGTGCAGTTGTAGGTTCTCCTCTATGGACCATGACTCCACTAGCCCCAGATAGCTGGCTAAGTTTTTAGTTCCACTCATGGTTTGCTCTTGCTGAACAAACCTTAAGTGAATTAAGGCAATTAGTGAAATACTGATTTCCACCAAGGTATGTTTGACACTATTGTACACTTGAGTCTAACTTGTCATATTGATGGTTGATTTGGTTTGTAGGTGTCCTAGATGGGGAGGACTACTGATTGGCTCAATCCTTTGTAAGCCTGCACAATGACTTAAGAGACCATGGATGCTAGTCCTCAGAGAATCTTTAAGGGCAGACTTAGCACAAGTACCCTGGGTTATGTGTCCAGAGGTGTTGTATCTCCATGGTGCATGGTATCTTCATCAATAGGGACTTAACATCCTTGTCTGGGAAGTAACTCAGTACAGTGGACATACACTGTAAATATTTGGAAATCTCTTGGACAGATCTGACCAACAAATCAAATGTTATCTTCTCACATCTGGTGCTGTGAGTTTGACTATGTGATCTATGACTTTTAGGGAATCATTGTCAGCACTGATGAGAAAATGTCATTTATGTTGTAGATGTATTTTTTATAGTTACTTAAGTATATTGTATGTAACTTGGGTATGTAAGAAATAATATATTTTCTCCTGGCTTTTTAAAACACCTTTATTGTTTTTTACAGCCACTTTCCTTAATTCAAGCCCTTCAAATTTTCCCATTTTCCTCTTCAGGTCATTTATACTCTGCTATTCAATTCGCTATTTCTGTTGTTCTACAGTGGTTCTCTACTTAGTCCAGAATTGGGACTCACATCTGAAAATATGGATTGAAGAGCCTAAAATGGAAAAGAACATGCAACATTTGTTTTTTCTGGTTCTGAGTTATTCACACAATATAATCTTTTTTTTCTTAGTTTCATCAATTTACTCACAAATTTTATGACTTCAAGTTTCTTTAAAAGTGAGTAGCATGAAATTTCCAATGCTTCTTTGTAACAGAAAAATTTTAGAGAAATATACTTTCAATAAAAGCAAACAGTACTCAGAGAAGCAAAGCTGATTTTGCACTAACCCTATTAAAGAAAATTGGTGGAATTGGGGTGATGTTTCAATCATTGCAGAGTGATTGTTTTATAATCATAATGCCTTGAGTTTGGATACTATGTACCATGCAAATATCCAAGCACATTGGATTGCTCCTGTAATCCCAATTTCACAGACAGAGAATGGCGGATTCCTCATACCATCTACCAAAACCCATGAGCTCCAGGCAAAATAAAGTATCCTATCTAAAAGAATTGGTGTGGAGAGTGACTTTAAAGAAGAAACCCCAAATTCATCCATGTCTCAGGACACACATGTACACTCCACACATAAACAGTATATATTTCACATATTCATACATACATAGCAAAATAAGTGCTATTCAAGGAGAACTGATTCTCTTGCTTTTCTAGCCAATCTGTACTACTTCCTTAATTTCCCCATTTCCACAAAGAAAAGGAAACAATTAGTCTGCCTATGCTCCCAGCTTGTTCACAGCCACAGGAATGCTCTTATTATGTAGGACACTTAGCAATGCTGAAGGATAATGACTCTTTTTGAATGCTTTTAAATTAACTTATGCAGACATATTTTATTGCATATAGAAGCTTACCAATACACATGAATATACATAATAAATGTTATATACACTACATTTTCATGATGTCCCTCAAAACTGAGAATAAAATATTTTATAAAAGTGCATATATAATTTTTATTTATTAAATGATATTATTTTATATTTTATATGTAATCTTATTCTAATCTTATAGTATGCATCTTTTTATTTCTTAAACATTACATAGAGGAAACTGATTTGTTACTGCCTTAATGAATTTTAGAGTTGATTCTTAAAATTATTTGGATAATATGTCCAGTCTAGGATACATCAAAATTAGGAAGAAATCTATTTCACCTTCAGAGAGGAAAAGTTCTTGTCTGGGCAGTATTAATTTTGAGTTAGAACATAGGTTTTGATTTAGAAACCTTTAAAAGGAAACTTGATATCTGCATTTTAGGTGTATGGTTAATTAAACAAGCAGTCTTTCTGAATACTTTTCCCACCTACTCTCAATTTCATGGCATATATATATATATATATATATATATATATATAGTGAAATTTTATATATATATTAAGTGAATATATATATATATATATTAAGTGAAATTTTCTAAAATCACTTAGCATTTCTTATTTATATATAATTTAAGAATAACAACTTGGTATAGGATAATAAACTAGAGGTCCATCCCTCAGAAAAACTGTTTCTCCCTATTTTATAGTTCTTCATCTGGTGATGGTACCCATTGAGACCCTTGCATCCATTTTAACATATCAGTTGACTTTGTCATTGTTCGGGTCTTATTTAGACAGTCATGTTGTGAATCCATGGGTGTGATTTCCTTATCATATCTAGAAGACAGTATCTTGCTTGTTGTCTGGTTCTTACATTCTTTCTACCACCTCTTCCTCAATATCCCTTGAGTGCTAGGTGTAGGGATTCTGTTAAAGATGTATCACTTGATTTTGGACACCTGACAATCGCTTGTTTTCAGTAGTTGGGGCTTCATCTGTTAAAAATTGTAACCATCCAGATCCCCCAGAACTCCCAGGGACTAAACCACTAACAAAAGAGTGCACATGGAATGACCCATGGCTCCAGCCACATATGTAGCAGAGGATGGCCTTGTTGGACTTCAGTGGGAGGAGAGGCCCTTGGTCCTGTGAAGGCTCCATGTGCCAGTGTAGGGAAATGCCAGGGCGGAGAGGTGGGAGTAGGTGGGTGGGTGAGGGAGCACCCTTGTAGAAGCAGGAGAAGGGGGAATGGGATAGAGTTTTTCCAGAGGGGAAATAAGGAAAGGGCATAACATTTGAAATGTAAATAAATAAACTATCCAATAAAATTATTTTGTGGCTATAGTGTGAGAGATGTACATATCTATGGAATAATGAAAAGTATTTATCCTGCAGCAAATTATCATGCTGCTTTAGGGAATTGGCAGTTAGAAGTTTTTCTCTAAGGTTCATGACCCTAATAATTCTGATTAGTTTTCTAGGTCTCCAGAACCAGATATGATTTGCCTTCTATTATCTGTCATTAATTCAAATTTGGCAGATGTTCGGTACAATCAAGACAAATGTGACACCACTGGATCTTTAGGAATATCTTGACATGCTTATCATTGTAACTGTGATATTAGGTTAGAATAATGGTTTCTTTCCTCCTTTGACAGCATACATGCTTAGGATATTATGAAAGACAGTCTTCAGTGGGAGGAGGGGCCATTTGACCTGAGAGTGTTCAATGCCCTAGTGTTGGGGAATGCCAGGGAGAGAAGATGGGAGTGGACAGGTGGGGGAGGGCCCTCATAGAGGCAGGGGAGGGGGGATGGGATAGGGGGTGTCAAAAGGGGAGACCTGGAAAATATTTAATTTTTAAAGATAACACTAATGAAAAAGAAAGACAGTCTTCTGGGAGGAGGCTATCCAGTTAGCTCCAGCTCAGCTCCTAAGTTCTGAGTCTGATCCTTTTGGTATCTTCAGCTTAAAAAGCTTTGCTTTAAAATACAGGAGGGATACTGCAGCCATAGCAGTTACCTAGATTGGGACTCTCTTGTACTCCCAGGACCAACAAATCAAAAGGCAATTTCTCATGCCTGTTATAATGATATTTGTTAAATAGTATATGGCTCTTTATGAGAAACTTGTAAATCTAAGTCCTACCATTTCATTTAAGCTATACACATGCGCTTATATTTATTACGTAGAATTTTAGTTTAATATAAAATAAAATTATTTCTTATGGCTTTTTCAAACATCCTCAGGTTTATTTTTCCCTTTTCTTCCGCATTAACTTCCCCATGCCTCCTCAGTTATAGCAATCTCCCCTTCTCCCCACAGCTGGTTTTTATAATTTATTTACATTTCAAATGTTTTCCCCTTTCCAGTTCTCCCCTTTGAAAGCCCTCTATCCCATCCCACCTCTCCATGCCTCTCTGAGGGTGCTCCCCCACCCACCCAACCACTCCCATCTACTCTCCTTGACAATCCCCTATAATGGAGCATCTAACACCCTCAGGCCAAGGGCCTCTGCTCCCCCTGATGGCTAACAAGACTCTCCTCTGCCACATATGTGGCCAGCACTATGGGTCCCTCCATGTGTATTCTTTGGTTGGTGATCCAGTCTCTGGGAGCACCGGAGAGTCAGGCCAGTTGCCACTGTTGCTCCCTCACTGGGGCTGCAAACTCCCTCAGCTCCTTCAGTCCCTTCTCCAACTCCTCCATCTGGGACCCCACGTTCAGTCCAACAGTTGTGAATTGAATCATGGGTATTCCAAACTTTTGGGCTAATAACCACTTATTATTGAGTACATACCGTTTTCATTCTTTTGTGACTGAGTTACCTCACTCAGGATGATATTCTCAAGTTCCATCTATTTGCCTTCAAATTTCATGAAGTCATTGATTTTAATAGCTGAGTAGTTTTCCATTGTGTAAATGTACCACGTTTTCTGTATCCATTCCTCTGTGGAGAGACATTTGGGTTGTTTCCAGCTTCTGGCTATTATAAATATGGCTGCTATGAACATAGTGGAGCATGTGTCCTTATTACATGTTGAAACATCTTCTGGGTATATTCCCAGGAATGGTGTAGCTGGGTCCTCAGGTAGTATTATGTCCATTTTTATGATGTTCTGCCAAACTGATTTCCAGAGTGGTTGTACCAGCTTGCAATCTCACCAGCAATGGAGGAGTGTTCCTCTTTCTCTACATCCTCACCAGCATCTGCTGTCACCTGAGTTTTTGATCTTAGCCATTCTGACTGGTGTCAGATTGAATCCCAGGGTTGTTTTGATTTGCATTTCCCTGATGACTAAGGATGTTGAACATTTCTTTAGATGCTTCTCAGCCCTTCAAGTTTCCTCTCACAGCTGTTTTGGATGCTGTTATTCGCCTCTCTAGAACTCTCTCTGCCACAGCCCCATTTCCCTTTCCTGGTTTTTGCAAGTGCTTCACATTATTTATTCACATCTGAAGATTTGAATTAGAAACCATAGATGAGAGAACTTAAACCATTTGTCTTTCTGAGCCTAGGTTCCCTTGTTTTCTAGTTACATCTATTTGTCTTCAAATTTCATTTCTCTTTACCAATGAATAGGATTCCATTGTGTCTGCACACCACACTTTTTATTATCTATTCATTTTCTGAATGCCATTTAGTTTCTTTCCATTTCCTAGCTCTTTTGACTACAACAGTGATGAAAATGGCTGACAAAGAAATATCTATGGAGGAGGCTCTTCCGTTATTTGGGCATAAGCCGAAGAGTGGCATGGTACTACCAGAATGCATTTCCACCATGAGTGAATGAGTATTCCCACATCCTTGACAACCTTTTTGAGTTGTTTGTTTTCTTTTTTCCTTTATTCATTTACTCCCTCCCTCCCTCCCTCTTTCCTTTCTACCTGTCTGCCTTCCTTTCTTTTTTTTTCCTTTCTTTTGACTCATTTTAGAAGGATTAAAGTTTTAGACAGTAAAATACTATCATGTCGTTGACATAGTGCAGCAAATAAAAGAAGTGGCAGCATGAGCAGGAAAATGAGAGATTAAAAAAAAAAGACAACCCTGGAAGTTTGGGTGAGGCTACCTAATCTCAGACCTGTCTCTAGGGATGGACTTCCTTCAGCAAGAACATACCTTCCATAGCCCAAATTTGTTAATTTGTTAGTTGTTTTCTTGTTTAAGCTATTCTCGATGGCATAAGATGAAAATCTCACATCTATTATTATTTATATTTTCCTACTTGCTGGGGATGATTAATATCTTTGGTGATATTTATTAGCTATTTTTTATTTCTTCCTTTGAAAAGTCTGTTAGTATTTGGCCTTAATTCATGAGTGAATTGTGTCATAGTCAGAAAGGTACTTCCTACACTCATATTTTGAAGCTTATTTTTCTGACCCATGTTTTCTTCTAATAGGTCCAATGTTGCAGGTTTCATGTTGGGTCTTTGATCAATTTAGAGTGAATTTTATTGCAAGGTACCAATATCTATCTAATTATTTGTCAGTATGTATACATTAGGTTTCCCAATTTTCTTGAATATTCTGTCTCTTTTCCATTGTATGATTTTGGAATCTTAGTCAGATATCAAACAGTTGTCATTGTATATGCTCATGTTTAATTTTCTACTATCTTGTTGCAGTGATGTACATATCTGTCTGTGTGCCAGTATCATACTGTTTTTTATTACCATAGCTTTGGATTGTTAGCCCATAGCCCTAGCATTGTTAACTTTTTCATAATTGCATTCTCTAATTCTCTGTCTGGGGTCTTTTGTGTTTCCATGTATGTCTTCGAATATTTATTGTTACAATAAATAAAGGATTGCATCAATAGGATTTATCAAAATATCCATTTTCATCAAATTTATTCTTCTGATTCATGGCTATGTAAGGGTTTTCCATTTTCTACTGTCTTCCACAATCTTTCCTCATAAGCAATTTAAGGAGTTTATTGTCGAGGTCTTTAACCTCCTTGAGTCTGTTTATTCCTAGATATTTCTGTGGCTATTATGAATAAGGATGTGTCCAAATAACTTTATGAGCATGATGGTTGCTGTGGTATAGTAAGGATGTTGACATTTTGTAAGTGTTGTCACTGCAGAGGTAGTTCTTAGATTTCTAGTGATATTTTTGGCATCTCCTCCACATAATATATCACCTGGAAATAGGGATAATTTTACATTTTTATTTCCATTTGATTCCCTTTTCTTATTCTATTTCTTTTGCTAGTATGTCAAGCAGAGCACTGAAGAGCAGTAGACATCTTGGAAGACCCTGTTTCATTCTCATTCTGATTTTGAGATAGTTTCAAGCTTTTTTCTGTTTAGGATGAGGTTGGTTGTGGATGTCCCACATACAGCATTTATTATGTTAAGGTTTGTTCCCTTATGCCCTACTTTCTCTCAAACTTTTATCATGATGGCTTCTCAACATTTTGACATTAGAATTCGTTCTTTTATATAAAATATTTACACTGCTTTCAATTGTATAAGTTTTTTACATTGATATATGTAACAAAAATTTAAACTATCTACATATATACAAATGTGCATGTTAAGATTGTCAGCAAAATCTTACATATATTATTGATACTAATTTTGAGCTTTGATAACTATATTTATACAATAAACACTCACTGATGACTTGCTGTTTTTTACTTAAAAACTACAATAACTGAATTTTTAAAAGTATTAGACAGTCTTTATAATATACCTTCCTAAAAATATCAAAAAACTCAAAAAATAATTAAACATGTATATAAACCCACACATCCATAATCATCCAATTATGACAAATGAAAACAGAAATTCATATTGCAGTAAAGACAACCTTTTCAACAATTGCCTCTAAGGAAAGTGTATTCTACTTGCAGAAGAATAAAACAGTGATCTTACCTCTCACCTTGCCCTTTAATCCATTTGTAGTTGTTTCCAAGTGAATCAAATGCTGTAAGGTAAGATGTGAAATTCAAAAACCTTTAAAGAAAAACCTAGAGAATGCCTTCAAGATAGAGGCTTACTCAAGACTTTCTGATATGACTTTCTTTTTCTTGGGAAATAAGGCTAACAATTGATTTAAAAGGAGCTTGTGAACTTGAAATGCTTCTGCAAAGCAGGAGAAACCATGACCAGAAGGGAAGGGCAACCTATAGACTACTTATACATCGAACAGAGGACTATATCTAAAAAATAAAAAGCCCTGCAAAAATAAAAATGAAAACAAACTGATCAATAAATGAGCTACAGAAGAGCCAGTTCTTAGTAAACAAAATGTTCCATTTCCATAACTGTCAGAGGGACAAAAATTAAGACTACATTCTACTTAAACAATGGAGTACTATTCCTGTTAAAAAAGTAAATTAAGAATTTTGCAGATAAATGTATAGAATTAAAAAGACATTGTGAGTAAGGTAACCTATATCTAAAAGATACATATCATATGTTGTCCCTTCATGTGGATGGCATCCTTTTAAAAATTATTTTATTTATTTACATTGCAGTCTTTGTCTCCCCCTTGGTCACCCTCACAAAGTTCCTCATCCCATTCCTCTTCCCCCTTGCCTCTGAGAGGGTGCTTTCCCTCACCAGGCCTTTCCATTCCTTGGGACCTCAAGTCTCTGAAGGAGTAAGAACATCTTCTCCCACTAAGGCCTGACTAGGCAGACTTCTTCTATTTTTATACCAGGAGCCTCAAACTGTCCTTTGTATGGTCCTTGTTGGTGATTCAGTCTCTGGGAGCTCCCTGGGGTGTGGGTTAGTTAAGACTTCTAGTCTTACAGGGTCAGTGAGCCAAGAGAATGAATGAATGTCATCTTTAATGCCTTCAACATGAAAGGGAAAATCATATAACAATGGAGATTTGGTATCATCTACGGGATTGTGGGTATGGGTCACACATGTAAAGGAATATAGAATACTTAGTTATTCTATAGAGACACAGTGGGAATTTTAAATGGAATGGAAAGTACAATGGAAGAATTGGGTTAATGTGGAAATATGGGGAGGGACAATTGACTAATAAAGGACATTTGAAAAATATGTGGAAATATACTACGTAGATGCTTCTGAAATCTATATTATACACACAATAGTATATATAAAATAAATTGAAATGAAATTTCCAAATAACAGGTGAAAAAAATGCTCTAACTACATATCTTTTGACACCACATGAAACCTGCCGTTACATCTAGCTAAATTAGTAGCCAAAATAGGGACCATGGAAATTCATAAATATAACAGGTTTAAGGAATTAATACATCCATCTATAAATATCTCAATTTTATACTTATTCAAGTTGCATAATGTATGAGTATTATTGCAATTTTTTACGTTTTTTTTTACCTTACTGCAAATTTCTTCAATAATTTTTTTTTGGTGATATAACATACCAGCAATTGTCTTACATAAAAGCTCTTTATGATGAGTCTTAAAAATAAAACTACATTGCATTTTATGTCAGTTATAATAGCAGTCATGCATGGCCTCAGATGATAATGAGAATGAGCACAAAGGGAATCCATGTCCCTGTAATACCGGTATGGAGGGAAGCACATATGTGCTGCAGTGATAGTGGGCATGGAGCTGCTCCGTACACTAAAACGCCAGTGAGACATAAGGCTCAGAAAATTGTAAATTATATTTTCTGGAAAATATATAAAAATCTGAATAAAGATAAAATGCAAATTTTACTGGTATTTAAAATATTGAAAATGTGTACCTAACATAAATATGAGACAGTGGAGGCCATATCACTTATAAAAAGTGAGAAGCTAGTAGCATTTACTGTCAAGTAAATTTATTTTCTGCCATAATTGTTCCTGTGTTAGAATTACACTTTTAATGCCAGCCAGTGGTGGCACTCACCTTTAATCCCAGCACTCTGGTGGCAGAGGCAGGTGGATTTCTGAGTTCAAGGCCAGCCTGGTCTACAGAGTAAGTTCCAGGACAGCCAGGGCTATGCAGGTTTTTTTCGAAACACTGTTTCGAAAAAAAAAAAAAAAGAATTACACTTTTAATATAAGTATCACTTTTATCATATACTAAGCAATAACCAAAACCTGTCTTCAACATTTATAAGAATATTATCATGTTGATATTATACATGTCATATAATATATTTTTATTTGTGAGTACATATTGAATTTGAAATGGTTAATACATATTGATATATTCTAATACATTTTGGCAATTATTTTTTCAATATTATTTTTATTATTATTGACGTGTGGAGCTCATCTTTCTAATTATTTATAAATTATATAATAGCATTATTAATTAATCATCTTAGTGTGGATATATACCAATTCTCCTTCACATAAGATGAATATTTATTAACTCTCAAGCAGGGAGATATTGCAATCAATAAATATATTTTAGAGAAAATATGCATATTAAGTGTATTTTATTGTCTAATCAAAGATTGTTTATTGAAATTTGTTATAAGTAGAATTCAACATAAAATATAAATTGCTAAAATTAATAACAAACAACAATGTACTTTAGAATATTGCATTTCTCACTTTCAGATAATAATTTTGATTGTTTTTCAGATTATTCACAATTTTAATGGAAATCTGTTTTGTTATATTTTCTAGTCTGGATATTAATTGCTTATATATATTTTCTATTACAACCTATATTCAATAATCTGAATCTTTCACTACCTCATGGTTGCATTTTCCATTTCTGAGTTAATGAATCATTATTAATTAAAGTCATAGAAATTCTGAATGTCCTGTGTCAATTGTAAAATTTTACAATTGTTGCATGATGACTTAGAAATATGGTTAATTTATTCTCATTTCAAAAAATTAAAAATGATATTATAGATGGGAAGAAATGAACAGTACACTTGTTAACTGGCAAGTAAGTGACAAAAGACAAGTTCAAGGGCACAATTACAATTAAAACAGGAGTCAATATCAATGGATGGTTCTAGAAGGAACATATATGAAGTTCATACTAATTAGTATTATGAAGCAGATTGAGGCTTCAGTTTCTTTGTGTAAGAAAGGCTGCCTACTGTCAAGCAATCAACCACTGCCCACTTTAATTGCAATTTATTCCAAGAAGCACAATCTATTGATTCTAGCATACACTTATGTCACAGCGGTATCATTATTTGACTTTGTTTTAACAGCTTCAAACGGTTAGAAACTTAGAGACCACTGTGCAAGAAGCCATTAAAAAGCAGAGTTGTTAGCACTCTGCCTGAGTGGTCACTGTGTAGAAAATTAGATACAAGGATGGAGAAATAATATTATTTATGTATTCAGTGTCAGTGAGTATTTTCCTATAACAAATATTACTTAATAATTATAAAGCAGAAACAAAAGCAGGAAGATAAATATAATTATCTGCCTTTAAAAGTAATCAGCTGTTTAGAGATGTAAATTTCCCAGGATTTCATTAAACTGTGAAAAGTCATCCAATTGATTCTAAAGCATATTCTTAACATCTTGCATTGGATTTTTACACTAAACATTTCATGGTATGGCAGTAATCTGGACATATTTAATAATGTTGAAATTGATACACAGTGCATTTACATGAGCATTCTAGCAAATTTGATTGCTATGCTATAAAACATCAATTTTAATCACTTTCATTTATTCCACAGTGTGACTTTTAAAGAAAAGGACATATTTTTTTCTGTATACATTGGAGTGGCAGAGGTCCATTAAAAATTTCAGTTTTTTTTTAAAGTATTCAGATCCTGGCAGTGTTGGCACACACCTTTGATCCCAGCACTCGGGAGGCAGAGACAGGTGGATTTCTGAGTTCAAGGCCAACCTGGTCTCCAGAGTGAGTTCCAGGATAGCCAGGGCTATACAGAGAAACCCTGTCTCAAAAAATAAAAACAAAAACAAAAACAAAAAACAAAATCATAAAACAAAAAACAAAAAAAAAATCCCCAACAACAACAAAAAAAGGTATTCAGAGCACCTGGTAAAATAACTCTTATAGCTTCCAAGACTCTTCTATTCAGAGAATACTTAGATTATATTTTGAGAAACACACACACACACACACACACACACACACACCAAAACAAACCAAAGAAAAGAAATCCCAAATTACTGACCAGCTTCCAGGGCTACATAAAATCTTCTATTAAGAGCTCAAGTGGCAAGGAGGACTAGAGAGAAAATTGAGAGACTGAATATTTTGCCTCATTCATAGCTTATAGAAATGCTTAATGTTTCATATTTTATATTTGAATAAATTTTCAGTAACAGGATAAATAAATAGATTTATTTAATAAGCTCAACAGAACATAGACCTAGTAAAATGTCCTCATTTTTGCAGGTGAAGAAATGAAGACTCAAAGAAGTAAAGGCCATATCTCAAAATCACATAATTAGTAAGTAATATCTGCAAATCAAATTAAATTATTTTCCTTTTGAGTTATTCTCTATATAAAATGATAGTTTCTCATTTTGGATAAAATACTAGTTCCCATTCTCCATACGATTTTTGTAGCAACACTAATTTTGTTCAAATTGTATTGTTTCTTGCTATTTCCAACTGAGTCTGGTATTCTTTTTACAATTGATTGTATAGTTAAAGAGATGGTGTATCACCACAGAATCATTAACATCCAATTGAGAGCTTTCTGTCCAATGATTTAAGGGAATAACCATCATTTAATCTTCATAAATCATTGTAAGAGAGGATGTTTACTTCTATCATGCAAATAAACCAGGGCCTCATGACTGTTGATGGTTTGTAAAGTAATATCTGCAGATCAAATTAAATTATCCTCCTTTTGTTTTCTTCTCTATATAAAGGGATAGTTTTTCATTTTGTATACAAATACCAGTTCCCATTCTCCATTACATTTACATAATATCAAAAGTACTTAATATCAATGGTAAATAATAGTTTTTCATCTCTACAGCATCAAAGATATCATATTTGCTGTTGTATCATTTTGCACTTATGAAACAATGATAGAAGCACTAATCATTGAAATTATGTAGCTTATTGGATTGTAACTATCTGCTGATATGCAAAGGTCAGGTTTCTGAAGTAGGAAATGAAAGATAACTTGAGTTGGTATTGTACAAACTCTAAGGCTTCTGTGCTCTTGTTTTACCCCTAAATAGCCAGTCTTTGAAAGCTTGTTTCAGTAAAGATCCTAAACGCAATTATATCCGTAAATGGGGAAAGAAATGCTGGGAACATATGTGCATCACTCCGTCACAAGCAGAGACTGAAAAGTTGCCAACTTAAGTAGAGAGAACATTCAGAAAAGAAAGCCTTTAATTGACCTCATATACTATGAACAAATTGATTTTAAAGAAGCAATTGACATTTTGAGCTGCGTGAGTCATAGGAATGTGTAGTTAGATGAAATCAATTTCTTTTGAGAGAAAGATGAAGGTAGAAGCATAGAGGTGGAGAAATGGGAAGATTTTGTTAATGGAATCTAGACTAAGTGACAGTTGTCATAAGGAAGAGTGGGAAGTTTGATCAGAATAGTTTGAGTTTTATTAAGACAATCCCTTTAGCCATTAAACATGTTGAAGATGTATTACTTTTGCTGTTTTTTATGCTTTTAAAGTATTAATCAAAGTTATTACTTTAGAAAAAATGTTGTGTATTCTACCTTGTGAACATCAATGCTTATGATTAAGTACTTTGTGGGATCAAAGTAAAGGTTTTAACTTTGCTGTTAAATGTAGCAAGGCATTCATCTCACAAACAATTACAACTGCTCAGGTTTCTTTGATTTTATTTAAGGGTTATTATTGTTCATGTATGTGAGTGTATTTGAAAGAGACTTTCCATACAATTGTGGGGCTGCCCATGGAAGGTAGAGTAGGGTGAGTCAGATCTGCATGGTTTTGAGTCTGAGCTACATTACATATGTCCTAGGCAACAAATTCATAACTTCAAAAACAGCAGTCAGTGTTCTTTAAACTGAACATTCTTTCCAGTCATTCTCAGAGTTCTATACTAATTTTAAGGAAAACAAATATCAATTTACTTTCTAATTGTTCTTTACGTATATCTGTTGAATTAATAAATGATATTTTTCTGTCTTACCAATCTATCTTGATCATGTGTCACATGATGTGAAAAATAGACATATTATAGTTTTTTTTTAATATTATCTCTCCCCAAAGAAGTTTTTAGAAGAGAATACCCTTAGTTTTAAGAGCTCTTTCTTTACCTGAAATGTGTACTTCAGAAAACAGGAACAATACGAAACAATAGAAACAATTGCTTAATTTGTGTCCTAGGACCAAACTAAAGTAGTATGAAGCTGTTAATCTAAAACGCTTTGCTGTGGTTACAAATAAATTACATCCACAAAATATATTTTATTAAATCAAAATGATTTAACACCCAAATCAACAAACAAACAAACAAACAAAAGAGCAAACAGCTGCTTGGTTGTAACATGCAGGAAAGAACTTATAGGTTAGCCCCTGCACTGGCTAGTTAAATGTTAACTTGATAGAAGCTGGTATCATTGGAGAGGAGAAAACCTTCATAAGACCAGACTGTTGACAAGTGTGTAGGGCATTTTTCTTAATTAGAGACAGATAGAGGAGGGTCCAGCCGATTGTCAATAGGGCCATCCTTGGTCAGGTGGTTCCTGGGTATAAAAGAGAGCACAGTGAGCAAACCCAGGGAACAAGCAGTTAAGCAACACTCCTAGATAGTCTCTACATCAGCTCTTGTTTCCAGGGTCCTATGCTGCTTGTGTTTCTTTTCTGACTTCCTTTGATTACCAGTGTTATGAAGACTAATCTGCATAAACCCTTACTCCCCAAGTTGATTTGGTCATAGTGTTTTGTCTTAGAAATACTAACCCTAACATAGTCAGCCCCTAACATGCGTACTCAATCAAACACAATCTGTTTACTGCTTCCTTTGGGATTTTATTCATTAATAATGCCAGTGTCTTGATATTTCCTAATTATGATCTTTAAGGGAATAACTGAAATTTGGTTCAAGCTATCCCCCAACAGAGCTCTGCAATCCTTTATAGTTTTGTGAATCTATATCTATAAATTTTAGCTTTGACATTGTATTGTTTTCATTTTATTAATTTTAGATTTTAAAATATGCTAAATCTGGTCTCTTCTTACCCCATAGATAAGACAGACCATGATAATTTTTGATCATCTTGCTACTTGAGATTACAACTGTGAAACACCAGACCAAGCCCCCTTTTACTGAATATCTTCTTCTCAATTTACCCTACACATTTTTAAAAAATCATATATATATATATATATATATATATATATATATATATATATATATAAAATATCATTCTATTTCAAGTCTCATATTTTCTTCTTCACATGCACACAGTCTTTCTCTAAATTAACTCCCTTGCCATCAGAACTGCTGTCAATTGTCAATGCATATTAAGAGTTTGGCTCTGTTAAGGAAGCAACACTTTGATGTAAGGGGGTAGTTACGCAAGTTCTATATATAAACCTGACATTTTATTTATTCAGGACTGTAATGAAAAGATGAGTGTGAGCTCAAGGTGGAAAAGGAAGACAACGTTTCGACTTTATCTACAGCTGTAATAAAAGTCAAATAGGCCAATATTGTCAGTTTGATGTGAATACTCTGTAATATTGTACATGCCTGTCACCTAACATAGATATTGGTAGATATTATTAAGTTGTTGCTGAAATAGGTTATTTGGTATTTCATTCTTTTATTTGTAAATTATTGCCAGTGAAAGGTTATGATCAAATAGGTAAAAATCTAATATCAAATTTCAGTCAGCTGTCTCAAAAAGCATTCCTCCACTTGATTAACTATTACTAGTTCCACAAAAGTTGAGTTTGTGCAGAAACTCATGTGTAGCACTTACTCCTGGTATATATCTCCCTCTGAGTTTGGTGTGCACAGTAAGACCTATTGGTGTTCCACTATGGTCTTCTTTTTATACATAATCTTCATTGGTTCCTAGATTCAAAATGAAATGAGCTTCACATGAGAAAAGATAAAATCATGGCTTTTTAATACTGATAGGTAAAGAGATATTTATAGTTTTCTCAGCAAAGATAGGTAATGCATTTTTCACTGTTATATGGTTTACAAAGAGAGGGTTGTTGGAAATACAATTTAAGATGAAATCTATCTTTATACTGTTGAACACTTTGACTCATAGGCCTATAGCCAGATTCTAGACAAAAACATAACATAGATGTGTCTATTACTTTCATGCAATGGGCCTTGAACAGCTTTCCAAGTGTTTCTGGGCCTCAATTCTGTCTATACTATATTCTCAGACCTCTTCTCGGCATTAAAGAATGAGGATCATGTTTTTGATAAATATGCATATAAAGACAGTTTAACATTTATTTTTATTTTTTGTTTTAATAAAATGTCTGAAAATAGGAATGATAAAACATACATGTTATCTCAACTACCTGAAGATTTAAATGGGAGGAATCAGACCCCAATGTCAGTATAAATGATACAGTGAGATACTGTTTTATTAAATAAATTAAAAAGTATTGTCTTAATGAAATTGTTATAATCATATATACAACTCTTAATTTATTGAATTTCCCATATTTTAATGAAAAAGAATTAAAGTTGGATAAATACACAGTTTTGGTTCATATAGACGTTTAATAGCATTATTTCTACATACTAAAATTTTAGAAATTAGGGCACTGGAAAAATAGCTCAACAGTTAAGAGCATTGGGCTGCTTTTCCAAATACACAAGTTTGAGTACTCATTTCCACATGGTCTTTCACACATAACTGTAACATCAACTCCAGGATATCTGACACATTCTTCTGGACTTCATTGGCATGAGTCATGCTGTGGTACACAAAAAGACATGTAGGCAAACACTCATACACATGAATTATTTTTTAAATTGAATGTTATAAATTTTATAAGAATGTATTTATTAATATAATCCATATAAATTTTATATTAAGATGGATATTAGTACCAGGGACATTTTTTTAGAAATTACATTTTGTTTACTTTCTATTGCTATCTTAATCATTATAACCAAAAGCTACTTAGAGAGGAAAAGGTTTATTTTAGCTAGCACCCTATCACCGAGGGATGTCCCAGGAGAAACTCTAGATGTGAAGCACTGTCCATGGAAGAATGGTACTCCCACACTTGTTGTTCATAGCTTGATGGGCCAGTTTTCTTATAACATTGAGGATGACATGATGAAATGTATCAGTACTCATAGTGGGTAGAACTCTCTCTTACTAATCATTGGTTAGGAATATACTCTAAAGGCTTGCCTATGAGCCAACATGATGAGGGGATTTTTTTTTTATTAGTTTTAATTTTACATTCTAGTCATTACCCTCTCCATGTCTACCCCCACCCAGTTCCACATCCAATTCCTCCTCCATTTGTCCCCAAGAGGATGTCCCCATCCCAACTCTACCCCCTGCCAGGACTACCCACTCCTTGGGGTCTCAAGTCTCTTCAGGGTTAGGTGCTTCTTCTCTCACTGAGGCCAGACCAGACAGTCTGCTATATATGTTTTGTGGGCCTCGGACCAGCAAATGTGTGCTACCTGGTTAGTGGCTCAGTGTCAGAGATCTCGGGGGTCTAGGTTAGTTGAAACTGCTAATCTTCCTATGGTGTTGCCATGATGGGGACATTTTTAAAATTGAAATTCCCTTTTTCCAAATTATCCTTGCCTTAGTAAAATCAACAAAAACTAACCAGATAAGAACTGTATAAAAATTCATATAGGTACCATAATTTGGAAGGGTAAATTTTGCTGTGTTGAAATTATCTGTCTGTATCTATCTAATTGGCTGTCTGGCTGTCTATGTACTTATCAATGTTCTAGCTACCTACTTATCAGCTATTTTCTATCTAATTTTGCTATCTATCTATCTAACTATCTATCATTCTAGCCTTATCTAAGAAAATTTACATTCAATTTGTCTACATGCCATAAAAATATTTCATATAGAAAAGAGTTGATAATTTAATATGGTAGTATTTTATTATATTAAATTAAACCAAATCAGACCACCAAGCATTACAATTATGAAACTGGAAAAAGGCAGGAAGAAGACAGTGACCCAATACTCTGTTGAAATATAGTGTTTGCTGATGGTGCGTCTGAAAGCCAGCTTCTGGCAGAGTACATCTGATGATTCTTAGCTCAGTATTCTCCATTCAAAATCTCCTCACTTTTATCTCTCATTGCATACCTAGAAATACTATACTTTGTCTGTCACAATGTGCTTGATCCTTACTGCCCAGTTTCCTAACTTGCAGTATAGCTCTTGTATATCTCACAAATTTAAGATTAGATTCATTTGCTAATTCTCTGGTTAATCTTGTTTTCTTGTTTCAGATACAGCTCTGAACATTTTCTGTCTTGTCATTATTTGCTGACTTTTTCCTCACATTCCAACAATGATAAAGAATGCCTCCATTTCTCTTCTTCTTATTTTTTTTTTTATTCTCTTGGCTCTTAAACTATAAGCTTTCTATATTAGATTTGCTCTTTTATAGAGGCTAGGGCACCCATTCTTACTGATCCTTCCTTTTCTATGTTATGTTCCTAACTGGATATGAACTCAAGCCAGTATGGTCATAATACTTTCTATATCATATCTCCTCTAAGAGTTCCCTTCCATCCCCCAACTTCATCCTCTTTCTCTTTCCTAACAAAACAGAACAGAACAAGCTACAAAAAAAAAGTCAATTTGTCTTCAACAACTACTTCTGAGTATGGGCCTGTCCTGTGGATGATATACACAGTGTCACTCCATTAAGGGAAATGTATTTTTACAATTGTATTTTTACAAATATATTTTGTATCGATTGTAAATATAGTCCTGCCTAGAGGCAGTGCATTATGTCACCTTTTCCTCTTCTATGTTGGTTATATATCTGCCTAGAGTGTGTGCAGCAGTGAGTTCATATGTTCTTGTCGTGTTTAGAAATTGATCTTTCCCTGAAGTTATCCACAAAGACAGAGTCTTATAATCTTTCCACCACCTTTTCCTTATAGATCCCTGGGCCTTGAGTGGAGGAATTTGAATAAGATATCCCATTTATGGCTGAGTGATCCAACTTTTCTCAATCACTGCATTTTGTCCAGTTGCGGATCACTGAGTTAATTACCTTCTGCTTCGAGAAAAGGCTTCCCTGCTGAGGGTTAAGAAATGCACTCTTAGATGTTTTAGATGTTATGATAGATCAATTTTGTGAGAATTATTATCTTAACCATGTGATATCTTCATAGCCTTGAATAGGAATTATCTTACAGTCATTATTTTCAAGTGTGATGATCAAAGTTTCATAGATTCTGTTTAAAATGTGTGAGTCTAATGGTAAAGCATTTAGTTAGGTTGTACACTGATATATATTTTGTTTTGAATTGTAAGTTAAATTTGTATGTTTATGCTATATAGAATGATGTTTGACTTGTTTTCTAGCTTTGTATCCTGAAACCTTGCCCTGATTGCTTACCAGCTTCTGAAGTTTCACTGTCATTGTTGAGAATAGTCTTTTATATTTTCACAGAGATGCTGTATTAGTCAGGGTTCTCTAAAGTCACAAAACTTATAGGTAGTTTCTATGTAGTAAGGGAATTTGTTGATGACATACAGTCTGTAGTACAACTCCCCAACAATGGTCAGTAGCAGCTGTGAATGAAAGTCCAAGGATTTAGCAGTTGCTCAGTCCCACAAGACACACAGGTGAAGAAGAGTGAATCTTCCTTCTTCCAACATCCTTACATAGTCTCCAGCAGAAGATATGGCCCAGATTAAAGGTATGCACCACCACACCTGGATCTGGAACTTGCTTTGTTCCAGGCTGACCTTCAACTCAGAGATCTCCTTGCCTCAGTCTCCTGGGATTAAAGGCTTGTACTACTTTTCCTGGGCCTAAACTTTTCATGGCCACTGTGCCTCAAAATCTCCATGCCAAGATCCAGGTCAGAAACTTGTATCTTCCAGCCTCAAAATCAGGATCACAAGTGAGTCTTTTGATTCTGGATTATAGTTCACTCCAGATAGAGTCAAGTTGACAATCAGGAATAACCACTAGAGATACTTTACTTTCCTAAGTTAAACATGGCTTTACTTATCCCTTTGTTTAATTATTTATTAAAATATAATTTCATTAGCAAGTACTTCCAGCATTATTACAAAGGAGTGATAAGAACAACTTCCATTATTTAGAAAAAATGTACCAGCTCCTATCCATTGTGTGTTCTGTTAGTTACAGATTTCTTGTGAATTTTTATTATTTATACATTTCTATAGTGTTTCAAATGATTTCTGTGTGTATCATAAGATCATTTAATTGTTCTTCCTAGGTATGTTAATATGATGGAGGAAATTACATAATAAAGTCTGATTTAGTATTATGAAATTATCATCCCAGAGACTTACTTTAATAGTCCAGTCTTCTAATAAAGTTAAAGAACTATGCTCATGCCTCTCTCTCTTTTAAATTTATCAGCAGTCTGAGTATAATATTTAGCTTCTTAATGCCTTGACTTTATCACTGAAATACCCTATGTAATATTTGCAGGCATCTCCATGTAAACCAGTCTTTATAGAATCATTAATATCATTTTGTGTGTCCAGAAGTAAAATAACAAAAACAATCATCTTGATTAGAATTTCGCAGGTTGAAAGAAATTTCTTTAAATAAAAGCATAGAAAACATAAACCTGAGATAGTTCAAATGTTGCAAAGCTGTTCAGTCTCAGTCAAGTGGAAATGTGCAGAAGTCCTTCTACCACTTTGCTGCCAAAGTAGAAAGAAAAGATCTAAACAAACAAGCAAACAAACAATAATAATAATGATAACAAAACCTAACCAACCATTCAACAAACCAAAAAACACAGTGGCACAGGCTTTGATGAACATATTTGGAATAGCAAAGCACTCAGCAATAAATGACATAATATAGTATAGATTTGGTATGAAAAGTGAAATTGTATTGACTCGAGGACAGCATAAACCAGAGACTTATAATTTCATTAATATATTTACAGTGAATAAAAGTTAGCCTCTCATGGGCCTCTTAGTGTGTCCATAGAAATAGCACACCTTAATTAAAATTTAAAAGTTCAAAATTTAATTAAAATTTAAAATTGCTTAATAAGAGTTTACCCTTTGAAATGGAAGTAAACCTCTTTTCCCATCTCCCTATATCACACACAAGCACCCAAAATAAGACATTAGAAAACAGCAGATTCTATTTTATCAGGGACCCCAATTAAGTGGCTGGAAGTGTCGCTTTCTGTGTCATTTTCAGAAACAATGGTATCGTTAAATTGCTGAAATTGTAGTGTCAGCAGGAAGCAGTGCAAAGAGCTGCCAAAGGGAGAACAAAATATGAACAGCACAGCTTCTTTGATGTCTTCCTGACCTGCTTCCCAGTGTCTACTGCTGAACAAGCTATAAACAAAATGGGAGGGAGCAGTGCAAAACTGGTGTGGAACCAAGGCAGTCTCACCCTGCCAGGAAGATCTGTGCCCAGTGCTTTCTCCCACTTGAAGCCTCGGGCAAACTGCACTAACCAACCACTGCTTCAAAACACACCTCCCACTCCACTGCGGTTCCTCTCCAGTTGCTGTTCTTTGATAGAATACCACCTCCTTCCCCTGAAAAAAATGTTTATGTATTCCTTCCACAAAAGCAGCTGAAATTCTACCTGGTTACGGGCACAATCCTAGGTATTTAAAAGAATATGAACAACTCTTTAGAGAAAAGCAAGCTGGCCATCTGGCAGACACAACCCAAGCACATGCTTCAGCCAGGGTAATAGAATAGGGGGTTGTGATGGGGACAATGGGATTGTGCTAAACAGAGTTGATCCAAGTCAGCAATTCCTGCCTAATCAGCAGCTAATCCCACTTCAGCTGCAGGAAACCTGATGCTAGGGAAGGAAAATAAAACCTCTAAATTTCCTCAAGAACCCAGGAGTCACCATCTACAGACAATGACTTTCTCTGAAATGGCAGACTACATTCTGAACTCCATTCCTCCTCCTGGACCGGTGGGGCCAGCTGATGTCTGCCAACCTTCTGGACAATTCATGTTTGTGAGCCCTTGCACTCACACACTGTATATTGACTTTCCATGGTCCTAGTTCCAATCTTCCAATAAACAACACTAATTCCTACTCAGCAAGAATGACTCCTAAGTCTTACTTTGGTATTGAGAGTAAAAATATTCTCTGGGGAGGAAAAAGTCCAGATCTAAATTTTGTACAACAGATGCTCTTACATTGAATACATGCTCCACTGGTATAAAGATAGGTGTTTCATGTGCTGTACATCCTCTACTGTGTTGCAAAAATCAACTGCCTATTGAGCCATTTTATAATGTCATCTAAAGATGTGTTTTCAAGATATTCTAAGTTTGAAGAATTACCAAAATCTTTAAAAATTTTTTAATTCAAATATGATTACATTGTTTTCCACTCACCATTCCTCCCTCCAACCTTTCATGTACCCCTCAGCATCCTTTTGAAATCATAGCCTCCATTTTAGACACACATGCACACATGTACACGCACGCATGCGCACACACACAACCTGCTCAGTCTCTTTAGTCTTGCTTGTATGTATATGATTTTAAGAAATTTAAATATGGATATAGAAGAGACATCTGCTCTCACATGCTTATTCAAAAGTGTTCACAATCAATCAGAGGCAGCTTAGAGGACTTCTGATGGTTGAATAAATAAAGAAAATGTGCTTTGCAAAAAAATAAAAATAAAAGAATTTCAGGAACAAAAACTATAAAATCCTCATGTTTAGTTTTTGACAGTGGAAATAACAAATAGCAAATAAATAGATAAGATTAACCCTTCACTATATAATATGTTAAAATAATATGTAGAAATGGGAAAATAAATCAATAATTAAAAGAGTTACAACTTTAAATTTACAGCAAAAGATTTAGTAGAAAACACTTTATGCTCATGGATGAGGCAGTTTTCAGCATCCTATATCTGCATTCCAGTCTCTTGTGTTAGCTGTACAAATTGGGAAATGTACATATTTCTCTCTGATGTAGATCTCTCAATGCTAAGAAGGGACCATGTAGTACCAATTGGATTTTATTTGCTGAAGGACTTGTATCTCTGTTTCCACATAGTAACACTGTGTAATATAACTGCATGGAGTCCCTCAATACTATATTTTATTAGCATATTATGTACTGCATTTTCTTTTTTTATGGAATAAAATCAAGTATCTTATTTTGACTTTCATCAGATTTAGGCATGTTTACTTAACTAGACGAGCAATCAGTGGCTTTGAATATCTAAATCTACAAGGTCTTTTCTGACAGCAAGAAACAAATATTCATCTCATTTAGAAAAGAATATTCATCTCATTTAGAAATTTTAGTTTCAAAGCTCAAAGTTAGTTCTTCCCTGTTCAATAATCTGAGTTTATGATCAGAAGCATGAAGATGACATTTCCTGTTCAGAACTACTGTATGTACAGTCAGAACTTTGAACAAAGCCTCACTGATCACTATTAAATCACAATTCTTTGTTCCTGAGCTCTACAACCATTAACAAGCTTTGAAGCATTCTCTTATAACATTACCTGCAAAACCCACCTAATCTTTTGAACCTTTTATCACCTTATAGATGGTGACCCTCCAGTAGAACATTATGGTTGAGCAAGACAATACTACAATAAAGAGAAGTTTTCAAACAGGGAAAAATCTACTTTAATTTGAAAGAAAACCATATACGAGATGGTATTCCTTCCTTTCAATATGATTTAAATGTAAAATTTACCTCTTGAAATCAAGGAAATGTGTGACTCACTGTTTATGTTTACTTTTTTGCTTCTAGGCAAGCAATTTCCAGAAACTAGGGAATTATTTATATTCATCTGCTTGTCTAATGACTGCCTGTAACATTAGCAGAACTCAATAAATATTCCCTCAATAGTTCTAAGAACAATTTCACAATGCTTTGAATTAAAAAATAAATAGGCCTAAGTTTTGAGCAAAGTTCAGTAGAAAGGTGATTGTAACCTTTCATCTGCACTTTTTTCTAACTTAAAATTATGTAAAGATTGTAAGGGTTTAGTAAAATAAAATTTGAGTGAATACATAATTTAAAAACCTGATTTCTCATATATAGAATGATAGGTATTTTTCTGTAATAAAATATCAAGACCAAAAGAAACTTCTGAAATGAAGAGCTTATTTTGGTTTATGGTTCTAGAGAGATAAAGATTCATCTGGCAGGTGGTGGCCAACACAGGAAAGCAAAAGATCATATACTCAACCCCAAACATGAAGGAAAATGTTTAAACTAGAAGTAGAATGAGACTATAAACACTGATTGCATACTATGAGTTATGAAATTCCTTGTGAATGGTTCTGCTCTCAAAGCTTCCATGAACTTACCAAAGAACATGACCACCTGGGGGCCAAGTTTTAAACACATGTACTATGAGAACCATTCTTCAAACCATCCTACCTCTGCTTCAAAATGTCTTACACTCAGGAGGACAGATTGAGGCAGAGGGTGGATTGAGCTAGAACTTCTCAGTGACCAATTTCATGAGACTAGACAAGCCTCTGTTAATAGTCTCTTGAACAGATTCTTAGATCTATCATGTGACCTGCAGCCTAAGGCATTACCTAATGTTTCTGGCTATTCTGAGCCTAGAATTTTTCATTTTACATACACATATTATATGCTAGAAACTCAGTTACTTAATATTTGCTAACAGAAACAGATTGCTATGATGATATAAAATAACAGATTCATTTAAAGGGTAGGGCCTTATAGGAATGAAAACTCTGTGGGGATGATGGCACATATGAGATTTTACCTTTTAATTTGGTGCTATGCACTGGCTGAGAATAGGTACAAAACTGAAATAGGGGCAATAGTAAGGATAGAGTGAAGCTCAGTTTCATTTCACCACCAACTCTGATAGCTCATCTTCCTGCAAACAGTATACTGGTTTTTCCTTAGGAGTGCTCAAAGGAAAAAAAGTGAGAAGTCTAAGGAATTATTTGTCTCAGTTATGTCCTATATCATAAAGTAACCCAATAGGATATAAGCATGTAAGGATTGTCTGAAACCAGAAACTTACTACTAACTTTTACACTAGAGAAAAAAAGTGACTTCTGCTGCACACTTGCTAACTTGTATTAACATTTTCTTGTGTCCAAAGCTGACTGGAAAAATTGTAAATTATCAAGAACACTTACAGAGATTCATCAAGTTGAAAAAACACCAAAAAAAAAAAAATACAACTAAGAGAACACCACTGAGAAATATGTCACAAGATACTTTAAAAGATTGTTTTCCATTAATGATATAATAAGTTTTTGGGTATTAGACAATCCATTCTCAGAATATGTGCAATCAGTCAATCAATAAATATGATCGTTAACTATAAAGTTCCCAATTTTCTTTTACAACCCAAGATCTGGAATGTACAGCCAAGTCATGAATGAATCTGTAAGAAAAGTCATTGTTAACCTTTCTTCCCAGTAGGTCTATCCATATCATCCTTTGACATTCACATTATGGATTGGTTAAGGAAGATGACTGATGTTTACCTCTGCCTTCTATCCTTAAGTACATACTTGTGAAAATATATATACATTCACATTTGTAAACACACAAACACACATAAACACATATACACACACATACACACACAAACAAACAAGTAGGTCTCACAACTGTTTAGGATTTAATTGTTTCTTGATCCTTGAAAGGCTTATTTAAGTTGTTTGTTGTTGATTTAACAGTAAGATACAATCTTCTTAGGAGAAAAGTTTTATACAAAAAATCTAAACTTCTTTCTTTATAATGATGTAGTTCTAGCTAGAGGCAAAAGAAGTTTTGTAATAAAGCTTCAAGAAATTGTGGATGATGACAGTAAGATCCATGTTGTAAAGACCCAGGAGTAGTTTCAAAAAGTATAAGAGAGTGGAAATATGTCAGTACAGGAAGCCCAGGGGCACAGCACAGTCATTACAGTGCACTCAGTTGACAACTGTGGCATGAGTTCATACTCTACAAACTCATGGACTGACAAAAAGGACAAGAAAATGATCAATTACCTATGTGTACTACCTTGGGAAGTTTGGCAAAGGTACAGTTTCCATAGCACCTCTGGAAAATCCTTGCAATTTAACCAATGGAATTATTGTTTTTCTCCTTCAAAATTCTCTAAGAAATGTTTTAAAATATGTGGACTTCATGAAGTAATATCTGTACAGCAAAATTATTCCATATAAATTATTGACATGAACCATAATCTTTGTTTTTAAAATAGTTGTCAAGTCATTCAGTATTTCTAGTAAACACAAATATAGCACCCAGAATTATTCTATGTCTTGCCCTCATAGCGAAGTGGTAGAAAATATGCAAGAGCATGGCTATCATCAACTTATGTTTGTATTAAAATTGCAGTGTGTTCAATGCTTATGCTTAAGAGCAATCCATGACACAAGAGTGGCTCAGCAATCTATTAATTAAATGGACAAATGTTCAATTCATTCTATGCAAAAATAATTGCCTTTCATCTTCATTTTTTACTGAGTTGTTAATATATAAAAAGATCAATATATGTATTATATATATAATTATATATATATAAAGATTTTTATATAGAGTTTATTTAGAGTAGGATACCTGTTATGTTTATATGTTCATATTTGCTTATGTTCAGTGCCTAATGAAGTTTCTAGTAGACAAATAGTTAATTATTCATTCAAGTTAATAAATGTTATTTACAGGTACTGACAATTCTGCAATTACAAATCATAGATTTTCTAGTGTGCAGATGTTTCTAGCAAAGTGCTTATTAAAGATACTGATCCCTTAGTTCTTTGTATTTAAAAGATATTTTATGCTCAAAGAAAGGTCAATGAATTAGATAGCTTATCTTACTGACAATACATTCATGATCATAAATGGCAAGTTATCTAAAATGCATTGCAAAATAAAGGCAAAGAAAATAACTTAATGAATTTTTATAGCATGTGTGTTTCTACTTATAAGTGAAATGCTATAACATAGTTGAATACATAAATATTCATACTGAATCAATGAAAGAGGTATTTTGTGATGATAGAACTCATTGTAGATATTTTTGTTATACTTTTCTGTATTTTCTAAGATTTCAAAAAATTTTGCTTACTAAAATTATAATTTGTATTCCAATAAACCAAAATGAATGGCAATTTGCAATAGTTGGTGGGGATCAACTATATCTTGTTAAGTCATGAACAGAAGCACTGTCACTCTATACTGAAAGGGTTTCACTTACAGCACACTTAATGTCTCTTTAATCGATAGTACTTCTGTTCATAATTAGAAACAAATTCCACAAACCAGGACCATGATAGCATGGTTGAACAAACATTCTTCGATATGGAAACAATAAAAGGTCAAGCTACCTGTTATTTGTTACTGTGAACTAAGGGAATCAGAACCATCAATAAGCACTTTCCAAGATACATCTGCATACTAGACAATCTACTACTTAAAATTTCAGAGTTTTCACTAACTGCAAATAATAGCAATTTGGGGGTTTGACTTCAATATAATATTTCATTCATTTTTAATATTTGTGTTCCAAACATACTTAATGTTAAAGTACACTGAACATTGTATAATTAATAAATAAATCTTTATTTGTAAAAGGACATCAATTTAATGTTTTAAATTTGAATGGATAAGTCTCTATATATATATTCATGTGCCTAAAATAACTATGTCAACATATGTGACCTTTACTTGTATGTGAGTATTTTATCTAAATTATGTGGCACATTTTTTTTAAGGAACACACAAAAATTGCCAAGGTTACAGCTTTTTTATTTGAAGATTTCTGACAAGTATCTGTAAAAGTGTGTTTTATTTTCCATATATGATTATTTTCTTTGAGTTTTATTGATTAATAAGCTCACATAAAAATAACTTATTCACCAGATGTAATTGTTACCTTGGAGGATTTATGCTGTGCAAACTCACCTTTCCTAGCTCTTTCTGAACTCCAGCTGTCTGGTTCAACTCAATTTGATGGAAATTAGTGTACAACATAAGGTAATGAAAAATATGTGATCCATAAGAATGGTACCATACAGAAGAAAAGTCAATTGAAACATTATTTAACATAGTATCATATTTGTTTGATTTGTGTGTACATATATGTGAGGATGCAAATAACCATGTGTGAAAGGCAGATCATTACTATGCATAATTGATATATGCTAATAAGGCAATTTGAAATATACATACATATAATTATTTTTAACTAAAAGAATTGGATACCAGTGTTGCTGCATCTGACATATTTCCTATGAGGACTTATATATTATTGAATTGAATTTTTGAATTCTAGATGCTTCTCTTTACAGAAGTGCCATTTTACTCAATTTTCAACTCAATAAAATGATCTAATACTTTAAAATCGGAACATTGAAGCAGAAAATGTTATAACTCATGAAGAGCTTGTTCTCTTAAATGAAAGACAAATCAATTCATTAACTCATTTTCACATGTTTTGTTTCTGTGAATTTAATGCAATGAAAGACAGTTATTTAGTTTGTGTTGAAGCTCTCTTCTTAAACTTTCACTGAACTATTAATATTTTTAAAAAACAGATGGACTTCTAATCTATTATGGGTCTCAACATACATTTTGTACTTTTAGTTGTAGTTTCTTCGCCCAGTGCCTGTTCCTCTGTCAAAAGCTTGTTGTTCACATCACAATATCAGAGGTGGTGGAATCCTGCTGATGCAGGGCCTTGAAGGATGGCTTCAGTTCATTAGTGACATTCCCTTGATGTCATAATAGATTCCTGTCATGTGGTGTGCATTTTTGCTCTGCCTCATTCTCTCTCCTTGATGTGCCACCACAGCTCATAAGTAGTGAACTGAAAAGTATAAAACTGAAACCCAAAATAAGTCTTTTCAGCTCATAATTAGGGATTCAGTAGCATTTGCTAGAAAAGGAGGTCTAATAGAGTTTTATTGTCACCTTTAAGTGGATTCTTTTGACTTTTAGGTACAATATACTATAAGCATTTACATACTATTTGCTTCTATTAAAATTTAAAAAATAGTTTACGATTTTTCCAGACATATAATAAAATAAAAACATTACAACTGGTCTTTAATAAGCTATAAAATTTATTATTTTAAATTTCCAATTTATTATTCAGTGGGATCTCTCCTTAGTATATGTTGAACCCTCCATACTCATTTATTCTCTAGCTTAGAATTGATTCACATTTGTGCTTTATTTAATTTTCACTTTTAAATAATACTTGCATAGTTTTATGGACTAGTGTAGTGTTTCCATGTATGTATCCAGTATGAAATGATTCACAAGGGTGTGAAACATTGATATCAGGTGAATTATTATTTTGTTGTTATGGGGACATTAAGATTCTGTAGCTATCTTGAAAGAAAATAGAATATATTTTATAGCTGTAGTCAAAATGTGGTTCAAAGTTCTTAAAGAAGGAAAGATTCTTGTTTCTGCTCAGAGTTTCCAAGGATTCTCTCTATCCAGTTGAGGATAAAATGGCAGAGCAAGGCAGTATACACCATGATGTTCAGGAACCAAAATGAGGGGCTGGGATGTTAAAATATACATACTGTGGTATGATCCACACATGTTTTACAAGTTTCTTATATGCTCCAATTCACAGAAGTGCCATCAAGTTACGAATTCATCAAAGAAATAATATACTAAGTATGTTATAACTCTTAAGATCTGTTCATTTTCTATAAGTCTGTCTATTGCTGCCAAGCTCACAATATGTGAGCTATGGTGTACATTTATTCTTGAAGCCTAACAATAGTTTTAACTATATATCCTTCTTATCCCATAGCAGAAATGTTTGTTCAACCATCTGTGTGACATTACACCAACTGAGATGCACCTTCCATTAGAGCCATGCTAACTTAGCTACTTCTTTACATGTTTGTCTTTATTTGGATTTTAAGCAAATATCTATAGTTTCTTTTTTCTCCTTTTATTACTTAGTAATCTTTTAAAATACATTCTTCAAAATTAAAAATAATATTTTCTTCAATGGACTAAGCAAAATTATGTATAATTTTGTTATATTGCATGTAGTTAGTTGCATTTTTAACCTACAGTGTCCAATTACTTTTGTCCATATGTGCATGGTTATAGGGTCACACATTGGAACATGAGAAACCTGTTAGTGGCACCCAACACTCAAAAGAAAGTAAGTGTATGCTGTAGGAACTATCAACTGCCAATAGCTCCTCAGCTAAGGATGGAGTCTTGACAGGGTGTTACACCCAAGCAAGAATTTTTAACTAGATTGATCTTGTTCAGGCCTACATATTTTTAGTAAAGAGCTATCACACTCTTAGCTATTCTATTCATTCTAGTACATTGTACTAAGGTTTGTCAACAAAACAATCTAAGTAATCCATACATCATTCCCAGCAGCTGCTCTGACCCAGCACCTTATACATTGTATTGGTCATGTTTCTAGGTTGAATAAGTCTTGAATCTTTAACATGTATCATGTCCTTGAGGAATTGTCTAGTGAAATCTCACATATGAATCAAGTGAGAACAATGTGCAATTTTATATTTCTTTGGTCTTAGTTCCTATTTTCTACTTTTTTCAAACCACATTTGGTTTTATATTGAGTTGTTTTTTAAATGTCTCCAGAACATCCCGCAAATTCAGATTATAAGCATAACCAAAATTAAGTATTGACATTGATGGAGAAAAGAGAGACTTCACATTTTTTTTAATTAAAGCTTAACTGTACATATGAATATTTATGGTTTGGGTATTTATGTTCAAAACTGTGGATTTTAGGTTTGATGCATTGGCAAAGGATAAAATAAGCTGTGAGTTTATCTAACCACAAAACAGTGAGATTTAGAGGTTAGCCTTTGATTTCCTGACTCAACTTGCAAGGACAGACCAGAAACATGGCTTATTTTACAACTAGCTCCAGCTTATGAGTATGGTTCTGTCATTCTGTCACATTCATTTTGCATGTAGTGGGCTGTGCCAACACTGCACACCATTCAATTGTGTGTTGCCTTTATGGGTTTGCTGTGTATTAAATTGTTTACAAAATGTTCATATGTATGATGATGACACTACTTGGTCTTCCCAAAGTGATTGTATGTAGCAAGACCCTGGTTGGAGCTGATTGAAAAATTTAATGTGACCTGCACATGAAATCTCAATGCATACATTTACTCCCCTGTCTTTTGGGTTGGATGGAGTCTACTTCTTGGACTGTCTTCATATTACAGTTTCTCTCATAATATTTACAATTTCATGTATTTTAATACACATTTACCATTAACACATATCCCAACTTGAACTCACCCATGTATTTCAGCCGTATTTTTTTTCTACCAGAAGACCGTTGGCAACCTACCTGAGAGAATTGAGTGATGTTTTGCTGTTTGTTGGGACTGTCTAAGCATCAGCTTGTCATCTGTCTCTTGATTATAGTACTACACAGACATCCCCAACTCAAAATCCTTCACGTACAAATACCATCCAAACACATTTCTTTTCATTTTGAATAACACATGACAAGTGAGTGGAAGGAGTCATGGCCCAGCTGTTAAGAGCATGGGTTTTCCTCTTATAAAGGATTCTCAGTGCAATCCACAGCACTTGAACTGTGGTTCACAGCCATCCACAAGTCCAGGTCCAGGGGATCCAAAGCCCTCCTGTGATTTGCATTGGCACCAAGGATACACATGACACATGTACATAGCACACTATGCATATATGCAGACAAAAATTTCATATAAAAATAAAATAATTTTAAAATATACAAAAAGTTATTATTATTTTAATCATTCAATTACTAATTTAAGTTCTCAAAAATTCACTTATAGCTCTGATTTGAAAGATAATCCAATGTCCCAGACATCCATAGTATGGTTTGGATTTGGTTGTATTTATAAAGAGCTTAGTCTGCCAAACTTCAGGAAGCTTTGTTGATGCTGTTATTGCTAAGTTTGTAAAACTTACTTAAATCTCTCTCTCTCTCTCTGTCTTTTAATTTCTATTATAAATGTATGGGTTATATAGTGTGTATATATTGCATTTCTACTGACATGACATTTACACATCTCAGCACTTCATTTTGCCACCTAGGGTCCATTTCAATCTTCACATTCCAGCTTCAATGTTATTACCATAACAAGGGTTCATGTGGACCATGTTTATACTCACAACAGTTTTAAATGTAGACGACATGACATATTTTATAGTCAAGGGCATAGTTTATGGACATCTAATTTAATAAAGTTGCATGAAAACTATTCCAGTTGTCCTCTAAAGTTGCCATAGATAGAAAGAAAGATAGATAGATAGATAGATATTTGTCTTATTTTTAGGAAAGTGAATGTATTCATGAGAAAAGAATTTTTTCCCTCATTGGTGAGAAATTAAGCTGAGTAACCAGTATACTTTTTATTTTCAGGATGTTGATTAGAGATAAGATCTCTCTGGGTTAAAATTAAATGCTTGGAATGAAAATCATTTAAATCTTTGTGCTAACAGAAGTGATATTATAATATATTTTAAAAATAAATAGCCTTCTACAAAACAGAGCCTGAAAAACACATGACAAAACATTATCCTTAAAAATTCTAAATGACTTTTCCTGAACTTTTCAGAGGAAATCTGGACATGTTTTGCAAAATCCTTGATTCATGCATTACTAAAGCATGTTGTGATTAAGAGATTATATCTTTAAGCTAACATCCTCAGCTATTTACTATAATTGTAAGAACTGCTGCATTATGAATGCAGAGGCATGATGTCAATATTGAATGCAGAACCTAGGTGCTAGTCTTTATAATGCAATGCATGTGTAAGTGGAAACACTATGTTTAATTCAACTTCATTTTGGCTTTCTTTGTTAAATACCTGCATTGAGTTGCAAATAATGTTGTAAAAATCTAGAGTTTAGAACCCTAGGAAGATATCTATACTCTGTAAAGATGTTAAGATCTCAATCTACAAGCTACTTACTGATCGACTTAAATGGCAAATAATGTCTTTCAGGCATTCTTAGAATTTCATGAGAAATGACCTTTGGTGGCTGTAATTTTTTTTTTTTTTTAGAAATATATGCTTTATTTTCATGCTGACAGTACTAAAGTTGATGACAGTATGAATTAAGTACTGAGAGGAAGGAAAGATGTCACTGTAAGTATTTTTTTTAATATAGAGCTTTCTTCCTCACATGCTTTATTAGGGTACCAATTTTGCATAGTTTCAGCTATTTCTCATAATCTGTATTTATGTATTCTCTATTGTTGTATGATGGTCTTCACTGTTATAAATACAAATTCTAAATATATATTTATAAACAGCACTCTACTTTCAGTGCTTGTCATCTCTGTTTATTAAATAAACACCTTAGGGTTGAAAACAAATTTTATATTCAGTGTGGCTCTTTTAAGCAAAACATAACTGAAGGAAAAGTTTTAACCCATATCCAATCTTCAACTTTTTCCCATGAAAAAGACACAATCCAGAATATTTTGAAATCATTTGATAATTCTTCTTGTGGAATAGTGCTCTAGAAAACACCTATGTCCATAGCTGAACTTCATATTGTCAGGTACACAGAGCCTAACAACATATTATGTGTTTCAGATATACTAATTAATTAACTGAGTTTTAGATGTACCATCGAACAAAATTGCAGACTGTAAACTGCAGGATGACATGGATACTAAGCTTCCTCAAGGAGAAAGTTAAGTGCAGTTGTTTGCAAGTGCGAGGAGACTGGCTAAGAAAGCAATTACACTTTCAGAGACAGATTAATGATGCATTGCGGCTTAGGTAGGCACTGGCTCCTCACCCTCGTTCGAATCCTCCTCCTTCAGCTTGTGCTGTGGCTTGCACACTCATAAGGCAGCCTTTCCCACAGTTATTTCCATTACTCTAAAATGAATGATCCCTTGAGAATTTGTCACACGCTTTTAAAACATAAAAGAAGTCAGAGCAGTAAGGGAGAAGCTGCAAAACCCTTTTGAGAATCTCTCTGACGGGTCCAGGTCCTTAAACTCAAGTGTAAAAATATCCAGTTTAAAAATATTCCTTTACTTCTACTACATTTGTCAGGAAACAGTTCCTTTACCCAGGTGTGTGTGTGTGTGTGTGTGTGTGTGTGTGTTTGAAAGGGAGAAAGAGAGAAGAGAGACAGAGACAGAGAATTTTTATTTTATTTTTTATTTTTTTGTAACGCTTGATTTCACCCCCCTCTTAGACTCAACTCCCATAGTTTTTCATCCCATTCTTCCTGTCCCCTGAGGAAGCTCCCCTGCCACCATTATTCCACACTCCCTGGAACCTCAAATATCTGGTGGACTGGGCTCATTTTTTCCCACTGAGGCTTGAGATCAGGCAGTCCTCAGTTGTATATGTGTAGGGCCTCTGACCAGCTCCTAGATGCTGTCTAACCAGTTAGTGTTTCAGAGTCTGAGAGCTCCCAGGGGTCGAGGTTAGTTGAGACTGCTGGTTTTCTTATGGGGTTGCCCTCCTCTTCCTTGATCAACCATAGTGGTCCCTGACTTCAGTTCTATGGTTGGGTAAAATTACGTGCATCTATCTCAGTCAGCTGCTGGTAGGGCCTCTCATAGGACAGTCAGGCCAGGCTCCTGTCTTTAAACACATACCATAGCATCAGTGATAGTTCAGTCCTTGGTGTCTCCCCATGAGATAGATCCCCAATTGGGCTGGTCTCTGGATTACCTTTTTCTCAGTCTCTTCTCCATTTCTGCCCTTGCTGTTCTTTTAGACAGGAACTCTTCTGGGTCAGAAATTTTGACTGTGGGTTGATAACATCATGCCTCCTCTTTAGGCCTTGTCTATCTACTGGAGTTAGACTGTTCAAATTCCCTATCATCCCTGTTCGGCATTTCATCTAATGTCATTCCAATTGACTCCTGAGAGTCTCTCAGCTCTCAGGTCTCTGGTACTTTCTATAGGGTCTCTCCCCATATTCATCCTTCTGGGGCTGCATATTTCCATTCATTCTGCTGTCCTTCGGGGCTTCTCTCCTGCCCTTCCTTACTTCTCCTGCCCAAATCCCAGTCATTCTATTGATAGAGTAGGGGTTGATTGTTTTTTGTTTGTTTGTTTGTTTGTTTGTTTGTTTTTGGTTCTTGGTTTTGCTAAAGGGACTATTAAGATTTCCAGGAACTTTAGGCCATTATTTGGTAGGCTCTCAGTATTATTTTCAGCTATCATGGCAACATACTGGGACCTAAAACTTGTCAGTGTTGTGGTCTCCTCAATGTGGTATAAGAATGACATATATGAACTTATAATGACTCTTGGGTATTTCAAACTTTTAGGCTAATAACCATTTAACAGTGAGTACATACCGTGTTCATTCTTTTGTGACTGCGTTACCTGGCTCAGAATGATGTTTTCAAGATCCATCCATTTGTCTACGAATTTCATGAAGTCATTGTTTTTAATAGCTGAGTAGTATTCCATTGTGTAAATGTACAACATTTTCTGTATCAATTCCTCTGTGGAGGGACATCTGGGTTGTTTCCAGCTTCTGGCTATTATAAATATGGCTGCTATGAACATAGTGGAACATGTGTTTTTATTACATGTTGGAGCATCTTCTGGATATATGCCCAGGAGTGGAATAGCTGGGTCTTCAGGTAGTATTATGTCCAATTTTCTGAGGGTCCGCCAAACTGATTTCCAGAGAGGTTGTATCAACTTGCATTCCCACCAGCAATGGAAGAGTGTTCCTCTTTCGCCACATCCTCGCCAACATCTGCTGTCACCTGAGTTTTTGATCTTAGCCATTCTGACTGGTGTGAGGTGGAATCTCAGGGTTGTTTTGATTTGCATTTCCCTGATGACTAAGGATGTTGAACATTTCTTTAGGTGCTTCTCGACCATTCGAGTTTCCTCAGTTGAGAATTCTCTTTTTAGCTCTCTTCCCCATTTTTTGATAGGGTTATTTGTATCTCTGGAGTCTACCTTCTTGAGTTCTTTGTATACATTGGATATTAGCCCTCTATCAGATGTAGGATTGGTAATACCCAAAAGTCACTTCGCACGAACAGTATTACTGAGTACGAGTTTCCAGATGGAGGGCTTGGAGAAAGGACTGATGGAGCTGAGGGAGTGTGCAGCCCCAGGGAGGCAGCAACAGTGACACTGACCTAAAATAGTTGAATGAAATGTTCAGTCACATAAATAGGAACAACGCACATCTCTTTCTTATGTAATTAATTTTCATGAGTCTGAAATAAGTATCCATTTTGTCAAAATATAAGATAAAAGTTTAAGTCTCATTTTCTTCATGTGTAAAACAAAACAAAAAACCAGAAAACAAACAAACAAACTTCAGAAATAAAACAGGTATATGATTCTGTGAAATGACCAAAAGATGCATTTCAAAAAAAAAAAAAAAGCCAGTGGAAAGAGAAAATATTTTTCAAGCTTTAAATGCCATATCTGCCTTTGATATTAGAGCAAAAATGCTAAAACCTTGGAGCACATTATTGCAAAATCATTGTCGTATTCATGCATCTTATTTGTGCTCTCAAGTCAATGTATAATTTAAGTAGATAGAAGTACTTGAACTTACGCATAGCTTGCCTAAATGTGGCACTGGGAAGAAGAAATGACATCAGCACAGCCTGTTACTCTTTCTTTAATTTTGATTAATCTCTTAAAGAACTTGTCACTTCTAAATCTATGTGAAGAATTTGGAATATTGGAAAATCAAAATGCAGCAAATTAATCAGATATTTATGATTATTTTCAAAAAGTCAAAAGAGTTATCAGTGCTTTCCTGTTCTGGTGCATCTCTACATTAAATATGACATTGTAGATTTGGCCCATGAGAAAATGTTTTATTTATGTAATGCATGATGTGCTTCATTATCATGAAACTAATTCAAATCTATTAGCAATAATACCTAAAAACCCCAATTAGCTGGTTAAATTAGATAATATTGGGAAGAATTTCCTCCCTTCTCATTTTGTTTCTTTTTAGTTATTGTTTTGTTTCTCTTGGAGAAAGAACCTTATATAGCCTAGACTTTCCATTAGCTTTCTGTACAGCCCAACTGGGAAACTCAGTAGCTAATCTCTCCAGGGGAATAAACCCACAGTGTGTGGAATTACATTCTGAAATTGTGCATTAGTGAACTGATCAGAGTCTCTGAACACAGAATAGAATGTGCTTGCTTCATGAAGGCGTACAAGGTTTTTGTTTCCTTTATTTCTCTATTTACAGACATATGAGAGAGTACTTTCAGAATTCATTTAAAATCTATGATTACATTTATCAATAAAATGTGTATATTGTCAGTTCATCTTGCAAATTATTTTGCTGTTTTTGAAAAAAACTTTCTAAATATAATTCTAGATTTTTAATTTGTTTATAGTAATGTGGCTCATATTTTTATATTTGATGTCAGTGGTAGGAGGCATTATACATTTATCATTTGGGAAGAATATGGATCTGATAGGAACCAAGATTTTTTTATTAAAGGAATTGAATTTTCTGGAAAATATATGCCATTTTATATTTTATAATTAAATATTTTATTATTAAAATTTTATGTATATACAGATTAAAATATTTCTTTGACATTTTTACAAATTGTTTTATATATGCTCTCTAATTGTTTAATCCGTGATACAGTAAATTTACAGTTGAAAGCCCATGCTGTATAAGACACTTTGCTGGTTGCTTGGCTGGTCACTATCAGGTTTGTCTGCATTACTTTTTCACAGTGATATTTTTCCAAATGGCCATCACTCTCTATTTACAACGGAAGTGTGTTTATTAAATGATGGAAACCACTTCTAATTTATTAAATAGAGGACAGTGGTGCCTATTAGACATATCTGCCACATGAATATACAGCTTACTGATATTGTCCCCTTTGACGATCTCCTACTTGACAGTTTACTAAAGTATCACCAAAGTGTTTGTAAGATTTCTCATCATCTTGTAGAGAAATATGTTTTTAACTATTTGTTCCTGTCTCAATGAGCACTTATGTCACAAACTTGTCATATGAACATAGGAAATGTGATTAATATTATGCATTATGCAATTACTTAGCATATTATCATTATGCATTCAAAACCTCGAGCTTACAAAATGGCTTTAGCCATTTTATTTTTACTGTCTTACAAATTCCAATGTAGCTTATCTAGATCCAAAACTTTCTAATAACAGTGTCATAATGCTCAAGGAAAATATTATGAGTGGACACAGCATGAAATAGTCCTGGGAAGGAATTGCTCTGTCAATATGCTTCTATAAATGGCATAAGCCACCAGCTAACTGCTGGGTCACTCTCTGGGGACAAAGTAGCCTGAGTGCAAATAGGTAGAGGCTGCAGAAAGAAGCCTGATTCTTTTCTATGGTTCTCTAGGGCCTGTTGCTTTGCTCTACTGAACTCTAAAGGGCTAATGTAGCAAGAACTGTTTTATTATTTGCTCACACAAATCTGGTCTACTGAAGGGAATTTTTTAAGGAAAAATTAGTGTTAAATGTGTATTATGATGGTTAATTTTAAACAATAAACTGTATATAGAATAAATACAAGCATATTGTGTGGGTTTTCAAATTTTGATTTAGAATTATCAGTGTACTATATATGATAAACTGATAACTATGATGGCAAAAACAAACCACTGCTGCTTGTAATCTCATTACTTTGTTAATGTCTATAGTTCCATATATTGACTATAATTCCAGAAGAGGTAAGTGTATTGGTGAATTTTGTAGGCTCAGGATATAATGCTAGGCACCCGAGTTCACAAAAATAAGGTAAATATTTTTAGCTAGTCATTTTGGTTGACTTCAGATTTAATATATATACACACCTTATAGCAAGTTTCCCAATCTTGAAATAGGTAATTGACCTTATTTTAGAAACGACATACCTGGAATAAATTTGAAATGTTGAAGTGAAAGAACGGAACACAGACATCATCAAAGATATTCATTCTGACCTCTCATATTCAAAGGAGTCATAATTACACATTTTCTCAGTATGTAAACTAACTGCATATGCATATTTAACAAGAAGTTGATGTTATTTGTCCTTTGAAACTGTTTCAAATCACATCCCTCTGTTACAATTCTTACTGTCATTTTACAAATTACTATCAAATATATATCTCAACAATTAATATGTCCTGAATCTTTTAGAATGCATTTCCAAATAGGTCTAGACTTTGTCAGTGGTTTGTAGTAGTATTAATTTGAACTTTGTAGATAAATCTAAACTCACGATCAATATTCCCCCACCCAGGCCTCTTACTCTTACTAGCATACTTTCCTTTAACATTTTTTTTTTTTACCTAGATCAAAATCTTGTAATTTTCTCACTAACTACTAATTATGATTTTATCTACTTTGTTAATCTCCCTTCATATCTAATGAGGGATAACCAAGATGGCTATTGTTCTGAAGCATTTGGAAGTTTCCTTTCCAACTCTAACATTACCCTTGATGAAGACACTCTACTGAGTTGTTATAACGAACTTCTATCCATGTTCTCATTTCTAATTTATCTTTCCTTAAACAAACACAACTTGTATGTAATTATTTGTATTTCAACAGGGGAGTCAGGACTATCCCTCCTCAGCTGTGTGGCCTTCTGCATTTCTTATTGACATGGTTAATTACAGATTATTTAAGCTAATGCCAAACTTTCTATCTACATAATTCTTAACAGAAATTCTCTGACTCTTTGTTGTAGCTCCTCTCAAAACTACAGTCCATACCTGGGAACAATAACATACATGTCTAAGGAGATTACTATGAGCAGCCTGTGGATGTGAGACAACTAGGAAGGACATACGTTATTAGTAATCATTGTACTTTTATCGTGTGTCAATTAAGAACATAAACTTCATGTTTTTGTCTTTTTATTCTTATGATTAATTTCTGTGAATTTGAAATCAGCCCAGTCTACAGAGGTAGCTCAAGGATAGTCAAGGCTACACAGAGAAACCCTGTCTCAAAACAAAACAAAACAAAATGTCTCATGATTTTATTACTTGATACATAAAACTTGTTTGTTTTAGGTATAGGTATGTAGTAAGTAGCTAGTTACAAAAATTTAGAAAATATATGAATTGTCATGAATCCATTTCTATATATGCCTATACTCCCTTAGAACTATTTTAAAGTTTTAACTTAGACATTTTTAATCTTTTAATTCCAAAATTACAATAAAACATCATTATAATTGTCTGTATAAAAATCAGTTTTTTATCCAGATAAAACTAGAAAATAGGCATATATTCCAATTCAAATTAATATTAACCAATATCTCTGTATTTACAAAACAACATTATTTTCATATTTATGTGTTTATTTATATAAAAAAACCAAATGACTCTTAAATTGATAAAACTTCTCTTCAATGTTGTTACACACAGGAATACCCAAATACATAGAAATGATTGACTTTGCCTTTGACACCTATGTTGGCACAGCCGTATATAATGAAGATCAATTATAACAGATTTTCATGATAACACTTTGAGCTTTCTTTTATCAAATGACAGTACAAAGTGGAATCTGCCTACTGGCTGTATTCCATCTAATTAGACCCTGGTTATTTTTATTTCCTTTAAGCAAGAACAGCTGTCAGAGGTGCACATTAACAGTGAGATAAGAGAGGTTATTTTTATTGCTCTTTCTAAGATATTTGGATGAGAAGCTGCCAGAGTAGATGTGTCCGCAAATATTCAAGGTGGAAAGGCAAAAAAGAGGAAGGAAGAAAAAGAATCAAAAGCGATGGCTCTTTTCCAGTAACCAGTCCTGACAACTTGATTCATCTCCTCCACAAAAAAACTACCCTGAAAACTCATTTCATGGCAAAAGAATTACTGTAAACAGAGCACAGAGCAAATTCACCTATATAGTTAGCACTGGATTATTACAGACCTGATTCTCTAGATTTCCTGCATAAGTGCAGGGATATTTTAGCAATGTGATCATCAACCTATAACCAGAATGCTACACACCAGTTTGTTAGTCTTAAACATTTTCTTTATTTAGTTTTCATTTAATTTTCTCAACATCATGGTGTGCAACAAGCTGTACTCAATTAAAAGCTGAATAATAAATGTATAAATGAAGGACAAATAAATGTACAAAAGCCCAATGAAATAAGGAGTAGAACTGTATTTATCTTGATTTTGTGAAAGTGAAGATTGAATTTCAGAGCAAGATAAGGATTTCCCAAGGTTTACTTTGTAAAATAAGTTGTAGAGTAAGAAGCAATGCTCATGCCCATGACTCCTAGAGCATCTTGCATCTGATTTTAGACTTCACCAGCCTTCCAACCTTGCCACTTTTCACCCAGGTGTATATAAATGTGAATATCTCCAGTTCATTCATAATCAAAGTGAAGGACTGCCTTGAGCTGGGAGGCTAAATCATTATCTACGGGTTTAGAATGTCAAAAAGGGAAACAAAATAAAGTCAAGGCAATATAAAACAAAAAGAAATGACCATTTTGGGAGATGGTTGTGGAGAGAAATGGAAGCCTAAACATTAAATATCAAATATAAAAAACAACCACACATCTAACACACAAGGAAAAGACAAATAAAGAAAAATGGAAGTATGTATGTTGTGTCCACAAAATAGCTTCTGCATGCCAACTCTCCATGGCCAACACTGGATCTTAGACCCTCTTCCATAGAGAAAGTGTCACATACATTCTACAGTCAAAATCACTTCCCATTTGCCACACATGCTCCTTTTGGGACACGAGTTTGAAAGCTGAGGTCCGCAGGTACCTGATAAGTCATTATTCTTAGATCACTATCATGGACATAGCTGTCCTATTCCCAGGGTAATAGCATTGTAACAAAGAAATTATTTTTTCATAATTTTATGCTAAAGATTTATTAATACTTCTAAAAATTCTAGTGTTTTATTTATTTGGATAAAGCATTATAAGAATATGTCTTTATAATGCACAAGCAAAAGGCTTATTAACAAATATCACTGAGTGGGGCTTCAGGCCAAGCTTCAGAGCCCACTGGGGCTGGTAGCCATGCTTTCTTCTAACTATTGGAAATGCCCAATCCCATTATTCTTCGACAGTCCTAAATCAACTACTATTTTTAATTCTGTTCAATTTTCCATTTAATTTTTCCCATCATTTATTTATTTATCTATTCACGTTACATCCTGATACCAGTCCCCCTCTTTACCCAACCACAACTTACATAGACACTCTCTCCATATCTACTTCGCCATCACCTCTGAGAATGGGGAGGCTCCTCCTGGGTACCAACCCACCCTCGTACATTATGTCATTACAGAACTGGGTACATCCCACTGATGCCAGACAAGGCAGCCCAATTGGGGGAAGAGTATCCGTAGGCAGGCAGCAAAATCAGGGACAGCCCCAACTCCATTTGTATGAAGACCAAGCTGCACATCTATTACATATTTATATGGCAGAGGTGGGGTGTGGGACTAGGTCAAGCCATGTATACTCTTTGGTTGATGGTTCAGTTTTGTTAGTCCCAAAGATTCCAGGTTAGTTGACTTGTAGGACTTTCTGTGGAGATCCTATCTCCTCCAGGTCCCTAACTCCTTCCCCTAAAATCAATCTTGAGACACCCCAAGATCTGTCTAATATGTGGCTATGGTTCTTTTCATTTTGTTCAATCAGCTGTTTAGTGGAATTTCTCAGAGGGTAGCTATTACTAGGTCCCTATCTGCAAACATAGCAGAGTATCATTAATAGTCTCAGGGAATGGTTATTACCCATGGGATGGACATCAGTTGGGCTAATCATTAGTTGGACATACTCTCATTTTCTCCTCCATCTTTGCTCCTCTACTTCTTGTAAGCAGGGCAAATTTTGGACTGAAGGTTTTTGGATGGGTCAGTGTCCTTATCTCTCCAGTGTGAGTCTGCCTGACTATAAGAGGTGGCCAGTTTAGGCTACATATCCCCTTTGTTAGTAGGCTTAGCTAGAGTCATCCTAATAGAATACCTGGAGACTTCCCATCCCAGGTCTCTGACATGTCCTAGAGATACTCCCAACCCAAACCCTTACTACTTGCCTATAGCCAATTTTCATTCACTCTCCCGGCCCCCTCTTTCTAGCTCTCTACACAACTGATTCCCCTAATAGTTCCCATCCCCATCCTCTCTCCCACCCAGTACCTTCCCTCCACCCACTTCTGATGACTATTTTATTTCCCTTTCTGTATAAGATTCAAGCAATATCCTTTGGGCCCTCATTATTTAGCTTCTTTATGTCAGTGGATTTTAATGTGGGCATGTTGTACTTAATGGCTAATATCACTTATAAGTGAGTACATACCATGCATGTCCTTTTGAGACTGGGTTAACTCAGTCAATATGTAATTTCCATTTTCTTTATCAGCACATGTCCTAAAACTGTAATTTATCTACATTCACCTTAGTGTAACTATAAGAGATTTTGTATTTATTTGAAAGAATTGACAAGGCTTATTTATTATTATAAAATCTTTTTGTACAGAATTATGCTTTCTTTACATTTTTACAACATCATGGCATGGAAAGTATATATCATATTAATTATAGTACATTTTTTGTGAATAATTTTTACCTTTCATTGATATTTTCTAATTTGCTATATGTATGTAAACTCCACTTATAGTTATGAATTTTCTATACAGTAGAATAATAGGATATAGATTACCTTAATAAAAATGTTACTGATATAATATTTAATTGAAAGATTTATGGAACCTGGCATTCTGGGAGGCAGGAGATAGATAAAATAAATGTTATCAAATATTCAACTACCCCCTCAAAAAACATGACATTCTAAAGTTAATTTTTCTCTTTCACGTAGCGCAAAATAAGAAATATATGCTGTTAACCCCAGCTTTTGTGAGACAGATGCTGATGGATGTGGAATAAATGGTCCTTGTCTACACATTAAGATTGAAGATAACCTCAGGTACATAAGACCCCATATCAAATAAAACACCAACAACAAAAGTAGAAAAAAAATAAGAAAATCAGAACTCAATCTCATTGTCTAAACACAGATAACTAATTATTGTTCAAAAGTATAATACATATGCAAAAAAAGAATAAAACAACAAGTTGCATTCAAATGCAGCAGATGGATTTATTTGTATTTTGAAAATTCAGCTTATTATGGAGAAAGTAAGTAATCATAAATTGCTATGAGTAGATAATACTAATATCTTAAACATAATATTAGTATCTAAGTAAATTATTCTACATATCATATCACATGTTGTCTCCAAGATAAATTACTGAGAAATTAGCAAGTTAACTTATGACAGAAGTCATTATTTTAGATCTCTGGTTTAATGTAAAGAAACACAAAATATTCTTAAAAAATGCTAATGATCTCTCTCATTTATTAACTTGAATTTCATGAACCATTATTTGATGTATGTTTCCATTTTAGTTATTCAGCCAAACTATACTTATTACCTCATTGTGTACACATACATCATATGTTTTAAAGTTATGTTATGAAGACAAAAATATAGAGACACATGATGCAAGTTAAAATCATTTCCATTTAATGTTTAACTGTCATGAACTTTTTTCTGTAGATTTAATTAATAAATGTGTTTACTGGATGATTAGCCAGCTGTGGACACAGACATAATGGAGTAGAAACACTTAACGATTATAAAGTTTTAAAATTGGTATACCATCTGAGACTATAAACAATGTGCAGAACACAGTATGAAATAGTGTGTTCCATTAAACTTCTAAACATGGGAAAAAAAGATCATATTAGGTTTACACTAATACTTGGAGGGTGACATGATATCTAGTTAGTAATAAAATTATATATAAATAGCATATAAGGCATCATTAATGGGAGGATTAAGCTATAAGAGCGCACATCTAAGTGAACTCTCTGTAACATATTTTTCCACCATTCTAAAATAACATTCTTTTTTCCTTGACTATGGGAATATGCTCAGTCCTGAAGTGATCTATCTGCAACTATCAAAAACAGCTGCTAAGACCTGAAAAGATTCCAACCCTCATACACAACCTTTTCCTTAGTTACCTAGTGGGGCTGTTAGACCTAGGGTGAGAATGCAATATTTTGGAAAATGTGAGGTTGGTTTAGCATTTCTACATAAATTTTACTTCCAGTAAGTCAGTCTACCTTTCAAACGCAGCCTTCACACAACCTATTAGACATATTTATATAGATAATTGCATATTCTGTATCTTCTTTATATATCTGGGAGTTCTAAGTTCAAGAGGGATGAACATTTTGTTTCATTTAATGGTCTAACAATTTAAATAGATGGCTGAAACTAACATCCATATGTCCAATACCACAAGAAATCAGCACAGGACTTGAGTTGATTCTTAGCACACATATGGCAGCTTAAAACTATATATAATGGCAGTTCCAGTGGATCTGATGCCCCATTTCTTTCCTCTGCCTGCACGAAAAATATTCATGGTACACAGACATACAGGCTGTCAAACATTATACACATTAAACAAATAAATAAAAATTATATATAATAAAATAATTAATAAATTAATAATAAATAACCTATAGCATGTTAACATCAAAGATTTATTGAACATTTGCTTCCTATAATTATTCTACATTTACCACTATTGTAAGAATAATTCAATTAACTTTAAACACTCAGGTATATTCTGCTTAATGTTTGATGTACAAATGAATAAGGTAAGCCATTGAATATTCCTAGGTTATTTCCAATCAAGGTAGTGGTCAATGGGTGTTTTATGCAAGGTATTGTGGCACATACCTTTAGTCCCAGCAGTGGGAGGCAGAGGGAGGTGGATCTCTGAGTTTGAGTCCATCCTATTCTAAAAGGCAAGTTCAAGGACAGCCAGGACTACACAGAGTAAACTGCCTCACCTGCCTCACCTTACACCCCCCCAAAAAGGATGAAAATATTTATCTCTACTTTCAGTCTTTAAGTACACAATGTTCTTTAATACATGACTAACATTACATGTCAAAATGAGAAAATGTCTTGCAATGTCAGTGGTATATAACTGTACAGTGTGTCATTAGGATTGTACTCATGTGTTGTTCTAATTTTCACTGTTAACTTTGCTTGGAAAAGGGCATCATATTTGTGAAAACTGGGTATTCCCTTAATAATGTTCAAATCATCAATATTATTTATTACATAACAGCAGTAGCTAAGAACTGCTGCTGAAAGAGAACAGCAATTAGAGGTATAAACTGAGTGAAGCTAAGAAATTTTTAAAATTCTAGTCTGTAAAAATTCTCTTTAAACTCGACCATATTCCTTTATCATTACTGGAAATTGGATTCTTGGCATTGGCAAGCAGTGCATCTGTAATATAATTGGAATCCTTGAACTCTAACTTGGCAAATGGACCTCACTCATTAGCAGTGGCTGTTCCACACTATGTGAATATCAGAACCTCCAACCTGCTATTAAGTTTAAGGTTTTGGAAGACACAAACTTATACATATTTTAGAGCATGAGCAGTTACTTCATTTTCCTGGCTACCAGTCTATTGAGAACTATCACAGAAAAAAAAAATAAAAAGAAGAAGAATGTGTGGCTGGTTAAAAAGGATGAAATATAAATTCATGAGATTTGCATTTATTACTTTCTTTTTACTGTAGGTTCTCCAATTTTAAAGGGCAAACTAAAAGGCCTGCCATTTTCCATATTTTACATATATTCTGAAACACTTGGAAGTGCTGCTATCTTCCTGATGTTCTGGATCATTGCATCTCGCCATGCAGGCCCTCTCTTGCACTACTTGCTTTGGAATTCTGCCATAGGAAATGACAGCTGCACTAGAGGAGCCTTCCGCTGTGAAAGGCCTTTCGGAAATGCCATATTTCCATGTCTACAATGTTTCCACAACCATATAGTAGAACTCCTAGAAATAAGCTTTCAAGCAAATATTTGTCACATCATTTTGTAAGCTACTTTCCAGTCACTAAATGAAAGTGCTAAAATTAAATCTTCAATTACCTACAACACATAGTCACAAACTGATATATTACCTATACTGGTAAAGGGGTTACTGATTTACTAATGTATACATAGACTTAATAAGAAGTATATATCAATAATTTGTATATTTGTAGAAAAAAAGCAATATTTTAGAAAAGCAACCATTTCAAACTCTCAATCCACTGTTACTACAGAACTTGTTTTACCTGTTGAGGGCATGCTTTCTGCAATAGAGAACTTGGTGCAAGGATAATATGTACAAGTGCACACCTGCATGTTAGGGAGTTTGAGTGAATTAAGGTTACTGTTGCAGTGATCAAACAAGAGAACCTAGGGCAACATGTGGAGGAAAATGTTTGCTTTGTTTAGACTTCCATTACACCATTCATCATCAAAGAACGTCAGGATAGGAACTCAACAAAGGCAGGAATCTTGAGAGAGGGGCTGGTGCAGAGGATATACAGTAATGCCTCCTATTGGCTTGCACCTCATAGCTTGATCAGGTGAATCATCCGGAACCACCAGCCCTTCAATAGCATCACTAGAAGTCGTATTACGTATCCAGTGGACCCACAGGATAAATGGACAGAAACAATATCAGAAGAAAGTAATTGTTCTACCTCAGTATCAAGCTCTAGCACCTTTGGGCATATATTCACAGGATGCTTCATCCTACCACAGAGACACTTGCTAACCCATGTTCATTGCTGCTGTATTCTAAATTGGAAACAACCTGGGATAAAATGAATATATATGAAAATCCCTGATACATGATTATAAGAAAAGGAAACTCCAAAGACACCCTTTGAAGTCATATTCTGATGGTAAATATACACATACAGATGCTACAAAATTTACAAAGCTTTTACTACATAAGTTTTTTTTATACTACCACTCAAATGTCTGCTTATTTATAGCTATTTAATTCCATATTCCCTCCTTTGTCACTCTATGTTATCCCTTCCCCCATTAGATCCTCCTGTTACAGCCTCCTCCACTCCATTCATCAATATAAATTCTATTTCCTTTTCCTAGGGATATCTGTCTTGCCCTGTTCTCTTATTATATATCTAACTTATGTGGATCTATGGGTTGTATTTTGACTACTTATATATTTTCCAATATATACCATATTTGTCTTTTTCTGCCTGGGTTACTTTACTCAGGATGATTGTTTTTCTAGTTCTATCAACTTACCTGCAAATTTCATGATTTTATTTTTTAATGGTTGATTAAAATACAATTGTGCAAAATATACCAAATTTTCTCTATCCATACCTTTTCTGAGAGACATCTAGGCTTTCCTAACTTCTGACTATTATGAATAAAGCAAAAATGAATGTGGCTGAGTAAGTGCCTCTGTGGTAGGATGAAGCATCCTTTGTATATTTACCCAACAGTGGTATGGTGGATCTTGAGGTAAATGGATTGCTATCTTCCTGGGGAACTGCCTCACTGATTTCCATAGTGGCTATACATGTTTACTTTTTCACCTGAAATGGATGAGTATTCTGCTTATTCTAAATACTGAAAAGAATGAGCTGCCATTTTTGTTATTGATCTTAGCCATTCTGACAGGAGTAATATGAAATCTCAGAGTAGCTTTATTTGCATTTTTCTGATTCCTAAGGCAATTGAACATATTTTAACATTGTTTCTCAGCCATTTTGTTTTCCTCTTGACAATTCTATTTATATCTGTACCCATTTTGGTGTGTATATTATTTTGTTTAATATCATTCTATCAAACCTGTTGTTCATAAAATTCTTCCCATTCTGCAGGCTACCTCTTTTTAGGAATGACAGTGTCCTTTATAATACAGAAACTTTTCGGTTTCATGAGGTTCCATGTATTGTTGATTTTAATGTTGTGTTAACATTTTTCTATTTCAAAAGTCTTTTCCTGTGCCCATGCATTCAAAACAACTCTTCATTTTCCCTTTTGTCAAATTCAGAGTTACTAGTTTTACATTGAGGTCTTTGATTCAAACAGATTTTAGTTTTCTGCAGGACAATAAGTATGGATCTATTTGGATTCTTCTACATGTAGCAATCTAGTAGAAAATGGTTCATTTTTCCAGGGTGTATTTCTGGCTTCCTTATAAAGCATCAGGTGTTCATAGATGTGTAGATGCACATATGGGTTCTCAAGTTTCCATTGATCAACGAGTCTGTTTGGTATATCAGTGACATTTGAAACAAAATGGTTCCTCTACAAATACTTCAATCATGTTTTCTACAGAGATATTCAAACTTGTTTGTCAGTGTTAAACATGGCTGCATTTTTGTTTATCTACCTGGAGATTGACTTTCACTGATATATTGTAGATCATTTTCTGCTAATGTTGACATTCAGTGATCTGACCTAGAATCTAATTGTTCTATATTCCCATTCAAACTCTAAGTATGGTGTTTTAGGAATGTTAACATGGCAATGGATTATTGTATTATAATATAGCCATTAATTTTTGCAGCATATGCAAAATAACCAAAGCTATAGTACTCTGGACACCTTTATTATGAGTATATAAAACATACTATGGGTGTACCAATGACAACAGGTGGATAAAAGCAGTAAAAATAAATGTAGTCCATCTATTATTCTCAGGGGTAATTTTACTATGACTTTCAATACTTTCTAAAGGCAAATATTATGTCAATAGACACTATTTGACTTTTCGATGCCTCTAGTAATTTCAAACTTCAAATTATTATCCTTACTAGGGATATCATAACATATAATTTTGAATGGCAGAATGTTCAGTTCTAAGTTTGCATGTAGTTATTTCAACTTGCTGCACCAAAATAAACAGTTCTATGCCATCTTATTTGTGTGATTTTGTAAGCATTATTTACACTTGCTTGGGATCTTAGATTATATTTCTTTTACTATAAATTATCTTATATAATTCTTCAAAATCAGTTCTCAGTAGGACACTTGCAAGTATAATTCTAAAGAATATCAAAATAATCTCCACCAAGATTAAGGTGCTTTCTTTAAAGGCATTCAAGATGGTACAACACATTCAAACAATAAATGGAATACACCATAAAATAGACTAAAAGAGAGAAAATAATATGATCCTATGAAAAGACTCAAGAGAGTCCAGAAGTTCATCCTAGTATGAAAATCATGAAAAAAACTGAAAACAGAAGGAATATACTTCAGCATAGTAAAGACTAGACATAAAAATCCGATAATCAACATCACATGAAAACAAGAAAAAGTCAAAGAATTCCCAGAAAAATCAGAAAGGGGAGGAAGGTATTCAGTTTCTCCCTTCTTATTTTGTAGGATCTTTAGGTAGTTCAGTTAGTAAAAGACAAGAAATAATTAAAAGAGATACAAATAGGAAAGTTAGGGATCAAATTATTTACTTACATAACATATGAACACATTTGTAAGAAACCCTAAATACTACTCCAGAAATATCTTGGCACTGCTGATACAGACTCTAAAGAAAGTTGCAAGGTACAAAATTAGTAACTGAATTCAGACTCAGCTTTGTATTGTCACAAGTGTTCTTCCTTTCACTGTCCCTTACACCTTCTAAATAACACAACTGCACAAGGTAACAATCATATTTTATTGATTTATTTTATGTGTTTGGATGTTTTGTCTGAATTTCATGCAGGTATCCAAAGACACAACATTAGCAGTACTGGAACTGGAATTACAGAAAATTCTGAGCTTCTATGTGTGTTCTGAGAGTTAAGCCCAGATCATCTTGAAAAGCAGACAGTGATCTTGATAGATAAGCTCTCTCTCCTGAATACTCATACTTTAATTTCTTTTCCCCTGTCAAATCTCTTTGATCAGGCCAGAGAAACCTCTGTCTTGAAATGCTTATAAGATTGAACTTGAAGAGGTAAGGATATTGTGACCTTATATTGAGGCCCACATTTAATTATACTTGCTAATCATTTCCACATACAAAGGTTCACAAATCAAAGACCACATTAGTAAGCAAAAGATCAATGTAAACAAGTAAACTCTTTAATAATCATATGTGAAGGCACTGAAGTCAGAGAGAAAAATTATAGTTTACCTATTTTTTTTCATTTACATTTACTTTATTTACATTTCAAATGTTTCCCCCTTTCCAGATCTCCCCTTTGGAACCTCCCCATTCCCTTCCCACTCCCCTGCCACTATGGGGGTATACCTCCACCCACCCACCCACACTCATCTTCCCTCCTTGGAACTCTCTGGGGGATCTAGATAACCTATGTAGGATAAAATTATCCTAGCCTTTTGGAACAGAGTGCTAAATGACCAAAACAAATAAATAGAGTGGCACTTGGTTTTATACAGTGATCAGAGAACAGGACAATCAATTTTATAACTTTTATTCGTGACTGGGTATATTCTAGTCATTCAGAGAACCTAATAAAGAGTAGTTTTAAGTCAATCTGGTAGACAGATACTATTTTGGTTTGGTTTTACTTTGTTTAACAAAAACTATTGACCATAATTTTCTTCCTTATAGTAGTAGTGGTAGGCTTCCTTTGTAATTTATGACTATGCTGCAGACATTCTTTACAATTTCTATTGAACTAATAGATAACTAGCTTAGGTGAAAGTGGAACATATGCAATATTATCTTTCAACAATGAAATAAATTGTATTGTAGAAGCTAAAAGTAATTCCCCATAGGCCAAGGAGGTATCACAGATGGTAAAGCACTTACTTGGCTCTTAACAGTAAAGACCTGTTTTTGATCTTCAGTATTCATGTAGCCATGCTTATGAATTCAGTCCTGAGGAGACTGAAACAAGAGGTTCCTCAATGTTAGCTTGCCAGCCAATCTAAGCTAAATGATGAGCTCCAGGCCCTGGAGAACTCCTGTGTGAGGGAAGGTGGTCAGCCTCCTGGAAGACAATATCTGAGATTGAACTCTTTGTTTTGCAAACATGTGGCTCTACTGCCTACAAACCCATGCAGATACAAAATCCACAAAAAGAAGTATTGATATAAACTTGTATACATCCATACATGTTAGACCTGATATTTCCACAGACTGTTCTTTATATAGCACTGTTTAGTCCAATAACTTAACAATAAATTGATTTAAAAGTTTCTACTGTCACAAATACTTTTAACAATGTAATTGTTAATATCCACTTATCAGTAAATACATACCATGTTTTTCTTTTGTGACTGAGTTACCTCATTTAAGATGATATTTTCAAGTTTCATCCATTTTCCCGTGAATTTCATGAAGTCATTGTTTTTAATAGATGAGTAATATTACTTTGTGTAAATGTTGCACATTTTCTGTATCCATTCCTCTGTTGAGGGACATCTGCATTGTTTCAAGGTTCTGGCTATTATAAATATGGCTGCTATAAACATAGTGGAGCATGTGTCCTTATTACATATTGGAGGGTCTTCTGGATATATGCCCAGGAGTGGTATAGCTGGGTCCTCAGGTAGTAATATGTCCAATTTTCTGAGGCTTTGACAAACTGATTTCCAGAGTGGTTGTACCAGCTTGCATTCCCACCAGCAATGGAGGAGTGTTCCTCTTTCTCCACATCCTCACAAACATCTGCTGACACCTGAGATTTTGATCTTAGCCATTCTGACTGGTGTGAGGCGAATTTCAGGGTTGTTTTGATTTGCATTTCCCTGATGACTAAGGATGTTGAACATTTCTTTAGGTGCTTCTCAACCCTTTGAGTTTCCTCAGTTTCTGTTTAGCTCTGTTGCCCATATTTTAATATGGTTATTTGGTTCTCTGGAGTCTAGCTTCTTGAGTTCTTTGTATATATTGGATATTAGCCCTCTATCAAACATAGGATTGGTAAAAATCTTTCCCCAATCTGTTGGTTGCTGTTTTGTCCTATTGACAGTGTTCTTTGCCTTACAGAAACTTTGCAATTATATGAGGTCCCATTTGTTGATTCTTGATCTTAGAGCATAAACCATTGGTGTTATGTTAAGGAACTTTTCCCCTGTGCTCATGTGTTTGAGACTTTTTCCCACTTTCTCTTTTATTAGATTCAGTGTATCTGGTTTTATGTGGAGGTCCTTGATCCACTTGGAATTTAGCTTTGTACAGGGAGATAGGAACGGATCAATTTGCATTCTTCTACATGTTGACCATCAGTTGAACCAGTACCATTTGTTGAAAATGCTGTCTTTTTTCCATTGGATGGTTTTAGCTCTTTAGTCAAAGATCAAGTGATCTTAGATGCATGGGTTCATTTCTGGGCCTTCAACTCTATTCCATTTTTCTACCTGCCTGTCACTGTTCAATACCATGCAGTTTTTATTGCTACTGCTCTGAAGTACAGCTTGAGGTCAGGGATGCTGATTTCCCCAGATGTTCTTTTATTGTTGAGAATAATTTTTGCAAGTGGATATTAGCCCAAAAATTTCGGAATACCAAACATTCAATTTGCAGACCACATGAAGCCTAAGAAGAAGGAAGACCAAAATGTGAATGCTTGTGTTTCTTAGAAGGGTGAACAAAATACTCACAGAGGGAAAATATTGAGACAAAGTATGGAGTGGAGACTGCCCCACCTGGGGATACATCCCACATATAGCCACTAAACCCAGACGTTCCTTTGGATGCTGGGAAGTCTAGTTGATAGGAACATGACAAGCTGTCTCCAGAGAGGCTCAGGCAGAGCCTGACAAATACAGAAGTGGATGCTTGCAGACAACCATTGAACTGAGTGTGGGGTCCTGGATGGAGGAGTTGGAGAAGGGACTGAAGGGAGCTGAGGGGTTTTGCATCCCCATGGAGGGAGCTCATGGAGTCTGAACCACCAACCAAAGAATACACATGGAGGGACCTATGGTGCTAGCCACATATGTGGCAGAGGAGGGCCTTGTTTCCCATCAGTGGGAGGAGAGGCCCTTGGGCCTTAGGGTGTTAGATGCCCTAGTATAGGGGGATGCTAAGGAGGGAAGGGTGGAGTGGGTGGGTAGGTGGCTGTGTGGGTGAGCACTCTCATAGGGGGAGAGGGAGAGGGAATTGAATAGGGTGTTTCTAAAGGAAAACACATTTGAAATATATATAAATATCCAAAAAACAAAAAAAAACAAAAAAACACAATGTAATTGTTGAACTTTGAAATACTGAAGGTTTCTCTTTTATCAAAACCCAAAATCAATTATGTATAAAGTGAAGTAATTCTTATTGCAATATATTTCCTCTTCTTGCTAGTATTTTAAGAAAGAAAATTAATGAAACAATTAAACAATTAACTCATTTTATTGAAAAACCTAATTTTCATCTCTACAATTTCAAATCATATTAGTGTATACAAGTGTTGTCTACTACTTGGGTTGTAAACATTATTTCATCTGGTAAGAAGCATAACTAAAATTTGACATTTAAATTAAAAATAGAAAGGCAAACTCAGCTGGGCAGTGGTGGCACATGCCTTTAATCCGTTGGGAGGCAGAGGCAGGTGAATTTCTGAGTTAGAGGCCAGCCTGGTCTACAGAGTGAGTTCCAGGACAGAAAGGGCGATACAGAGAAACTCTGTCTCGAAAAACAAAAGAATGTCAAAATCATCCTAATTTTATGCAATTTAGTGTCAAAAGTTACTTCTCAAATGACCTAAATCTATTTTTCCCTCTAATAAATAATCAGTAGAGTTTCACACTACTTAATGTATTTCTCTTTCATTGACATTTAAAAAATCTATGAGGTCTTAAAATTCTCAAAGATATACACACACCAAATACATGGCATCAAAAGCTTTTCTGGCACAAATAATTCTCACTTAAAATTTGCGAATGTTTTTCAGAAAACATTGTTTCTGGTTTGCCTTGATTTATAGGCACTTTCCAAGCTGTTGAAAGCAAATTTAGTAATTGTTTTTAATGGTTTTTATACTTTAGCTTATAACTACCCAATAATGTAGTAGCTCCTATCTGCTTCTGTTTTCAAATTAGATACTTTATCTTAATGTTTTTTTTCTAACTCTATTTTCAATAGATGAACATCTTCTTGTATTTTCAACCACTGAGCATTATCAATTCATTTGAGGTTTTTCCTGATGGTATCCTCCTATTTTCTGCTGATAAACTTGGGAAATTGGGGGGTGGAGTATTATCTGGACAGTGTTTACTGAAACAGTACAAACATGACACATGCTTTATTTATAGTCAGCACAGCAAATTCTGTCTAAATATTTTATATATTCTAAAAATTTTTTTTCTTAGAATCTTTATCACTTTGTCTACTCTGTAGTTAATCTTGAATAAAAGTAGGGGATGGAAAGTCAGAGAGAGTCCTTCATGTAACATTGTGGTTTTTTGGAATATAGGTCACTGAACAGCAGTCGTAATATAAATGGGAAGATAATTTATCTTGATTTTGTTTCTATATCAGCAAGCATAGAGGTATTTGGTGTGGGTCATTGTTTTCTAAAACTCACTCTGTGCATATGTGTGAGTGTGTGTGTGTGTGTGTGTGTGAGAGTGTGTGTCTGTCTGTGTAAACATTCTGGACTCTAAACATTTCGAATTACCATTACTTATCACAAAATTCCCAATCTCTGGACAAGAGACATTCTTTACACATTTATTCTGTTGTAAAAAAAAAAAAAAAAAACCACGTAAGTATGAACCAGTTTAAGGTGAAATACTATTTTTTGAAAGACAGAATGGGCTCTTATTGTATCCAGTTTAAGAATGTTTCATGTATGAATTACATTCAACGTGGATTAATACATCTCCCATTGTGTTTATTTCAGGTTTTGTTCTACATTTAGGACCCAAACTAAGTCACTTTGAAGTCCTCTTGCAGTACCTCATTCAGACTACCTTTCCATATAGATGAGTTTTCTAAGGTTGCTAGAACATATCTCATAGGAGTGTATATCTTAAAACTGGATTATACACCATCAAGTTCTGGAGAGAAGGACTCTGTAATCTGCTTCCATGGATGATGGGAGGGTGTTCATGAACTTCTTTTGCATTCTCACATAACAAATGTAACTTTCATTACTATATGCCTTTCATACCACAGAACTGTATTCTTGACAGATGATCTCCTCATTTTCATTGCCAGGAGAGCATCACCTCCAATTCTCCACTTGCATCACAAGAGTCTTTTCACTGTTAGGGTAGATCTGATTCTCACCTCTTAAAAGGACATGCTATTAGCACTGAGCACAATCTAAACTCATCTTCCTGTAGCCTTATTGTTAATAACATATGCATAGACTTTTGACAAATTAGACATAATTCAAAGATTACCAAAATTAGATTATGTATGCATTTAGGCCTACAGTAGTCCCCCACAATGATTTGTCACCTAGTTATATTTCTTCTTTGTTTATCATTTATGTTGAATGAACCATAGCTGCATATTCTGTAAGTACATGCTGGTGACCTAGGGAGGAAGAACTTGCTAAAATATCCCTGTTGCCAAGGAATACTTTCTAGAAATTCTTCTCAGCAAGTGTTGATTGGATATGTTAAAAGTCTCTTTAGCTGAAGATAACAGCCATGTGATATGGAAAGATGGGTTAATTGAATTTGTTAGAAAAAAAAATGAATCACAATGTTTGAAGATGTTTTCAATATCAAACAACCAACACCCAATATTTGTTTCATGAAAATCAGATTAGCATTTCTACTCAAAGAATATCCTTTTAATATTCAAAAGGATCTTTAAGGTTTTACATGTTTTTTTGACTTCCTTTGCTGAGGTAATTTGTCACTTAAAGTTGAAACTAGTTGATTCTTCTCCCTTCCTAACTATATTGACACTTCATGTCATTAATGCTAACCACTACACTTTATAATCTGGAGAGTACTTCCTTTTGTTGTTGGACTGTAAACCAAAAACATGTAAGATATTATAGATATAATTTGAATATAATTTATGTAAGAAGGCTGTGGGTTGAAACACAGGTAAGTCAATATTAAAGTATTAGAAATATCAACCCAATGTAGTTAATAATATAAGCTCTTACTGCTTTGTTTCATTTATGTTTTATAATTTATATTATCAGAAACTGTCATTTTGAATCGAGGGAAGAAAGAAAACAAACTTTTACAAAACTAGGATGCACTGTCATGTGGTCTCAACTTCCCGGTCTGTGCAGTCATCATAGCAAATCTCTGCAGTTCTCACTCTTCCGTAGACCTGATTGATGAGCTGATGTCTGCATCAGTACCTTCTTTAGAATATTTCAGTATGAAAAGGTAGCAAACCAGACCACTTAAGATATTCTTCTTCTACACATTTATAAAAATATTCAAACTATTTTGCAGAAAGAATTGGAAAGCTTGATCCCTTGCCTCTGTTGCAACGTTAGCATTATTTCAGTATTTCACATGAATTCTGATTTGTGATTTGTGTGCAGCATCAGCCAGAACACTCTGTTTACTATTATTCGTTTCTTAAAGCTTTGCAGATGTACTTAGATAATCAATTGAAAATAAAACTTCAGTACCATAGTCATCAAAAAGAAAGTTAACCAAACACTCTGGCTCAAGATTCTTTCATTTAATAAGCATCTTGGATACCTCACACTTTATAGAAGTGCCAAATTTTAAATTTCAATGAAACAAATGAAGAAATAAATATTTATGTTAAATTATGTTTATCCTACCCTTAATAAACTCTCATATAGAAATTTCCAAACTAAGGCTTGTTTTACCTTTAATATACTCACAGATCAATGGCATAAATCAGCAATGATTTAACAGTAGGAATTTCATTCTTGGCCTAAAAGTTGTGAGATAAACTTAGAAACCAACTCTTGTCATTTGGAAATCAGTGTTTTATTGATACAGAACACACACACACACACACACACACACATATATATATGCATATATTCTGATAATGGATTTGAATGACATTTCTTTTCATTATTTTTATGGCTATTAAAGTCAACAGGGAAATTGTTAACTGTCATGATGGTGGGATTAACATAAAGATGAGATTATAAGAAAGTTGAAAACTGTGGCGATCACTTAGATGTCATGTATACAGTCAGTGCAATTTCTCACACTCACAAATTTTGAACTCAAACTTAAAGAATCTGAGAATGATGTAGGGGCCTGATCAAGTCACCTAAGGTCCAAGGTCAGGACAAGCTGACTAACCATATAACTCATCCATATTTCTCTGTAAATTTTTTCAATGTTTATATGAACATTTTGTTTAAAACATGATATGTTATTGCAATTTATTTTATGAATATCTTATGTAACTGCCTATATTTTAAAATATAGGCAGTTACATATATGCACATATATGTAGAATACCTTCTATTCAAGGTACTTTATATTAAGCATTTGGCTTCTTTATAAAATAAATATTTAGCTGTAGATATGAAAGAATATCCAAGATATCATGTGCTTTTGTAGCCTGTATTAAATTTTGTGCTGAGATAAAGAAATGTTGTACATGGGAGTCATTTAGCCTTTTTCCTGGATTCTACTTCCCTTATTGAATCCACATAAAATATTAGTGAGTAGAGCTGAGGACATCATTCTCCCATGTTACTTTCACTGTACTTTGTTTCAGAGAACAAGTTAATTTCTTCTATCAAACTATGGTTTTTCAGGGACTCCACATGCCAAATCACAGCCTTAAGACGAAGTAGTCAAATATCCTTGAATGAGCCGTCTTGAGGCTGATGGACACATCCCAGCACCCAAGCAGAGCCAGCATATATTCATGCTCAGAGCCTGCTAATGACTAGAGGTATAAGGGTGGAAATATAAAACTTACTGTATTGCCACTTTGAAATGAATGTGGATATCATGTAGAACCTGTTAAGAAAATAATGTGCATAAATAATAAATAAATGAAGAAGCAAAGGATCAGGAAGTACTCAATAAACCTAGATTTAAATATTGCCTAGCATTTTTCATTTTCCAGAGAAATTACTACTGAAACAAACACCAGCAAAATGTTCCAACTTTGTACAGTTTCTTCCAGCCTCTGTTCTCTGGTCCTAACTGTTCCTAATGCATCTTATCACATGTGTAGATTTCTGAGTTTGAATGGATGAAATTCTCTTCTCTCCTTCTATCTCGCTGTCTTTCTCTCTTTCTCTTTCTCTCTGTCTCTCTCTCTTTCTCTCTCTCTTTCTCTCTTTCTCTCTCTCTCTCTCTCTCTCTCTCTCTCTCATGTGTGTGGACATTTGCTACAATGAATATTTCAAATATGTAAAGAAACATTTTAATCTACAAAACATGAAGCAGTGCTGAATTTCTGTTGCTACTTTAGAGAAGGCAGAGTAAAAAAGGCAGTGATATATTGCTTAATTCAAAGGCACTTTACTCCAATGCCTGTCCTTACTGCCAACATTCACTATTCACCTAATTTTTCAATAACTGGAATAATAATGATTTCTCCTGTGGAAATCCCCCCACCTCTGTCCAACATAGGAACCTAAGGAACTTAAGTTTGTAAGCATTGTATTCTATTTGTAATGAACATTTAAATGGACCTTTACCAAGTATGGATTTTGTTCCTCCGTCTTGTCTTTCTCAAAATAGCGAGTTTTAGTCTGTATTTCTGAAAACCAAAGGTATTTTATGATGACTCTCAGGTTGAATGGTTAGACTAATAGAATGAACCCATATCATATATATTTTGGAAGAACTAAAAGTAATTACTATTTTATGACATTTTTGAAGATTATATAGTACTTATTTGTAAATGATAATCCAGTCAAGAATTGAAATATTACTGTGACAACTCCCCTCCAAAAAATATCTAGACAAGAAGCCATTGAACTCTTAAAAAGTGTGATAAAGATGCTAAAGTGTATCAATTATGGCTGCTGTTGGGGGATTGGAGTAGGGCTCCATGTCCGTTAATGGGCTGCCCACTAGTACATTGCTCATGCTCTAGTAAGTATAAGGGCAACACAAATTAGACCTGGTATTTTTTTTCCATTTTCTCTTTCTTTTTCTTTTGTTTTGAGGAGGTCTCAAGGGACTGGGAGGTGAATGCAATCAGAGTTATTATGTGAAATTTCTGAATAATCAATAAATGTATTATGCTTAAATATGAAAAGTATACATATATGGAGAAAGTTTTTTTTTAAATAATACAATCACTATAACATGTCTTTTAAGATAGTTTAATTGTATAATATGAGCATGCCTTTTCTTCCAGAGTTGGTTTGATGGTTTCATCTTTTACATACTCATTTCTTAAAGTGAAGAAACAAAATTCACCACTACCCCTCTCACTCTCTAAAGAGTTCTTTTGAAGTCAGCTATGTTATTTTAGTGTATTCCACAAAATTTTGTGATAAAATTGTTAAATAAAATGCATGTAAGTTACTGAAGTATTCATTATTACATATGTCTTTTTACCTACTTGATACCTAAGTTTATTCTGTTAATACCAAATTTGAGTAATATAGGCTATCAACATTTCTCAAACATTACAGCATATAGTATATGAACAAAACAAAACAAAATTACAATTGATAGCAGAGGCTCTGACAGAAGATAAAATACCATTCTGGGTAACAGTAATTTAGAAAATTGAGGGTATGGATTTAAAAGAAAGTGAGAACAGCACATAGGAGAGTTTGGAGAGAGGAGAGAGAAATCAAAATAAAATAATTATATTTTAATCTCAAAAATTAAAAAAAATATCTAGAATATATCACTTCTACTTTTGTTGGCATTTGACTCAATGATACATGCATGTGAATAAGCAAGGCTTGTATTCAAATGAAAAAAATACAGTTCATTGACTCTAATAAGTTCAGGTTATCAGAAGTTGGCAGCGTCCAGTACATCTACTTTTAAGGTATTGGCCCACACTAAGCACAACAGAAGAAGGGGGACTGAAAAGCCATGAAATGAGAACCAATTCCATCATGGTCTAAAATAAAAGGCTTGTGGATCAAATCCTACTAATAAGTCCCAAACAAACACACAAACCAAAATTTAATTTTTCAAATCATAGAGCAAATAAATAATTGCACACCAGAGTAAAGAATCAGGCCATAGTTAGGCATTTTATTCTGTATGCTTGTTTTTATTATTATTATTATTATTATTATTATTATTATTATTATTATTATTATTA